>CM031235.1:310612606-311142606 GCA_018340775.1 Taxus wallichiana var. yunnanensis
GGGTGACAAAGGATGTGTCAACTCCCCCATATGTTAGGTTGCTACGGTAATTAGGTGGTCCGTATGAGATCACCTCCCCCACTAAACGTTCATAGTTAGGATGCGCATGTAGCTGTCCATACTCTTGTGGGGTATGGAAGGTGCTAATGTTGTATAGGCGGTACTCCCCAATGTAAGGCATTGAAAAAAACCTACCAAGGGATCTTAGGTTGGGAGGTTGTCCGCGGGAAAGGAAGAAGTATTTGCATCAGTTGTTTCATTGGTCGAAGGTGTGGGTGCGGCTAAGGTGGATGGTTGAGGCGTGGTTGAAGTAGATGGTTGGGTTGGATCAATGGGTGTCTTGACGGTACAAGCACATTATTAGGCGGTATAACATATTACAGGTTTTGAAGGGGGAAGCATCAGCTATGACGAGTGTATGACTTCCCTTCATACTGAATTTGATGCATCTATGTAAGGTGGAGGGAACGCATCCCATAGCCCATATCCAAGGGCGGCCTAACAACATGTTGTATTGGAATTCTCCCAAGGACATAGAAGAGTTCGGAGTAAGGTACGTGGCCCTACGAATATTAAGGATCATGGTGCATAAGGTAGAAGTAATAGCATCGTTGAATGAAGCAACATGGTGGGGTTGGCACACATGTAGCTAGGAGGGATATTCATTTGTTGGAAGGCTTTAGAAGAGACGATGTTTAGGCTACCGCCCTATCGATCATAACACGGCGTGCCGGATGTCCCAGATGTAGGCCGAGATGAAAAGAGTAGGGTCGGGGATCTTACGCACCAAAGACGACAATTTCTTCTTCAGAAAAACTGACAACAGCGGCTTGTTGTACATGGATAGAGATTGTTGTGGAGGTAGGTTGTTTGGTGAGAAAGGCAACGTGGTTGGGTGTGAAGATGGAGGCGATGGGAAAGGTTTCATTAGGTAGGACCTTGATCCCTTGAAGGATCTCAATTAGAGCTTGTCGATGAGATTCAGATGTTTGAATGAGATCATAAAGTGTCATTTTTACAAGAGATTGGTGAAGTTGTTTGATCATGGTACGATGGGAAAATCCATCAGAGACTGGATAGGCAGGTCCATGAATAACCACTTCAGGTGGTGGTGCGATTGGGATGGCGGAAGAAGAAAGAGAGGCTGTAGGTGTGCTTTCTTTAGCTTTTCCATTGTTTTTCTGACCTCGAGTAGCAATGCTAATCATGTTGATCTCATGAATATGAGAGGAGGAAGATGGCATGGATAAGTCATTGTTCTTAAGAGGCGGGGTTACAATGATGATATATTTTGGCGAGGTGGGGACGGAGTGGTATAGGAGAAGGGATCGAAGCTAGGGCTTCTCTCTCCGTAAGTTGTCTTTACGAGATTGTCTATCCGAGATAGGCAACTGGCGAAGGATGGATTTCAAATCTTTGCATCCTTCTACATTGTGTCCTGATGTGCGGTGGTAGGCACAGATTTTAGATTCATCATAACCTATAGGTCGAGGTTTAGATGGATCGTAGGGTCTGAGTGGGGGTAGGGAAATGGTCGCATCCTCTATCAGCATATCAAGGATCTTGGTGTAAGATCCTTTGAGTGGGTCAAATGAAGATGAGGCTATTGATTGAGTGGGTGAGATTATTGATTGTTTTGGTAATGGTTGGGTACGAGTGGTTCGTACGGGTGGTGGTTTAGGAAAGGGATTTTGATGATCAAGTTTAACTGGGCATGGCTTCTTCTGCGCAGAAGTCATGTTTAGCTAGTTAGATGATAAGGCCTCGAGATAGCGTGGTGGTAGGAAACAACCACGGGGAAAGAGGAGCGGTTGCAAACAAGTCCTTCGATGATCGAGTTTGCTTAGGGTTGGTAGGTAGGCCGATACTTGGGGCGACGGTGTTGAGATGCCTTTGGATTTTATTATGGGTACGAAGGTATTGGTCGTGTTAAAGAAGACGTGGGAGGCATGGTGTATTAAGGCAAGGTGGAGGATGAGGCCCCAATATAGAAGGTAAGATTGACGGCGAGGGTTAAAGCCATGCCTTACAGACTTAGTGTGATCGGGGGTGAGGTTTTAGGTGTGACAAAGGCATAGATTGGACTCGAGGAGATTGGGCTGTCTCTAAGTGGATTGCGACTTTATTTTTGGATAAGTCTAACCATTTACGTGGGTACGTCAGTACAGGTATTGGTAAAGTCAGCGTAGGGGAAGGTTTGGTTAGGTTGATAGAGGTTGATGAGGTATTCGGCGGAGATGAGGGGAGTGGAGGTGAGGATATAGGCATTTTGAGCTTTTGTAAAAACTTTGGGTATATGGTAGAGGTGTCCGGATTAGTCATTTGCATTTGAGTAGAGCATGGTGTTCTCAAACGTGCCCATAAGAGTCGTCTATCTTCTCGGGGATGACAATCTTCACGTATGGATGGGCATTTTGATATGGAAGAGAAGTGGGTTGTGATTCCGGTCCACTGGGGGTGTGATACAGGGGGCGAATGAGGCACTGTATCAATGGGTGTTAAGGGGTCAACCGGTCGCTGGAAAGATTTAGCGATGAAGAACTGATAGGGAGGAGGGAATGTTCTATAGGATTTGTCATGATTAAGGAATTTGGTGATGTAGGCTCAAGGGGTTTCTCTTCTAAGGACGACATAAAAAGTGGTGATCCTTCTTCTTTTGTAACAAGAGCGGTGGAAGGAGATGTTTGGGCAATAGATAAGTTGGATAACATCCACTCACAGTCTTGCAGGGAGGTGGTGTAAGAAGGCTCTTCTGTGAGAAGAGAACTCTGGGCGGTTGGTTCCTTTATGGGTAAAGGAATAGCGGGGTTGTCCTCTTGTCCTGATGAAGGAGAAGGGGGTGATGACTCTTGCATCGATGAAGAGGCTCGATTCAAAATTTCTTCGATGGAAGCCCTTGGTTGGGAGTTGAAAACCACATGGATCTCATGCACACTCTTCTCCTCGGCTAAGGTTTCTTGGTTTGTGTTACTATTAGAGGAATGGTTTGGAAATGGTTTGTTGAAGATTTTTAAATTTCAATTAGCAGGGGCATTAGGATTATCGAGGGTTATATCCCCTGCATCAACCATTTCCTGCACTATGTTTTTCAACATCTTGCATTTTTCGTGGTTGTGTCCCTTCAAGCGATGGAAATTCTGAGAAGTCGTTTTCTTTATACCAAAAAGGTTTAGCGTGGGCCAAATCAAACCCGGATTGAGGTTTAACAGAGGCAAGGTGATAGCTCTTGCTTTAAGTAATTTGTCCAAGATCACTTCATAAGTTTCTCCCGAGGGAGTGTCTTGGATGGGCTCGGCTTTATATTTATAGGTGGATTTATTGGGTATAATACGGTGCTTGAGATTTGTGATTACCACGTGTACAGCTCCTTTTGATTTCAAAGCAGCCAATGCGTGAGAGTTCTTTGGTGTTGGGTTTGTTCATAGAGTCTGGGTTCGAGAAATTTGAGTTTTTGTTGCGCAACTTTAATTTCTCCTCCTCTAAGGCTCGAATCTCTAATTCCGAGCCATAGTAAAGGCCTCATCAAAGGTGTGAAAAATTTGAATTTGGAGGGTGGGAGAAATGTGTTTAGTGCAGGCCCGTGTAAAGAGTTTGATGAGCTCGGCCTGAGGTAAGGCATAAGTAAGTTGGTTGATGAGGCCCCGCCATCGTCCAACAAAATCTGCGATAGACTCGTCTTCAAATTTTCAGATGGCATAGAGGTCAGTAATGGATACTTTCTTGGCAATATTGATGGAGAAGTGATCCAAGAAAGATTGGGCTAATTGGTTAAAGGAGAAGATTGAATGCTAGGCTAAAGCACTGTACCACTCCAAGGCAGGTCTTGATAAGGACATGGGGAAGGTACGGAGTAGTAAGGCATCGTCATGAGCAATCAGATAATGAGGCATGTCTAAATGATCGCAAGTGTTGTTGAGGGTCCTCCTTACTATTAAAGTGAGTAAATTTCGGTAATTCCCATTGAGGAGGATATGTATGAAGGGGGACAGAAGGGTGAATAGGCTCCCGACAAACTTGCTCATATGTCAGGGTGTTACGGTTTCCTGAAATAGAAGCCTCAAGATTTTGCATCTTGTCCATCATCTGTTTAATTAAATCATTAGTTGGGTTAGATGATGGTGTTGTCATCGTAAACGGAGGAGGATTAGGCCAAGATCCGCTACTAGACAATGGTGGGATTAAATGTTGATAAGGTATCGATGATGAATGTGTTCGAAGCAACCAAATAAGGATGTCCTATATAAGATGTTGAGGCCACCGGATGAGGTTGCGGAAATGAGAAGGTGACCGGAGCACGAGAGGGAAAGCTCCTGTGAATAGGTGGTAGAGAACAAGTTATGAAAGAGGCAACTTACAAGAGAGATGAGGTAGGGGCGGTGGGACGGTAGTTATATGTAGGGCCCCATATTAACCAAAGGAAAGCCAATTGGTGTGCAGTATGGACCATCAAATCCACCTTGAGTGGGAGACGGGGCTAAGGATGAAGACAACAGTGAGGTGGAGTTATTAGGTGGGAAGGAGCTAAGTGGGCAGCTATACTAATAGGCATACCCAAGAGGAGGCTGGCCGTCGAGTGTACGATCGGGGTATGAGACAAATAATACCGTATGCGGTGCCAATATTAGCATCCAAAAATTTAGCAAAATATGGATCTCTACGACGAGAGATCTTTCGAAAAGCATTGGTGTCGTAGGATTCCCATAGGATGTGAAGGAGGTGACTCGAGGCAAAGACACGGAACAAGCATGTGAAACCATGGTTGTGGCTTATTTCCGGGTGATAACAACCATGGACAAGAAGATACAGAGAGAATTAATCAATTAGAGCAGAAAATGCAACAAAATGTTGGAATTGGTAAGTTCTTGGTTTGTCATATTTGTAAAACACGAGAACCGAGATATCGGTCCCAGTACCGATGTTGGTCGATCAGAATATGCCGGCGTCAGTCAGTAACCAATGTCGGTAGAAGATGACCGGTGTCGGTCACCTGTGAAGGCAAAGAGAGAATGTAAGAGGCTCTTGGTTTGGGGATAACAAGGCTTAGTACACCCACCAAAGCTGTTTGAAGCGATAAATGAGACAGGGTATAAAGAGAAAGCAGGCGAAAAAATAGAAAACAAGCAAGGTGCATAAGCAAATCAAGAGACTAACCCTAGGATTAGTTTTAATCACTTTTGGGCTTATGCCTTAGACGCAAGATGATGTCAATCCTAAACAAAGACCTAAGGGAGATGGCAAGTTTGTTTTGGCTTGTAAGGCTACCTCAATTGGGCGGAGGAATACCGCGAGAAAGGGGATGTTTGAGATGTTGTGTAGATTATGATGTGATTTGGTATGTGTTGTGTAGTGAGAGTAAGATTAATTTCTCGTCAATACCGTGGATATCACCCCCACATGTACGACCTGTTACTTAATCTACGTTCACTAGAATTAAAAATAGCAAGCAAGAACGTGATGCACGTGTTTTAAACCCAAATCGAAGATGATATTCGATGAAGCAAAGAAGATGACTTTCACTAATGCAAAGATGTGAAAGAAATACAATTTTTTTTACCAAAATGACAAAATATTTTGTGAATATTTAGAAGAAAGAAACAGAAAGTGTGCTCCCTATATGAAAACAAGCAAGAAAGAAAGAAACCCAAATAGGGTCCCACCGGCGTTTGCAAAATGTTTCGCACAAAATTTTTAGTTCGAGAATAGAGTTTCTTCTATCCTTTCATTCTCTTGAGAAAGCAGATAAGGGGTTAGGGTTAGGAGGAATACCTGTTGAGTGTTTGGAAGGTGTGCGCATACCGTAGATAAATCAGACCGATCGTGAATAACTCCTTTTTGTCTGGGAAGAACTACTGTAGATAAGAATGCAAGACCACCAGATTTTAGTTAGACAATAAGTGAGGAACCGCCTTGGGCCCGGAAATATTAGACTTCCTTTTGAAGGTGGTCGGTTCCCTTTATAATATAAATTAATGTAAATGATAATAAAGAAGCTATTGCGAAATCACGATTTAGGTACATCGTTACTAAAAGCAATAGAGACTAAACTACCCATTATAAAACATCATTTGTTTGTTTGGTCAATGGTTATTGATATGTTCAAATCAAGTTCTGAGGATAGACCAGGCTGAATCGAGGTTTTAGGAGATAAATAGGTGAAAGGTTGGTTTTGGTATAAGTCACGGTGATCGATGTCGGTCACTAGATAACCGACAGCGGTGATAAAAGCTGCTCTTGGTAGGGGATAACCGATATCGGTAGAGGGCGGTGATTCAGGAGCTTCGGGTAGAGGTTGATTATAGGATGGTTATGGGGTTTGTAAGGTTGGTAGATGGTTAGGGGGAATAGTAAGGCAATGGAGAAGACTCGAGAGAGTGAGAAAATTGTCTTACGGGTAATAGAGGGATGGATGAATAAAGGTTAGGTGCGGGGTCTTTGCCGGTGTTAGATCCAGGGGTGAGTTTATAATTACTATCAATCAAAATTTCACGAAGTGGAGCCTAGAAGCATACAAGATACTACTTACTACTTTCTGACGAGGATACAGGTCTAAGGAATGCGGTGACAAAGGCAAAGCTCAGGTGGGATGATCCGACAATCAAAAGTGAGCTGATGAAGCTATCCTCTGACTCTCCCAATGCTTGGATGAGTGTGACAGTGATCTCGTTGATCAGTTACAGTCTTGGACTCAATGCTCTTCTCTGCAAACTCTTTTCTCCTTCTCACTTGTCTCTCCTTTGCAAATGGATTCGGATCATTGCATTTTGGTTGGGGTAGGTCATTTACAAGGAACCGATGGCGGTTGCATAACTGACGGCGGTCGAGTAGGGACCGGCGTCGGTCAAGTAAAGTTGGCTATTTTACTAAAAATAGCCAACTTTTCCTCCTTTCTCCCAGGGGTCGGTTGTGGGCTTGGTCAAGTCATTATTAGGCTTGTTTTGATGCGGATGAGGGGTGATGAGTCATGGGTGCAGGTCTGGACCAAGTCATAGGTCTTAATTAGGTTAGTTTAGGGTTAGGGCTAGATCATAGTGAGGTGGCGAGGCGAGGTGGCGGGGTTGGAGATGTGGATTTATTAATTATAAGGTAATTAATAAATAATTAAGTGTGTAAGGTTTAGGTGGTGAGTTAGGTTTAAGTGGCGGGACGAGATATGGGGTACAGGGGTGTCGTAAGACCCAAATTTGGTGTCTACAATTATCTTCTAGTTTTTCTTGTCAATCTTGATCATTCAGATTTTGAGCAGCTATTGTGCCTACTATAAGTAAAGTGAAGCGACACGGGTAGAAAATTATGAGGTAGGTATATTTCATTTGGTGTAGTTCATTATTTCTTTATAACACTTTCATTATTGCTTTACTTTTAGCATTTGCTTTCTATTTTACGTGTTACATAGATTTTTTTCTAAAGACTATCTCATATTTCACTATTTTGACATGCAATGATATTCAATTGAGGTATATGTATACACCTCATTTTTACGCTTCCTAATTGTTCTTTTTGTTCAAGGTTTATTGATGCATCTTCCCTTTGAGTAAGTGCATCAAGGGGCCTATCAAGATTGGGGTGTGATCAAACTTGGTCACATAGGATAGACCACAACATTTGAGAGATGTTATTATTATGTCGGAGTAACCCTACTCTTGCCTCATTTACTCCCTTTGTTCATACAAGTACTCTCATTATGTCCACTTTTCCCATTATGTCAACTTGTTTATGCTTATTACACATTATTATCCTTTTTTGGTCATCCCTAACCTTTTCATTTACCTTTATTTTCCTTTTGGCCTCCATATCACATGTTTTTCACCTTTTAACCTTAGGGTTTCCCCAAGGACAACGCTATCACCCATGGGTGATGGAGTTAGTTTGGGATTTTCTAATGTCCGTGCCATATCCTGCGCAGTAATGGCATCGGTATATATGCCCCACCACATTTTTATTAAACCACCACAAAACAATCACTTTTTTCATACATGAAGGCACTCATAGCTCGCATAATTTCACATTATTTTTCACTTACTTGTTGGACTTATATTTTTGGATCTTACTGTTTTGCATTTGGGTCGCTATAGTGAGTTGGGACTATAAATCTTCTTGTTTGATCTTTCCCCTTCTCCACTCATAGCGACTCTATCTCAATTCTATTATTTTTCGGGAGTATTATGCATCAATAATTACACACGTGCTACATGCAATAATTTCTACCCATTTTTTAGTCTTTTATCTTACATGTATATGTTGTTTATTAGTCACTCATTTATGCGAGAATAGAGTAGATGTATGTTTTCTTTGATCTATTGCATTGATATTATGCCCATTGGTTTTATCTATCCCTTGATTACTCTTATTTTAAGTCATAATACCGTACCTATCTTTATCTTAGGTATAGGCCTTGGAAACCTATAGTTATCCTAGGGTTAGGGTCATTATCTTCTAGAATTATGACACCAACACTCCTTGAGCACATTTGTATCTATTTCATGTGTTCAAACTTATATTTGATACCTACAATTGAGAACCTGTATTTTCTTTTCATATACTCTTTATCTCCATGATCGATTCCCTTAGACTCTTTCACCTCCCATGTCATGATTGAGTGTATACTAGTTTGAGCGTGTGCATAGTTATTAAATCTTAACATTCATATGGATTAGATATTTCATCACAACACAAACTTAATTCTATTTTCTCCCTACATGTGTCTCTTTTGCACTTTTTAATTCCCCTATTAGAATAGATTAGTATAGGACTAATTCTTGTAATTTATTTATAAAGATTAATGTTAATTCATTGTAAGTGAAATTCATAGTTGAGCATTTATAAATGGCTTTAGGTTGTGAATAGGCTATGAATTATATTATAATGAATTTTTTTTCTTCTAGAATCATTAAACCGATTCTCGTGGATGATTCCTAAGCCATAACTCTCATTTTATATGAGCCAAACTAGAAAATGTCTTCAAATAAAATAACAACATTAGGCCATTTAGCTATTCGTAGAAAATCCTTTAGCTTCTAAGACCTAGTGAGAGTTAACCTCAAGGACATATGTAATTCATTATGTAGCTCCTTTCAAGAGAGACATTGTCTTTCCCATTTTTATGATACCTCACTTATTTTTCTTGTGCTTACACACCCACCCCTTACAAATAATAGTCTTATACACTAGGTGGAGGTGTGTAATTTGTGGAACAATGAGTACATGTTTTTGATTTGGGAAATTTCTTGATGCCTTCAAATTCAAAGACAATTTCTCCAACTTTGCATTAATATCATATATGTATGGGTGTGATTTTTCTTATGTTACACAAAAAAACATGCACCGTTCATGGCCTTTAATCCAAATACATCTAGGTATTTTTCAATTCATCTATCCTACATCAATCTCCTTACCATTTGAACCTCACCCCAATTTCACACTTCTCCATATATTTTGTTACAAAAGAGGATAAGTAATATGGTTTTAGGATCAAACTCAAATTTTTTTGTAAAGGATAGAAATGTTCCAATTAGCCCCAAAATCTCCACACCAACTCTATGAGACAATAACCTTTTAAGAGTAGTTAATATTTTTCATCTATAACATGATTAGGGATAAAATCATGTTCAGTAAAATTGGATAGACTTGAAAAAACAATGAGTTTCATAACCTTGTGTGTTAAGTTAGAGTTTAAGTTATTGATGTGTAGCCCTCATCCACTAAACTTGAATTGTTGCATGCTAATAAAACAAATATGAAGTTCACACGGTGTGTTATGTTTCATAGTGATTCATTACTTGAATGATTTCAATAACATATTTTCAAAACCCATTTTGTACACATCCTGCAATCATGGCATTCCACGAGACCACATATCTTTGAGGCATTTTTTCAAGTAGTTTGCATTCCTTGTGTATGCTCCCACATTTTACATACATGTCTACTTGGGATAAATTCCATCTAACATCTGACGAAAACTTGTTTCCCATTATTCTTTCATGGATGTCCATATCCTTTTCATGACAGTTCCCATTTTGATACAATCTAGGAGGATGTTGGAAAAGATTGTGAAATATGGCTTTACACTTGTCAGTAGACTTTTTCTTGAAAGTTTCCAAGGTCTTTACTTCCGATCAATTGTGTATAATCATTTTTAGCAGCTATTTGTTCTCTACAATAGAGTTCCTTGTTTTTGGAGTAAAAGAGATTTTGACTACAATTTGAAAAAAATAGCATTCATGTGCAATAACGAATTCCTCTTGTGGGGTTGACAACACTTGTTTTGTGTATAAGGTATCTCATTCTCATCCAACACATAATCTATTAAAGAAATTAGTAAAGAATGTGTTAAAGAAGCCACAACATATAAAATAAAATAATTAATTGTAAAATAATTGTAATGGTCATTGTTCAAACTAGAGATGGATTGTGTGTTGGGTTATTTAACTATCATTGTGCAAGGCTTCAAATTCCATGCAATCTTTGCCAAAAGATCCAAAAGTTGAGGACAAACCATAAAACAAAAAAAAGAACAATATAGCTCTCCCTATACCCGGTCCTCCTCTCAACGGGTTTATGGGGTTTTTACGATGTACAATGTTGGGCAAGCGTTAAAGGCCCTCACAAAGAACACCGAACATTTTTATGCCTTCTAGAAGTCATTTTAGTGAACCCCATCAAGTCAATATCATGAGGAAATTTTTAATAACTTTCCATCTCATAGATAAACATAAAATGTTACAAAGTTTTACCCATTTACAAGGTCAAAATTAGCAATCGTACATGGCAAAGAGAGGGGAAATTAAAAAATTCAAGGCGTATTTGGTAACAATAGTTGACATTAAATAATCTAACAATCTAAAAATAAATATTATGCTTCAATAACAAATGATAAAGTAACTAACCATACACATAATCAATTGCGTGATGACGTGACAAAAAAGTGGGATTATTAAGAAAGGAACAACCATCCTCTACATGTAATACAAATACTAAATACATACAAATTAACAAAAATAACTTAATAACAAAATGAATGTACATCAAAAAAAAATTATTACATTTATTTTTAGAAAATGGTTTAGTGAAAATCTTTAACAAAATTGCTCATGAAAGCCTTCAATAATGTCTTTGACTCCCATATTTATTGATTCCCAATCAAGGATCAAATTTGAAGTTGTCAATGCCCTTCAAATGTATTTCAACTTGTCATAGAAGGGTGTTTAAAAATTTACACTTCAAAAGAAATTTAAAATTTAAAATTACACGTCAATACTGAAATGAGGTCACTTATGTTAATTTTTCATTAGAAGGGCAACTAAAAATCACTTGTCATACAAATATTAAATGCTATGTTAATTTTTATAAATATTGGATATCTCCACTTTATTAGAGGAAGAGGTGTATCTATGTAATAGTTCGTTTCCAAACAAAAAACATATTGGATTCATTTTAATAAATGAATTATTGTGCTAGTACATAACTCATACTTACTTTCTATTTTTGTGTTAAAATAAATCTACTTTCACTTTACACAAATCATGCACAAAATCTAGGGAGAAGATGAATCACCACTAAATAAATAATTAGTTGAGTGTTTCTATTTTCATAATAGCAATATTAGTTTTGTTATTTAAGGAATTCTCCATTGTATGAATTACTCTTGTATTTTAGGATATGTAATATTAAACCACATTTAGTTTTTTGAGGTCTAAAAAATTCATATGTTTTACATTTGTTTTGTATGTAATAAATATCTTGTGATTATTATTACAACCTTAATAGGCTTTAGAAAATTACAATTTCTTTGATTGCTTTAAATTGTCTAACAAATCTTATTCACGAATAACAAAGAGTTTGTTTCTTTTTGGAATCTTATATTTGTTATACCAACAATTTGGCATTGAATGCCAAAGGACATTTTATTTATAGCCCTAAAAAAATTTAAGATTGGAAAATATATGAGAAGTAAAATATAAGTTTTGTTGTGAATCTACATAAAGCACATCCGAAGAAGACTATGTTTAAGGCATGAGATTAATGTGGTGAAGATGAAATGTGGAAAGATTCATTTCCTAATTTAATGAAACTATGGAAAATAGTTCACCCACTTCCATAGCATGTGAGCAAAGATTTTTTAAGTTAAATCACATTCAAACTATTGAGAGGTCTAGACTTTGCTTGGATACATTAGACACATTAATGTTTTATCGTACATACTTTTTCCTTTGAATTTGTCACTTACGAGGCGTCAAGTCTAACCTAGCCCTTCAAATTAAAATATAGGGAGCCTTTCAAATTTGACCACTCTTCCCAATTTGAAAGAGAAATTAGTAGTGTGGGGCAAGCGCCACATTACTAAGGTAGTAAGGCTTATGAGACATTGGTCAATTCACGGAAAAGTTAAAGAGCAGCTAAAAATTGCGAGTCGTATTATTAGGAAATACAAGCCCCACAAAGGGGCATGCAATTTTGATACCCAAGACCTCCATCCAGGGGTTGAATTTGACGGCCGTTTAGACGTTTTTCGTGATTTTAGCCGTAAAAAACTTGCAAATATTTGAAAAAACCATCACATACAACTTGCAAATTTTAAGGATGACCGTCATTTTTTATATAGATTTATATATAAATTATACAAATATATGCTAAAAATAGTTAAATATATATAGAATAATATTGTATATATTTTATTAACATTATAAAAATAACACTATTTTACATTTTTGAAGGGCAAAATTTAAAATTTACCGTCACTAAAAATTGTTTGACAGGCATAGGTGGCCGTCAAATTTAACCCATGCCGCTCCATCTTTTGAGGATATACACAAGTTTTTATTTAAAAAGTACACACGACAAAGATGAGTTGCCGCCATGTGATTTCCTAAACTTAGAAATGTGAATCTCAAATATACGGCACACGACTATCAAGAAAAAGGGACCTCCAAATATGCTGTGTCCACGCCTCGTAACAAAAACAAAGATACAGAACATTTACCTCATTTCAGAACCCTAAGCGACAGGATTGTTGAAAACTTACAGATACAGAAGAATCCCATACAGCCTATTCAGAAGACAAAAGTCCATGAAAATCCGCAACAAACAAGTATAATAAAAGAGGAACACAAGAAAATATCACAGAGCCGTAACTGTAAATGGGCCATAAATAATAAATAATGGTGCATTTAATGATATACACGTTAAATAAATCATCGTTGCGCTTGTCCCGCCCGAGATTCGACCTTGCGACCTACCATGGACAAGACGAAGCATCCTTAACAGAATTTTCGAGGCGGTTGGCGAGGGTTTGCATGGATTCAACCTGCATCTTCAGCGCCATTATGTAGTCTGCGACTTCTTCTAAAAGAACCGGCGTATCCAAGCCGAGGCTTCCCGGCACAAGCGTCCTCAGGGTCTTTAGGCGAGACTCAACGGCTTCCTCTTCCTCGCCATGTGACCGGGGCTGGACCTGCAGGCCGCCGCTCTGCGTAGCCGCTGGAAGAATAACTTCTTAGAAGAAAAAGGCGGCGTGGTAGCCGATCTCCTTAAGCGCCTGCGGAAATGGAAATTCCTTCTGCATTTGAGGATTTTCCGTCTTCTGTTGGCGTTAACAAAAGATGCTCGCGTAAGGATGATGGCGCGGCTCCACGCGGTTCGACCCCGCGCCGCCATTGCCAGCGAAACATCGGCAGCCGATTTGACGACGCTAACGCTGCTCGACCCGCGTTCGATTCTCTTCAGGCGCAACTTGGCAATAAGCCTGTTCACATATTTCTTCTGGAAGTCGGCTGTCCAAGCCGAATCGAAACGCTCTTCCATTTTTCCGGCAAATGACGGAGACGAGATTTTTTTGAATGTAAGAAGACAGATGCGCAGAGATGTTTAAATGCAGGAGGAGTCTTTGTGTGTTACACGCCGATCACATGTGACGCCGCCTTTGTATGAGACATCCAGCTGGCGGACGACCAATTAATCCATTTTTTATTATTGCTTTTCCATTTATAAAAATAAAAAGATGAGAATTTGGTGGCCAATTTTGAACCATTATTAATTTTTTTATTAATCAGATGGGCCGAACTTTAACCTCCAACTTGATAAACGAATATTACGGCTTAAAAAATGCAATGGCCTATTATGTTATGGATTATCAGGCATTATGAACGCTTTTAAATATTAAATTTCGACGATGTAAGCAACTTTAGTGTTTGGCTTGAGCTGCGGGAAAGGTCACCCAAGGCACAATGCTTTTCTTGTTAACACCACACACCTAAATAATAGCCCCCTACATTTACTATTATGTACTTGTCAATTATTAATTTAAATTAGGTATGATTGGTGTGTTTTGTAGGTTGTGGTCCTCTCTCTTCCTTCTCTCTCTCTCTCTTTCTTCTTGTTTTTTTCTCTTATCACTTTTTGGTTGTGGACCAGTCAATCATATATAGCGAAAAAATCTTAGATTTTTACCAAAGTAATGGTTTTATGCATATTTTGCAATCATTGCATTCCATTTGGAAATAGTATGTTATAACATTATTTGAAATAACTTAAGGGCATCTTCGATATACTCATTTTGTGCAAGGCCAACAACCATTGAAGTTTAGGAGAACTCATCTCACTCAAGCATTCCCTCAATAACTTCCTAGCCTCCTCAACAAACTCGTTGTGTGAATATCTAGAAATAATAGTATTACGAAAGACCACATTTCATTTAGGCATTTCGTCACACTTTACGTGCATCCGATGCGGGGGCATCACTTTGTAAGGACATGTAAGGTCAATTTTTGGTTTGTATAAGTCTTTAGTAAGGTCTAGGAGTCAGCCATCTTGTCCTTTTAGGCTTTAGAGGTTCAAAATTTGAATTAGGAGGTTTCCCTCCATTTTGGCTTATTTTGAAAATTTGAATTTCTAAAGCCAATTTTGGCTTTCTAGTAGGAGTAGAGGTGTGGAGGTACTTCTTTCAAGTTTGGTTTAATGTCTATAGTCCATATTTTTGTCTTGGAGCCCTCATGATGCTCTATGGGGTTTGTGTAACTCCAAGTTACCATTGTGCACTTCTTGAATGTAACTCCCTTGTCTTTGTTTTTAACTTCTTGGTTCTTGAAGTTAATTATGGAGGCACTCGAACCAAGGAATGTATATATTCACCTCAGAATCGCTTTGTAACTCATTGATCAATCAAAGAATTTGAATTGGAGCTCCAAGAAAGGAAAAAGGGGTATTTTTAGATGTTTTTTGGCTCTTGCATGTACATTGCATAATATTGTGGGGATGTGTGAGTGTAACAACAATAGAAGATTGTAAGATCAATTTTCTTATGAATGAAGAGATAATTGACGAGTTTCTATGGATTGATGATCTTCCTTGTAGTTGGGATAAGTGGAATTCGTGGTATTTGTTGTTACAGTAGAGCAAGACACAGGATACAATATGGTCCTAGAAGAAATCTGAGTTGTAAATACCTAGTGACAGTTGTTCATGAAGAATTAAGTGCATAGGAAACCTCCATTGGGTGTGGGCGTTGTCTTGAAACCATTGAATTCGATTGAGATTGAGTAAGAAATCAATAAAAAACCTCTCTCAAACTACATACCCTGCAAACTAGGGTTTTAGAACAAGAAAATCCTCGATATCGAATTCCCACCAATGAAAAATCCTCAAACTTTATAGAAATATTTGTGCTAGGATTGTGAATGTAATGCAAGAAGAAACATGTCAATTCATCATTGTGGGAAAGAGATTTTCGTGACAGTGTGGTGTCACAGTCGGGCAGGGTTTGATGAAACAATGCTTAATAATGCAAATGTAATGTTCTAATATCTACCAAGCCAAGCTCGCTAAGGTACAACATTGACCCATCCCTCAATGAGATTTAGGAGGAATTTCATATTGATAACTCATCAAAAGGAGGAATTTCTTGACATTTTGGATTGAAAAATTGTACATGAGCAAAGAAACCTAACTTAGACCTTACCTTGGTGATTTTGAAGCAATCCTTACAAAGTGAACCATAAGGAAAATTGGCACATTAACTCTTTAGCTAAATGGATATCTCAATCCCTATTTTGACAGTGGATGTAGCCTTGCAATCAAGAGTTACACAACTATTTTCTCTAGGACAGGCATGGTAAGATCTTTTTGGCCTAAAAGGAGGAATTAGGAAGGAAGTAGCATTTGCAAAAAGATTTGGAATAAAACCTTTTACCCACATTTCAAAACCCCAAAAGGGTGTCAAAAAATGCACTCAATATGGTAGGGTGAGTTGTAGATTTCTCTAAACCATAATCTCCCAAACCTTATTGTTCTCAAGAAGCCTTATTTTGCATTTTAGGAAAAGGTGAATCAAATGGCCAATTTTAGTTGTTGGAACCGATTGTGGCATACCACAACAAGGTTAGAGACTCATAAACATATTGAGAAGGTGCTTGGAATCCATTTAAGTCGTTTGAACCAAAATCGTAAGATTTGGAGGCATCTTGAGTTGACAAGAAGGAGCAAGCAACTAGTTCTTTGTGGTTGTATAGAGGAGTTAGACTCAAAGACTGAATTGAGTGTGGGAAAGGTCTTAGATGCTCTGCATCATAGTGGTATCAGAGAAGAGAAGGAGAATAAATTTGATAAGAAAGTGAAAAAGAGAGAAAGAAAGAAGCGATGAAGAATTGACAAAATGCCACCAAGAAGAGTGGGTGGAGGAGGAAATAGAGAGAGAATCAGGGGTGCTGAGTTAGATTATGTGTTAAGAAACATTCAAGACATGTTAGGAGCACTAGAGGTCTCTCCAGAGAAGAGGAAAACATTGGATGATGACAGTGATGATAAGAGAGAAAGAGATTGCGGCAGCAGTTAAAGAGAACAAAAAGAGGAAGAAGGACCAAAAGTAAGGATAATGAAGGTAGTCATGGGATCAAGTAATAATCCAAAGATGAAAGTGCTAGAGTATGGAGGTAGCCTACATCCGAGAAGAACTCATAGACTGGATATCCAAGATGGACAAGTACTTTTATTTTGAAAACATTGCAGAGAACAAAAGAGTGAAGTTTGCACACACCAAGCTTACAGGACATGTTACAGTATGGTGGGACTTTGTACAACAAGAAATATTAAGCAAAAACAAGGAAAATATCAAGAAATGGGACAAGATGGTGGCCAAATTGAAAGGTAAGTTCATTCTTGCAAACTATCAAACTAGTTTATTCAAGAAATTACAAAATTTGAGACAGAGAGAACTAAGTGTAGTTGATTATACTGATGAATTCTACAAACTAGCTATGAGGTCTGGTCATATACAAGATGATGTTGAAGAAGTAACAAGGTATGTGAATGGTTTGAGGTTGAATATTCAAGATGAAATTAGTTTATTTCATTTGAGATCAGTAGAGGAAGCATATCAGCAACCTTAAGGGAAGAGGAAATTTTTCAAGAAAGCAAACTCAATATTTGAGAGGTAGAGGAAGAGGAGTAAGAGGAAGAAGTCAGCAATTAGGAAGAGGACAATAGCAGCAACAAAGTAATGAATAAGAAGTGACTAGTTCACAAACACATAGTTCATTTAGAGGTGATTACTTAAGAGGTGGATATTCATACAGAGGCATAGGTGGATATGGAAGAGGCAGAGGTGAATTCAATGGCAAGATGCTTCAAGTGCAATAAATTTGTTGGACATAGATCATTTTAATGTCTTGAATATCCTCAAGCAAGCATCATCAAGTGATTAACTGAAATAAGATTTTATTCTAGTGTAATCTAATGTTATAGGAGCATTAATATAACTGGATAAATGAAGTAATAAAAGTAGTGTGCTATGAACAAAAATGAAAAAATAACATCTGTAGCGTACGAATGTGGATGCCCCTGCATGAAGGTAGTGTGTCAAACATCGGTGTTTCATGTAGAATCTTTGTATCTAGGATCACAACAAGAAAATGAGACGTGAATGTGCATGTGTGTATGATAATGATAATGACATACAAGATATCTATCTAGCATGTGTAATAAAGCGAACATGTAAAAGAAAGTGCAAGAAAGAGTAAATGTAACCATAAAATGTAGTATGTTGTGGATGGATGGAATGGAATGTAGAGTGAATGATGGGAGTTGTGCACCCCCGAGTGAATGGAATTGTATACAGTGAGGTTCATTTAGTATGCCCCCTCAACAAGTAAAAATTGAACCATAAACAAGAGTGTGTCATCGGGAAATGGTCGAACTATGTGTTATGTGCAATGTGTTGTGATGATTGTGTGGTGATGAAATACAACATAGAGATGAACTATGCGTGAATCTGTAGCCTAAGAATATATCACAAGAAGATGAATAGAAATAAGTGGTTCTTTAGCCTAAATCGTATTATACCACTAAACATTGTAAGAGGAAGTGATAATGTAACCTATCATGAGATGATGCTACAATAAGTGACCATATAGCCTAAAGTGTATATCACTAATCCTAGGAATGTCCTATGAGAAAAAGATTGAATGATTAAATGTGCGAGTGGGATGTGGTCCATTTATTATGTATACCATCAACAGTCCAGTATGGACTGTGAGACTAGAGTGCGTCATTGGGTAGTGAGTGCAACATGTAGAAGTGAATATGCAACATGCATATTGTGTGGTAGGATGAACAATATTTAATGTCGTATGTGTGGCTGGCCTAAGATGTGTAGATGTAGAGTAGATGTAAGATGCAATGTAAGATTACATGTATGAGATAGGAAAGATGCACAATATGTGATAGCTATGATGTAATATAGGTAGAATGTGTATGATGTATGTAGGACAAATTGTAGGATGCAAAGTGTAGAATGTATGAAGACGCACAATATCTATAGCATGTAGTGTGTAACATGTAGATGATATCAGATGGTGTAATGATGTGTAGTTCCTAATGTGTAGTGACTATTGTGCAAAGTGTGTGGGGTTCATGTGTATAGAATGCCCTCAACAATCAAGTGTGAATTGAAGCACAAGAGTGCGTCATCGAGGTAATGGCGATGCTAATGTGTAGATGATGATGCCTATGCTAGGAGGTTGATAATGCAAGTACAAAACATGTGTCGATGCTAGGATGGTGGGGAAGTGTATATGGCATGCCCCTAAGTGCACTATGATGATGGATATCTATGCAGTGACACGAGAGGTGTCATGCCATTGTGGGAGAGCGTTGTTTGTGTCATGATAAGAGTGAGGGCCAACACAATGGTAGGCCAAAGCAATAGTAGGACCATGCAATGGTGGCAGAATTTGAAATGTGTCTTGGCCATCAGTAGGAGTAGTTGCTTTGAAAAAAGTGATTGGTTGGAGCTTATGTGGGATTGATGACACTATAAAAGACTTGATAGGAGAAGAAGGTGGACTGATTTTGAGAGGTGGTTGCGTAATTTGACTTGGTAATGTTGTGGATGACTTGAGAGGAGGAGGTGTTGAACTGATTTTTAGAGGAGTTTTCTTAGATTGACTTGGTAATGTCGCAGATAACTTAAGTGGAGGAGTAGGACTATCCGTAAGAGGAGGTGGAGTGGATTGAATAGGCGATACTTGAGTGGCCAAAGAAGGCACCGTAGAAGTGATAACATGATGCTCATTAGATATAGACGAATCAGATTTAGGAACCCATTGAGATGTAGCATTTGTAGATGGGCATGCAACAAAATGTTGTGCAGTGAATGAGATAAAGTCCTGATGCTCAAGATGTTTAATTCTTCATTGTAAAGCATAGAAATTGTTATCATTATGTCCATTTATTTGATGATAATTGCAATATGGACGACCTTGATATTTCACTAGCCAATAAGGAGGATTGGGATGAGTAGGTGGTAAAATAATCAAGTGATGACTAAGGATATCGGTAAGAATGTCATGTTTCTTAGTATTGCGATCAAAGGTGAGAGGCTCTGGTAATGGTATGACTTGAGGCTCACTAAAATAAGAACATGTAGAAGACAAACTGAAAATGTGATGTATAAGGAGAACAAACATGAGCCTGAGAAGCATCCTTAAGATGTTGGATTTCAGATTTTAGAGATGTAATCATGGATTCCATAGCCTAAAATTTGTCTTGAAATAAAGAATGTAAAGCTTGAATATATTTTCAAATAGATTGATTGGATTTGGAATCAAGAGAGACCTAAGAAAGACAATCAAAAATAACATTGACTTGAGCATGCAACATGTTGATAGGAATATACGTAGTCTTTAGGGTTTTGAAGAGCACATTTATAAGATGGGTGCGTTTGAATCACCAAAATGATTAACTAAAATAATATTTTATTCTAGTGTAATCTAATGCTACATGATCAGTAAAATAATCGAATAAATGAATTAATAAAATACTAAAATACACCCAAGCAAACTAAACTATAAAATATAAAACCCTAATGTGCAAGAAGGGTTAAGAAAGGCCTTAGCTGATTCGTAGATGTCACATGACTATGTCATAGTGTAGACCTAGTGAACAGGAGGAGGAAATCGTCACACAAAAGCCCAAAAAAATATAGATCTAGGTTTTCTGACTAGACTGGGGTGCCTAAAAGGGAAATGGCCATAAAACCTCCTTTGAGGTGTCATTGGATGTTCACCTATGTTTATTTCTTGTCACACTTATGTCACTAAAATGTGCCAAATTTCATTATGAATAAGAGATGGAAGAATCACTTGCAAAACCCCAGACAAAGCATCAAAACCCTAAAAAAGAAAGATGCATATGAAGGGTCAGATTGTCCTCAATGATCGTAATTGTGGACTTACTAACTGAGCGTTGCACTACATATCAGACCCAATGTATTTCTAGGTGTGTGTGTGTGTGTGTGTGTGTGTGTGGGTGTGTGTGTGTGCGTGTGCAATTATGCCCTAGGTTGTTCTTGTGCCAGTCACACTTTGTGAAGTAGCGAGAAAATAAATAAATGTAGAATGTAGTAAATGTGTGCATGGAAATAATAAACTCTCCTCCTATGAAGTGTGATGCAGATGAACTAGCCTTGTGTGCTTTGTGATGGAGCTAGTTGGATGCAAATGTAGCTTTAGATGCATTTGATGGATGCACCTTTAGATAATGAGAGTATATGCTTAGTGCTTGGTCCTCATTATGGTCACATAAATTTATATTTATATGGTTCTCTTTTTCTAATTTTGTAAATAACCCCAAAAGGATGACCGCCAAAAATATAGAAATCTCAAATGGCTAAAAAGTTCCCAAAAAGTGAGAGTAAGGTGTAAGGAGGATCAGGGCGCCCCGAGAGGGACCCAGGGGCACTGGGGAGCCCTAGTCCTAGCTGGGCACCCTAGTAAGAAATAGGAAAAATATAGAATGATAATACATATTTTGCAAGTGTGGGTGTAAGGCAGAAATTTTGACATCAAACAATGTAAAAATGGCCAAAGACATGGGTTAATTATTACTCTTTTCACTTAAGAACCATATGAATAGTAGTATGAGACCAGGACTAAATAATGACTCAAAGTGTGTGATTTTGTGTCTATAATAGGGAAAATGAGGAAATGAATCAAATAACACATGCATATGAAGAGGAAAGTGTAACATCACCATCCTTGGTGGAAGAGCCTAAAACTAGAGAAGTAATGATGATGATAAGAGATTTGGTGAATGCAAGCAAGTAATATGAACCTGTGTAGAGGATAACATTATTTAGAACCATGTGCAAGGAAAATGTTAAGTGATGTAAACTCGTTATTGATAATGGCAGTACTAATAATTTGGTCTCCATTGAAATGGTAGAAAATTTAAACATGAAAATAATGAAGCATCCTCATCCTTATAATGTCTTTTGGGTTCATAAAGAACATCAAGTTTTAGTAAGTCAACAGTGTTTGGTTGATTTTCAAGTTGGCTAGATATCATGATTAGGTTTTGTGTGACATATTTCCCATGGATGCATGCCATCTTCTATTTAGAAGACCATGGTAGCTTGATGAAAATACATCCATGATGGGTGGGAAAATACTTATACATTTGTAAAAGATGGAGTTAAGCATACTTTGAATCCATTGAAGGATATATGTGCATGGCCTGAACAACAATCAAGAGTGATGTTTATGGGTTTGAAGGTATTCTTTCAGCAGACAAGAAGGTGAGGTGAATAAGAACAAAGGTAACATAGTCAAGTCAATGTGGCAAAGTGGCTAACTTGAGAACATGAAAACAAAGCACACTTGCAAAAGAAAGTGAGCATGCAATATGAGAATGGATCTACAGGTCATGATGAACACAAAGGAAATGGTGAACTAATAGAGGCAGACAAGAAGTGGTATGAATCAACATATGAGGTAAAATCATACCCTACAATGGAGAAACTCACTCATAGGAAAAGTGACAAAATAATCCAAGGAAACAAAAGGTTGCAAGAACAAGGAGAAGATAAGCACAAGGAGGAAGAGATGATGGTAAAACATAAGGAAGAAACTCAGAATTTGAAATCTAACCCCTGTTTAATTTTTTTTTAGTGCAGGTGTGATGGAGAAAATAGGGATGAAGTAGTCACGTAGAGATGGATATGTCAAACAAACACCAAACTTTCTCAATCTTGAGAGTAAATTGAGTCAAGAAGAGGAGCAAGGACAAAATAGAGCTTTCATTACAGTCAAAGAACATCAAGACACCTTCCATGAGGGCATGAATAAATTTTTTAAACCAAGCCAATCGTATAAAAGGGTAGTGTACGATCCTATGGTGTAATGCCCACATTTTACACACACAAAAACAACAGTAAAAATACTAGGATAATTTATTTTATTTGACTTAAATTTCTCACTACACAATTCCACAAGGATCTAAGTAAAGAAAACTCAAAAACGCATATGACACTTACATAAGTCATCGACTCACATAGACACATGACAACACCATATACATGTCGATGCCACACTTTCCCCAATGAACGAATACTAGCAATGACCCAACCAAAAGAAAAGGACTCAAGTATTGGCAAACCCACAACACATCATTTCCTTAATTGCATCTTAGTTACGATTAACATTCCAAGAATATTATTGTGCAAGGATAATTTTCTCCTTTTTCCACCTATAGATTCTTAAGTTCATTCCACATTTAATTTACAATTCAACCATTTTAAGTTGGATTTTTATCCTTTACGGAAATTTCCATAACTTACATAATTATTTGGCATATTTCAAATTACATATAAAGTACTTAATTCTCTTGTTCTTATGTTAATAATATGCTTCTCAAACATTTATTCAATGTTTAAATTTTACCATTGTAACTCAAGTGAATTTGACTTGATGTCAAGAAAGAAATATTAGGATTTAAGGGGGTGGTTTAGATTCAAGATACCTTTTTCCCATAAACATTATTTGATCACGGTATCTTTATTTCCGATTCAACATTCCCACAACAAGAAATTGTATTTAGATTATATATATATATATATATATATATATATTGTTTTCTTGAATTTTTATCTCACCAAGGGAAATTCATATTCTTTGTAACACATGAAAATGTTTAATTGAGTTATAAGGACTCCAAGAGTGACATTATTCCTAACCTCAAATATCGTTTTACTCTTATATCGCATTATGGTCTCATTATTAGCATTGTTTTATAACAAAAGAGTTACGAAAGTACTTTCCTAACATCTTGAAGAAGTACATGATTGGAAGCATTATAATCTACACAGGAACCACAAGTGGTCTGTGTTCAAGGTAAGATCCCATGTTTATGCATTTCACGATTCTACATGTGAAATTTTCTTTTATTCTTAATGTCAAAAGGGACATAACAAGGAATTATGGGACCAAGATTCTAGTTTCCTAGGTTCTCTAAATTCAACAACTTTCAAATCAATTTCATTTGCAAGGAGTTACTTACCATTTTCTACCCACAAGTTAACCTCCTAATCAACTAAGGTTTAGTTTAATTCCAATTGCACCTAAGGATCTATGTCTCAACTATATATGAGTTTAAGGTGAGAGGAAATATTTATGCTAAACAACCTTCATGAAAGACCAAGGTGTGAAAACATATTTACCCTATAAACCCTCCGTAAAAGATCAAGGTGCTATATTGTCACTAGCCAAAGTAACACATTTAGTTGTGAGGAACTAAAGAGATCATTAACAAGAGTTTAAGTCATAGTACAACTATTGCACTAGGTCCATTTGTGTCATCTGGATCCCACAAGGAATTCATTCGATGATGAAGAAAATTCCTAGATCTAACTTCGTAAGACTTGGTAGATGACTAGGATACTAAGGAGGTGTTAGTTCTACTTACTCTAGATAAAAAAATTTCGAGTTGATCCTAACCATCGGGTTCATGATGGTAATGCTAATCATACTGACCATGATGATAACACAAACTAGGGGTCTTATTTACCTAAACTAGGAGGTGTCATCGAGTACAAGGTTTAAAATCATTCTACGGTTTCAATTTCTTCTACGCTAAGAAGGATCACACATGAAGACAAGTTATGCACGAATCTTATGTTAGGGTTGACTATTGTGGTTAGATTCCTTTATTACATTTTCAAGGTAAGAAACACAACACCAATTATTTAATCATCTATTGCACACTAGAAACACACTAAAATATATTAAATTCAAATTCATTTAACATATATATCAATCCTTTTTACCATATGTAACTATGAATCAAAATGCACCTATGATTAAATGTACATTTCCCAAGATATCCCTAAAACTAACATCTCATACATATTAGCAGATTTCAAATACAACGTTTCTGTAACATGGGACTACATTGTACACATATATACATTTTATAATGACCTATATAAATTACAATAATAAACAATGAATTTCACAACGCCTTTTCGCCATCTTTCTTGCATCTTGCAAAACCATGTGAGCATGAAATCAACGATAAATCGTTGGCATGGCATCCACCCTAATCTAGCATAATTAATGTTTTTCAGTTTCCCATTTACATATAATAATGATTATAATTTGAATTTGAAACAAAATGTTTAGAGACATGTATTCATTTCATTTCATTTCATTTCACTTCATTTCATAACCAAGGAGAGAGAAAGAGATAGGAAAGAGAGAGAAACACTATTTTCCCAAAAGTCAAATTTCACACAACAAGCCACAAGATAGAGTTCTAAACAGTTATTTACAAGTGTTAAAAAGTTTTCACAAAGTGGTTAGGTAACCTGATGGGGGTCCTACAACTTTCTTTTTACATTTTTTTGCTAGTTGCGAAAAAATTCAATTCATACTCAGAGGCTAAGAACCCACTTTCAAACATTGTATTCGGAAGAGCAAACACACCACAGTTAAATTTATATGTGTCCACCTATATATCAATAGTTTGTAGGGACTGATGGAATTAGGAACTGGTAAATGGTTTACGATTGGCTACTAGTTTTTCGGGGCCATCAATCGTAATTGGCCTAGTTGCAAATGAATAAAAGTTAGCTCGAGGGCTCGGAAAACCACATCTAAAATCGACGTTCGATAGACAAACGTCTAATGAGATTCATCCTACAAGTTCCCTCTATATGGAAAATTCACCGAGTCAATGGGACCGAGAACTAGAAAACAATTTTCAAACAACGACAAAGTTTCTTTGGAGCCACTGGTCGTAATTGGTCCAGCTTTTCATCTAGTCAAACTACGACTAGAGACCTATGAAACGACTTTGTCAAACTAACAAGAAGAGTGTTTTTCCCAATTGAAGGTTCCAAGAAATTTCCTAGTAAAAATACTAGAGGTTTGCGAAGGTGGGTAAGCATTTCATTTTCTAGGATTCAAACAATGAGCCGATACGAAACCCAACTTTTAAATTTAAGCAGCTTCCTACAGCTGCAAAATGGTGTAATAGGGATCCTAGAAGGGTGTCAAAAATATCACAGATGATCATTCGAGGTTGATTCAAGGACTGAAGTGACTCCTCACATAACAAGGTACACATAGGAAACTTAACATCTCCTTTCCAGAGTTACAAAGGTTATTTTTGCGAGTCTCCAAAAATCACAATTTATCTATTTTAACAAGGGAGTGGTCAACTCATTTACATGCAACTCAACTTCAACCTATCAATAAAAATGGGTATTGTAGTAATCCAGTTTGGTTGGGAAGTTTGCTAGATCATCACAAGGTGAGGGTTTAAGTCCGTTGTCTACCAAGGGATATTGGATCTTGTAAGTTACGTTATAACACTTTATTGTTTTAAAACAAGTTTATTAAATACAATCAAATATATGAAAATCCTTTGGTTCTAAATTTTATTCTATTGCAAAATAAAAACTAAAGAACAAAAATTATGAAAGATGAGGAGAGATGAACCATGCCTAGGAATGATGAGCGAAGCCGGGTATGAGGTAATCCACATGGTTTTGGTGTTCCATGAACCGATTGTAGTTGTTAGAGGGGTTTCAAAGCCTTTTCACAAAGCCCACCTCATATATCTTCTATAATCCATCCCTAGAAGGACCAATCTGGAAAAGGAATGTCAAGATGATCTCTTTTGCTGTAGTATCGAAACAAAGGAGGTGGTGAGAGGTTGGATCGTCTGTATTTTGATCTCTCAATCCTCGGCCTATCCATACAATCAAACATTAGGTCCACATCAGGCACCAAGCCAGGATACCATTCCAAGAGCTGCAATAATCCCCAAATTGTGAACATCATTCTGCTTTGCACGTATGCATAGTAGAGATCCACATACAGATTAACCACCCACAATGACCACCCAAAAGGCAACAAATTATTTGGCAGCCCTGATGTTGTTTTCTCTATTCCAGACACCCTCCATTGAGCAAGATCTTCGTGAATCCACTGGAAAAATGTAGGGCAGGATCGAGTTGTATTTTGAAATAGATCATTCTTATTCATGTATGAGCAGATGAACCTCAGTGGTGAACTGCAGGTCAGGTAGGAGCACTAAAAATATGTGAAGCTCATGTATACTTTCCATCTGATTAAATTTTTTGGTTGAAAAGGGTGCCATGGAGTGGGCTCTAGATTGTCCCCAACTACTGTTTTTGTCCAAGATATAGCTTTGAACTTCTCTGAAACCTGAATCCATGTTGTACTGAATGCCAGAAGAATGAAGAGTACATAGAGAAACCAAACAATAGATATCCTTGTCAGGCATTGATTTTGAAGCAAGGAACGATGCTTCCTTGTGGCCACCATTCCTAACAATAGTCCTTGTAGATCAAGTCACAGCTCCATGTATCATCTTTGTGCATACCATTTACATATTCATTAGAAAAAAATGGCAATCGTATTTTCTTCCCTCTTAGAGATCATTGAACCTACTTCAATACTGGATACAGACCAGTTCAATCGATTTGTAGATAGTAATAAGAGGAGATATTGGGTACGATTTATTTTTGTCTGCAGGGATGAATAAAAATGATTTTAGGTGGCTATTCCTGAGAGCTCCATTCATCATAGTTCCCTGTTTTTTTTCTTTTGTTGTAACTATCCACTTGTTGTTGAATGACCAACGTTAACTTGGGTTACAATGTGATCCACGCCTTGGATTCCAAATAAAGTTCTTGGATTCTTGTGCAAGGAAAATGACAGGTCGAGAAAAAATGGGAGGTTACTCATGTGTTTTCCAAGGGGACCATGTGCCTTCACGTGAAGTCCAATAGGTATTCTAGTTGTTTACAATCTGGATTTGAGGGCACTCTGATCTATGGCGATTAAGGAGATTATGATGTTGATTCATTCAAATAACCTTTCCAAGAACTCTGATACAACCAGGCATACCTAAAGAAATACATACACTCAAAGAGCATTCACATAAGATCATGCCAAATTGGAAACAAAAAAAAGAAAGGGAAAGAGCCAACTTTCAAGCAAACAAACCACATGAATCCTCTTCCCCCTTGGTAGTATGATGCGGGGAATCGATACAAGGAATATAAGGTCAATTTACGGTTTGAATACGTATTTAGTAAGGTCTAGGAGTCATCCATGATGTACTTTTAGGATTTAGAGGTTCAAATTTTGAGTTATGAGGTTTCCCTCCATTTTGGCTTATTTTGAAAATTTGAATTTATAAGGCCAATTTTGGCTTTATGGTAGGAGTATAGGTGTGGAGGTACTTCTTTCAAGTTTGGTTTAATTTCTATAGTCCATATTTTTTTATCCTTGTGATTTAACTAAAATGAGACTAAGTGTAAGGAAATAGTAATCCTATTTAATCTAATCTAGGAGGACTAAAACATTGTATAAAATGAACTAGAGAAGTATGAAATGAATGTAAGTAAACTATTCTAAATGAAATAAAACCCTAATGTGTAAGAGGAAGGAGAAGAATAGCTTAGTTGATAATAGGTGACTGTCACACAATGTCACAAATCTGGAAATAAAATCATAAAGTGCGAGATGAACACTGGGGACCCCACAAAAGAAAGATCCGAGATGACAGGGGTTCTGGAAGTGTATTTGGGCACCCTGGGGCACCATGGTCTACAATTTGGGCGTTGTGAACACTACAAATGCTCAAAACCTATAAATGGTATGGTCACAAGTTGGTTCTTAATTCTTCATGTTTTTCACTCGGATTCACTTGAGTGAGCGTGTAATGACTGCAATGCAAAGAGAAGTAGCAAACCCTAGAAAAATAAAATAGGAAAATGAATGGGTCAGACTAACCTCATTTGCCAAGCTAGTAGAATTATCACTGAGTGTTGCACTACATTTCAAACCTAGATGTAGTTCTAGTGAGTGTGTGCATGTTGTATCTTAGGTGCTCTCATTCCAATTGCAATTTGTGAAGTAGCAAGCAATAGTAACTATAGAAAATGTAAATAGCATGTGTGCATGGAATAGAATAGAATCCCTCCCCTATACAAAGTGTGTGTGATACATATCTCCTAGCCTTGATGCATGGCACTATGTGGATGCAAGTGATGCAATGGATGCAGCCCTAGATGGAGTGATAGTAGTGTGAAATGCTATGACCTATGACCCTCATTATGGTTTTATAACTTTATATTTATAGGGATCTTAAGTTTACTTTCGTAATTAGTCCCGACAAGCCGAATGAGAAAAAGATAAAGATGAGAAACAACTAGAAATGACCGAAAAGGAGTGAAAGGGGTTTGCATAGATCAATGCGCTTATGGTGGGACCGGGGTGCCCAAGTACAAAGCTAGGGCATCATGATTTAGGGATAGAATGTTGGGGCAGTTGTGAAATGGGCGGATAAGTGCTGGAAAATACATGGGAACTAAGAAATAAAATATAAAATAAATATGGCCAAAAGGTGGGATTAATTAGTTTTTTGTACACTTGAGAACCTTCTAAATAGTAGTATAAGACTGGCCAAATTATGTGTAAAGTGCATAATTTTGTGTTTACATTTTCCCCACTTTATGTTGGTGAGAGAAAAGGTTGGTAATATAAAGTAGATAGAGGTGTGTACCTTATATCCGTGTAGAGTGTAGAAGAAAATGTGCCAATGGACTAGACTCAAGCGTGGAATGAAAAAAATAAAAATGTGGACAAGAGTGGATTCTAAAGATGAAAATGTGCATAAAAAGTGATGAGAGTGAACTTAGGATAGAACGCATGTGTAGTTGTTGCAGTGTGTAGTGTACCTACATGGTTAGTATGACAAGTGCCATTATGGTGTGTTGTCATTGTTGTTGTTTATTGCCCCCAATTTAATTACTCGTTTATCATATGATAGACACTGGAAGGAGAAAAAAAATCAAGTAGTCAAATATGTATGTATGTAAAAATGTTGTGTAAAATACGCATGTATATAGAAATGTGTAAAGTACACAAATGTAAAATATGCTAGAAATAAGTGTAAATGAAACATGTGCACCTGATCCATGTCGAGAAAAAGGGTGTAGAAGGATATCATGTATTTTCATGAGTTTTTGGGTGATCTCATGCCACCCTAGCTAAAGAAGTGTAGGGAGGAAATACTCTGTGTCCTCCAACTCTAACCGCTTCTGCTGAAATTTGTTAAAGAGATATTTGTACTCTCTAGTTTTTTGGTGATCGACACCACCTTTGGACGGAGAAGTTCAAACAGCACACCCACTATAACCTATGAGCATGTAACCACTCAGAATTGTTGAAGGACTTCATGTCTTGTTAAGGCCAATGTGTATGGATTTTGTAGATTGGTCTGAACTCACTCATTGTGTTTGAACCGGTGTAAATACGTTGTGTTAGTAGAAAACCCTCAATGATGCCCCCCTCTTTTGGGGCACATGTGATGACCCTGGAAGGAGAATGCAGCCCCAAAAGAGGACCAATTCCATCGTAAATTTTAGAACTCTACCTTGCAAGGGAAAGGGAAAATCTTGGTAGATACCAAGGCATACACAAAAGGGGATGGCTAGCCAAAATAAGTGTTAGTCTGAAAACACATGCATGTAATAAGTGTAAAAGACACATAAAATGTAGAAAAACTACCAAGCACAGTAGTGTAAACACGCAAGAAACAACAAGAAGACCACACAAAGTAGGTTACAAACATGAGACATCACTCACGATATCGCAAGACACACAAGGTCATCATGGCTACAAACAATAGACTAGTGTGCACACAAGAAAAGGGAGAATCCCACATACAATAGCAAACAAAACAGACAAGTAGAAACAAACAAGTAGTCATGTAAATAAGTAATCCTAAAAAAACAAGTGTTGCACATGGAACAACCATTATCATGTTAGAATGATAACCAATATGTCAAAGCATGTATGAACAAGTAGTATAAGATGCTAAGTACAAAATGAAATAATAACACATGTATGAGACGAATGTGGATTCCCCAATGACCAATATAGTAAGGGTAGAAGGTGAGCACCCATGTCATGTTTAAATGTCTTGTATCTAAAATCACACTAGACAAAGGCATGAACATGCATGTGTGCATGATAATGACATAAAATAAATCAATATAGCATGTGTTGTAAAGTGATAATGCAAAAAAACTATTAAGCAAGAGTAAATGCTACCAAGACAATGCAATATGTTGTGGATGGATGAAATGTAATGCAAGATAGAATGATAGGAGAAATGTGCCCCCCCAAATGTATGGAAGTGTATATAGTGAGGTTAATTTTTTCCCCCTCGGTAGTCAAGAATGAACCGTAAACGAGAGAGCGTCATCGGGAAATGGTCGAGTAGTGTAGGTTGTGTCTAGCGCGTTGTGATGAGTGTGAATGTGTAGAGATGTGCGTGAACCCTATATTCGAAGAATATATCATGAATTTTTTGAATAGAGGAGTGATGCTTTAGCCCTAAGCGTAGAGCACTATGGGAGGAATAATAATGTGGTGGTGATTTAGCCTAAAGCATATACCACTAAGTGATGAAGAGATAAATGATGATGTAATAGAATGACGTAATATAGGATAATGGAGTGTATGATGAAAATATATAAGAGGATAAGGTGGAATAGAAGAAAAGAGTGGTGATTTAACCTAAGGTGTATACCACTACATGATGATAGAAGGAAATAGTATATATGGCTGAGCGGATGATATAATAACTAGAAATGATGAAGGGAGTGGTGATTTAACCTAAGGTGTATACCACTACATGATAATATAAGGAATGATAATGTAATAGAATAACTTGGAATTGATAAAAGGATAATGTAATAGAATAATAGAATACGTGATGATAGAATGTGATAGTATAAGGTAGAATGGATGAAGGGAGTGGTGATTTAACCTAAGGTGTATACCACTATGGTAGGTGATGATGAGTGTGGGTGATGATATAGCCTAGAGCGTTGGTCACTAGTCGATGAATGTGGTATAATGACATGTCACATGTATGTAAATTCCATTTGATTGCTAAACCATCAACAATCAAGTATGGACCGAGGAACTAAAGTGTGTCATAGGGTGGTGAGTGCAACCCGTAGAAAACAACATAGTATAAATGACCAAAGTATGTGAATGTGCGGTGTAGGAAATGTAATGTGGAATGTGTAGTGGGTATGGAATGTATAATGTAATAAGTGTGAAGATAATAATAAAGAGTGTAAGAATGATAGGTAAAACTAGACCCATGTATAAGGAAATCTAGTGTAGCATGTAGGATAGGTAGGATGCAATGTGGGTGTGTAGGATGTATATGTAATGTGTAAGATACAATGATAGGTGTCGGTAGAAATAAGAGATGTAGTAGAAGAATGCAAAGCTAGATCCATATATACTATAACCTAATGTAGTATGTAGAATGCATGGATGAAATGTAAAACTAGACTCAAAAGTAATGATAACTAGTGTAGCGTGTATGATGTATAAATGACTAATAGATGAGTTATGCATAGAATAATGTAAGATGTGGGCTATGTACAGATATGCTGATGTAAGATGCACAATTTATATAATAAAATATATGTGTGTAGAACCTATAGTGCAAGTGTGTGGGGTTCAGTGTAATGGTAATCCCTCAATAATCCAAAGTGTGAACCGAGTCACAAGAGTGTGCCATCGGGTAACAAGGGTGTTCTGATGTGCGAGATGGAAGTGATGATGGATGTAGGATGATATAAGTATGCTAAAATAGAGAAAGTGGGGGGTGGATATAACATGTGATATGCCCCCCGAGTGTGTAATAAATGAGTGGTCAACCAATAAGGTTGAAGGATGGAGGCCTAACAATTGGTGGTGAAGATGATGACACCTTAGGATGATAGTCGAGCAAGGGTGGTATGTGAGACAAAACTGCATGGGGAATGAAGTTGATATGCATGCGATGGGTGTATGTAAGACCAATATCGAGGTGTAGTGAAGTGTGTGGGTGATGGTGAGTGAGGCGGGATCGTATGTGTGGAAGTAAACGAGCCATGTGGAATAAAGTGAGGTGGCGAGTGTTGGCAGAAGGTAGTAGTATCCATAGGAATAGGCCTATGGCGGTGTGTAGGAATAATAGAATGGAGTGGGAACAAAGGGGCTGGTTGAGATGGTGGGGTAGGAAGAGGATGTAGTGTAGGTGATGTCAGAGGAGATGTGGGAGTAAAAGGGAAGAAACACAAATATCGAATGAGAAGGTGTCGATAATGGAGGTAAAGGAGGAACACCATTAATAGAAATAACTTGGTTGTTGTATACAAGCTTGAGATGTAAATGAGGTATAGAAATAATAGCTTGAGATTTACAAATCCAATCTAAGACGAGAAGCAAGTCAGATTGGTTAATGGCTTAAATAACAATGTAGTGGATGATAAGAGTGAGAGGACTAACCATGATATGTAACTTAGCGACACCATAGGGTCTCTTGAATGAAATGTCAATTTGGGATGCAGGGTAGCCAATAGATCATAAGAAAGACAAGGAACATGTACTAATAGGAGAAGATGGATCAACCTTGGTGTTGTTGATAAAGGATGAGCCTATAGAGGCATGTATATGTAAGTGGTCGGAGACAAATGTAACATGGTAGTCAACATTGGAGAAAGCAATAAAAAGTGCTGAAGTGATAGTGTGAGCAATGAGGAAGTCGAGACGGCTGGGGGAGAAGAAAATGTATGACAAACATAGTTAGAGGATGAATTGACCTGTTTAGTATCATGTTTTAGCGGGGATTGTTAAAGATTTGGAGTTTTTGGTTATCATTGGCAGGGATGGATGCGGGGGATTGCGAGAACTTGATTTGGCCACCATCGAGAAGGTCTTAGAGAAGATGTTAGAGCTTAAAACAACAATCATTGGAATTCCCAACACAATGATGATAATTACAGTTAGAGTCGTCATCAAAGTTACGCCCTTTGGGTTGGGATGGGTCGAGTTGTAAAGGTGGTGGCAGAGTAAGGAGATTACTATCAATGAGTTGTGGAAATAAGACAGTTAACGAGGTGCTAAGTTTAGTAAAAGGACGTTGGTATGGTTGAGGGTGTAATTCCCTAGGAGTGGAGACCACATTAACAATATTATGTGAATTACTAGATTGATGCATGGGCACCTTAAATAGTGTCTTACTTGGCATGCAGGTGGAGGAAGAAGGGGCATCCTGATATTTGAGCTTTCCGATAGAGACCAATTTAGTCTCACGCAGTTTCAGAGCATGACAAAGTTGGTCAAATGATGGAAAAGTTTCAAAGAGCACGCTATCGTGGAGAGGTGGAAAAAGACTATGGAAAAATAAATCTTGTAGTTCGGAGTTGGTGAGGACATTAGTCATCTTGGCGACACTATTCTTATATCATAAGACGTAATCAGGGAAGCATTCGGTGGGGCCTTGTTTAAGTTGAGCAAGTTGGGCATAAGAGAGTGTGGAACCAATATTGATAGAAAAGTGCGTGAGAAAAAGCATCAACAAGATATGTAAATGAAACCACTGAGTGGGGGTAATTCATAGAACCAACACATTGCATAATCTGTAGACTACACAGAAACAACTTGGCAAGGAGATTGAGATCATCATCATAGACAAGATAAACAACATGGAAAGCATGAAAATTCTCTTGTGGGTCATCGTGGCCTTTAAAAATGGGTAGTTTGGGAGAGATGAAGTTAGATGGGAACGGGTAAGCAGAGATGGATGGCACAAATGGAGAATGCAACAAGGAGGTGGAATTGAGTGGTAGGGGTCCTTTAGAAGTGGCGACTTATAACTGGTGGATTTGGTTTTTAAGATCTTGGTATAATGACACATAGTCAGGGGAATTAGAGGAGGAACCAAGTGGGATACTAGAAGCACCTTGATGGGTTGGAGGGTAGTAGTTATAATAGGTGGAGTAGATATGGGTGGTGTAGAGACCATAGGAGTGGAATAAACAGGTAGGGATGCCTCACGAGCTTGCTTAGCCACGAGTAGAGCATATAGAACATGACGAAGATGAGTGGGATTCTCATGTAAATCCTGGTGAAAATCTATGAGATTATTACGCTATTCTTGGTCAACATTGGTGTCCTTGTCATAGGATTTTTCACTAACTATAGTTTCAATTTTGTGAAGGGGAACCTGGGTGGAGGTGTCTAAGGGGTTGTCAGTTATAGAGGGAGGTATGTCAGCCATGGATCTAGAGGGATGGGGAAGAGAAGAAGGAAGCTCACAATAATAGAGAGGGCCAAAACGACCGCTACAAGTAATGGGCATAAACAAAAAATGGAATTGGGTTCACCAAAATGATTAACTAAAATGGGACTAAGTGCAAGGAAATAGTAATCCTAGTTAATCTAATATAGGAGGACTAAAACGTTGTATAAATGAACTAGAGCAATATGAAATGAATGCAAGTAAACTATCCTAAATGAAATAAAACCCTATTGTATAAGAGGAAGGAGAAGAATAGCTTAAGCTTCGATAATAGTTGGTATCGCATACGAAGTGTTACGAGATCTGGACATAAAATCAAAAAGTGCGAAGGACACTCGGGGACCGTGTGAAAGGAAGATCTTGAAGATATGAGATGATTGGGGTGCCCTCATCTGCAATCTAGGAATTTTGAACCCTGTAAATTATCAAAACCTACAACTAGCATGGTCTTAAGTTGGTTCCGAATGCTTCTTTTTTGTCACTCTGGATTCATCGAGTGAACTGTGTAATGACCTGTAATGCAAAGACAAGTATCAAACCCTATAAAAATAAAAGATGCAAATGAATGGGTCATATTGACCTCAGCCGTCAAGATAGTGGACTTATTACTGAGCGCTACACTATATTTTAGACCCGAATGTAGTTATGGCGAGTGTTTGCATGTCATTCCCTAGGTGCTCTCGTGTCAGTCACACTTTGTGAAGTAGTGAGAAATAACTATAGAAAATGTAATTATCATGTGTGCATGAAATAGAATAGAATCCCTCCCCTATGAAGTGTGTGTGATGCAAATCTCCTAGCCTTGATGCATGGAACTATGTGGATGCAAGTGATGTAATGGATGTAACCCTAGATGGAGTGATAGTAGTGTGTAATGTTATGACCTAAGACCCTCATTATGGTCTTATAACTTTATATTTATAGGGATCTCAAGATTAATTTCATAATTAATCCCGACAAGGCCAACTAAGAAAAAGATAAAGATGACCAACAACTAGAAATGACCAAAAAGGAGCGAAAGGGGGTTTTCATAGATCGAGGCACCCAGGGTGGGACCAGGGCACCCGATATAGGGGGGCACCCTGATTTAGGCTAGAATGTTGGGGAAGTTGCGAAATGGGTGGATAAGTGCTGGAAAATACATGGGAACTATGAAATAAAATATAAAATAAAGATGGCCAAAAGGTGGGATTAATTATTACTTTGTACACTTGAGAACCTTCTAAATAATAGTATAAGACCAGAGCCAAATTATCTGTAAAGTACATAATTTTGTTTCTACATCTAGATCCCTCATGATGCTCTATGGGTTTGACTAACACCAAGTTACCATTGTGCACTTGTTGAATGTGACTCCCTTGTCTTGTTTTTAACTTCTTGGTTCTTAAATTTAGTTATGGAGAAAATCGAACCAAGGAATGTATATATTCACCTTGTAACTGATTGCAACTCATTTATCAATCAAATAATTTGAATTGGAGCTCCAAGTAAGGAAAAAGGTGTTTTTAGATGTTTTCGACTCTTGCATGTATATTGCACAATCTTGTGAGGATGTGTGAGTGTAACAACAATAGAAAGACCGTAAGATCATTTTTTTATGAATGAAGAGCTATTGTTGGGTTTTTATGGATCGATGATCTTCCTTGTAGTTGGGATAAGTGAAATTCGTGGTATTTGTTGTTACGGTAGAAAGCAAGACACAGGGCACAATATGGTCCTAGAAGAAATATGAGTTGTAAATGCCTAGTAATAATTATTCATGAAGAATTAAGTACAAATGAATCCTCTATTGGGTGTTAGAATCATCTTGAGACCATTGAATTATATTGAGATTGCTAAGTGAGTAGAAAATCAAGTAAAAAACCTCTCTTGGGATGCAAAATTCTCGGGGTTTTAGAACAAGAAAATCCTCAATCTCAAATTCCCACTGATGAAAAATCCTCAAAGTTTATAGAAATATTTTTGCTAGGTTCATGAAGGTTATGCAAGAAGAACTAGGTCAATTCATCATCGTGGGAAAGATATTTTCGTGATGAGTTTGGTGTCACAATCGGGAAGGGTTTGATGAAATAGTTCCTAATAATGTAAATGCAATTTTTGATATCTACCAAGACAAAAGCTGCTAAGGTAAAACCTTGACCCATCCCTTAGTGATATTTAGGAGGAATTTTGTATTTATAGCCCATCATAATGAGGAATTTCTTGAAATTTTGGATTGAAACACTTTATATGAGAAAAGAAACCTAACTTAGACCTTATCTTGGTGATTTTGAAACAATCCTTATAAAGAGAACCGTAAGGAAAATTAGCACACTAAATATTTGGATAAATGGGTATCGAATCCCTATTTTGATAATGGATGTAGCCTTGTAATCAAGAGTTACATAACTATTTTCTCTAGGACATGTCCTGTAACAAATTATTGGTTTAGAAGGAGGAATTAGGAAGAAAGTAGCATTTACAAAAAGAGTTGGAACAAAAACTTTTACCCACATTTCAAAACTCCAAAAGGGTGTCCAAAAGTGTACTCGGTCTAGTAAGGTGAGTTGTAGATTTCTCTAAACCATATCTCCCAACCTTATTGTTCTTAAGAAGCCATATTTGGTAGTTTAGGAAAAGGTGAATCAAGTGGCCAATTTTAGTTTTGAAACCAATTGTGGCATACTATAGCAAATTCATAAACTCTTAAACATGTTGAGAAGGTTCTTGGAATCCATTTGAGTCATTTGAACCAAATTTGTAAGCTTTGGAGGCATTTTGAGTTGACAAAAAGGAACATGCAACTAGTTCTTTATGGTTGCATAAAGGAGTTATAATAAAAGACTGTATTGAGTGTGGGAAAGGTCTTAGATGCTCTACATCAACATCCTTCACATTACAAAATTTCACAAATATGTCCATAAGGGTACTCCCTGTAAATACATTAGATAGATATCCTCCTTTAACTATATCATAATGAAGCTCCTTGACATGCTCTAGAGCTCTCAAGTTGGAGTAGGATGGGAGAAAAAAAAACTAAAATTATTCAACATTATTCTAAATTGTTGCATATTGTAAACCATTGTCAAGGTTTCCTCCCCATGCCCATTTCTCGCATATGCAGAAACCATCATGGTCAACATCACATCATTTCATTGAGGTATTTTGTCAAACACACCATGGGAAACCTCTATATCTCCACATTTAATGTACATATCCACAAGAGCATCACTTATAAAAAAAATTAGAATCATACCCACTGAAATCTCTCATTGAACTTCGTTTCCCTCATCTAGAGTAGTGAACATTTTAAGGAACGAATGGGAAAAAAACTTATAGAAAGGGTGGCGAATATTGCTAAACTAGGATTCATTGGGATGGTGAATCTTTTTAAAATGGATATCATGACTATGGCAAAAAAATCATTAAAAATGGTTATAAATGTAAAGGTGAATCTTACCTAATTTTTATAATTTTAAAAAATATTTTGGCAAACTTCTATCATGATCTTTAGGTTAAATTTCATTTTCCTATTCTATTGATGGTATGAAGTGCATTATATGCATTCCTTACTTAACTAAAAACATTACTAAGTTATTAAATCTAGACTCATTTTCCCCAATCCTTCCCAAGATTAAACCTTGACCGTTGATCCATTAGCAACATGTCATCATTTCATGTAATTTTAGGTAGACTCATGATCTCTCAAGCCTTTCTCAAAAATCCTATCAGAATTATATCCCATCTGTTGATCTCTTGCAATGTGTCAACATCCTATGTTATTTTGGCTCCGAGTCTCCTACCTTAGTCCTCCTTTACTTTAAAACTTTTCAACACTTTTCAAAAATGTATTTTGTGAAGCCTTTCCTCCCTTATACTAAGAGACAATAATTCTATATAAACACCTATGCTCTTCACTCCTTTGGAAAATGGGATAATTCCGGGGAAAAATTACAAAGGCCTTCATTGTCAAGGCTCCAAATGACTGTTAGCTGAACCAATTCAAACCAGGATGCAAGCAATATATTTTTATGGCTTAAATGGTCCCAATAATTCCTTAATTAAAGCATATCACATAGAATAGAATCCATATTCTAATTTTAAGCTTAGATAATCCTTTAATTGAATAGATGGTTACTTAAATTAGTTCATTTAATACACACACACAAGTGTTGAATTTAATCAAATTTCAAATTTTCCCTCTAAAATGTCAAGGATTGTAATTCAAGGGCATATATAATTCATGGTGATCCAAACATGTTTTAAAATATTGGTTAGTTAATTTAAATATGACCCATTAAAAATATATTGATATTAGAAATCATTTGGCTATGTGAGTAGAAAAAGTTAACATTTTGTGATTATTTTTGGTGAATATTAGTCGGGCATATGGTGTCTAGATAACCAAATGGGAATTTTGAAATATCCAAAAATAACCAAATTACAAATATTTTCCACTAAAAGTTTTCCTAATCTAGAGCTATTAAGTTTTGACACGCGGGAAAAATACTTGCAAGCGCAAAAATGATCCATTTTAATACCATTATCTCTCATTTCACAATGTAATTTAAAGCCTCCACATCCTTCCCGTGTATCCGCCTACAAGCCATAATCACTCTACCTAGTTGTAATCTCCCTTTTATTGGCACTTTTTAGTTTCTTATTATACTATCATTGAGGTTTGGGGTTGCATGGTTTAAATTTGTTTATTTGTAAAATTACATACGTCACACATCCTCCAATCGAAAAACTTAATGTCGTAAAATAATAACAAACCTTATGTTATTTTTGTTGTGTAAGGACAACTATAATTTCCATAGAAATGGAAAATAAGTTAACACTAGTTAAGTGACCCCTTCATGCATGGCTAAAAAAATTCACAATACAACATTATTCTTAAAATCAATACTATTTTTTATTAAGTGGGCTTATGTTACTCATTACTTAATTATTTTCTATTTGGTGTTATGTGGATATCTCATGAACCAATTTATTGTTAAATTTCTAAAATAATGCCAATACTAGGTTGTATACAAGTTCAAACATCATCCCTCATCCCCAAAATATTGTTTAGAATCTCTTACTAGATTCTAAATTTTAGATCTTTGTAAGCTACCAAGCGACCACAATGACCCATGCATAAGGTGTAAGCCTTGGGCCATCGACCATGACGTCCACATTATCCTATAATTTAGAGGATTCATAAAGTCTTCTTCAACACTAAATGCAAATAATAAGATATTTTCATATGTCTAAGTCCTTCAAGCTTTTTTTGTTTCCCGATATGCCCTCCAAGTCATCCTCATCATCCAACTTATCATCTTCTTTAAGAGACAACATAATGTCAACAAATTTAGTAATCATTGAAATTGGAGTGAAAGATTTATAGTTCCTTGAGTCATTTTTCTTATGTGGAAGAGATCTTCGGGATGAGGTGATTCCATGGCTCACTCACCAGCAACCCCACTAGAAAGCATAATCGAGAACCCATCCACCGTTGAGCAGGGGAGACTCAACTAACCATATCGTGGAACAATCCTTGATTTTAAATTTCACATTTAAAGCATAAAATTATATCTACCCTCTTCCACATTACACCACTTGCCACCTAGGGATTATCGCATGGAAATATGACAAGGATATCCCAATGTGTGTCAACAAGTATTAAGTCCTCAAACAGATATGTGATAACCTCTTTGCATATTCACCATCAACCTCCAAAAAAAAATTTCATCTACAAGTCTCATGAATTATGCAGATGCATATATTTCCTCCTTTCTATACAAGGAACCCCGAATCTCTTTCATTTCTTTTTCAAAGTCTAAATGTTTCTAGTCTAGCCTCCATGCATCCCCATACATTATAGTTGACGTATTCATTGTAACCTTTTGGTGCAATTGCTAGGAAGAGTTATAATTTGAAATTTATTTTTATAAATAAAAATCATTATAGTTCATTTACATGTAAGAAAGTTTAAACAAACCATTTCATTGCTCACATTAATCTATGAAGCAATTATAAGAATTTTAGAGGAAATTAAGAAATCATTAGAGTATTCATTAAAGCACACAACTTTATGTTTGATGTGTAGTACAAAAACTAGTTGGCATGCTATTAGAACTATTATAATTATTTAAATTTGTTATTTTCTACATTTTAAAGCACTAAAAATTTCAATTTTCACTTTGATGACACTTGATTTGACAATGCACTCTTGTCATGATAAATACCATCTCTCCATTCCTACTTAGCACTTTCCAAGGTCTCTTGTTTAGCTTGTTTATCCTTGCACACAAATGTGTCAAAAAAATCTAAGAATAAAATGCAAAAAAATCCATAGAAAAAAATCAGTTAACAAGTTCCAAACTTCATTTATAGGTTTTATGTCCTTAGTCAGGGCCATATAATTTAGTAAGGAATTTGTATCCGGACCTAACTGACCTATACAGTCTTAGACCAATATGTCTTCCAACGTTTCTTTCAAATTGATATCTTTTATTGGGTCTTCTACATCATATGGGTCATCCTTTCTTGGATAAATATTATATGGAGCCCTATGTAAGAAAGTAAACTACCTCATTTAGTAACTTGGAAATCATGTGAAAAAAACCGATACATTCACTTCCTACACTTATAAAAGGCACTCACAACTCCCTAAATCTTGCAATATAACATATACAATCATTAGAGAAACACCCACATGAGGTATGAATCTTATTTCCATGTAAATAAATCATTCTCTCTCATTTTCAAGCACTCAAACATCCCTCCTCTAAGTATTTTAGCAAGATCCAAAGTCAAAACAAGCATTGTCAAAGAAGTTGCCAAATTTGTTTGATCTATTTAGATATCACATGCTAGGTGCTAGAATAACATGTGGTTTGAGGCCTTTTTGGGGTTAAACATGTGGTTTACACAGGCCACACACACACATTACACAACACACACACACACACACACACACACACACACACACATATATATATATATATATATATATATATATATATATATATCATATCTAAGCATACAAAAAGTAAATATAAAAATAAACCGAAGAAACAATACACAAGATATAACATGGTTCACCCAGTGTGGGCTACGTCCACCAAGAAACAACCAATATATTATTCAAAGATTCACAAAGGATATACAATGAAGATTTGTAATCTTCCACACCTCTTCCGGATGTACAATAATTTCTTCCTCAAAATCTTATTTTTTCTCTCTCCAAGAATTCCTTCTTACAATTCTTCTAATTCTTACTTCTAACCCTAGATTTCTAGCTTATATATGCATATACAAACTTAGGGAACTTTAGCTATGCAATTACAACCATTAGATCACCTTTATATTAAAGGTTAGATCTAATTCATGTGACTTAAATGAAATCAATCACACACAGTAAGCGATGTCATGTCGATTACCCTAACTGATATCGGTTCCTGTTTGCTTGACCGATGTCGGTCCCAAGGTGTTCGGACGCTGGCTACTCGTATTCTAGCAAGTTAATAAATCATGTTATTTGTGAAGAAATTGATCTCCACAACTCAACAATCTCCCAATTTGAGATAATTGTTGCACTTTACCATACAACTCCATTCTTGGATCCTTTCCTTGTCCTATTTCTTCCTCTTCAAGTCTCAAACTCGAAGACCAATAGTAGTGGAGTATAGGCACAACTTCTCTTTTGCCAACGGCTTCATTTAGCATATCCCTGTGGTTCTTATTTGTATGAATTTTCTCTAGTTTCAGTTTCCCATCCTCCAACACCTACCATATGAAGTGATATCTCAACTCTTTGCTAACCTCTGTAGCTGTAACATATTTGACCTCTATAGTAGACAAGGCCACAACCTTCTGCAATCTAGAAATCTAGCTAACTATTGTCCCACCTACTGTGAATACATATCCAGTGGTGTTTCTCCTACCATCCAAATCTCCAACCATATTTGAATCAACATAGCCACATAAAGAAGTATCTGACCCTCCATAGCATAACTGCATGTTGGATGTCCCTCTCAAATATCTGAGAATCCATTGGACTACTTTCCAATGCTCTTTACCTAGATTGGCCATAAATCTGCTCACAACTCCCACTACCTGTGCAATGTTTGGTCTGGTAAAACCATTACATACATAAGACTTCCAACTGTTGAAGCATATGGAACTCGTGCCATGTACTTGACCTCCTCATGTGATGTAGGACATTGATATTTGCTCAATTTAAAGTGTCTAACCATAGGTGTACTTACAGGTTTTGAATTCTACATATTAAACCTTTCCAACACCTTATTGATATAATGTTCCTAGGAAAATACAATTTCTTGTTCTTCTGTCTCTAAGAATTTACATGCCAAGGATTTTCTTTGCAACTCCTAAGTCCTTCATTGCAAATTTATGAGCTAAATTTTATTTAATCTCAATAATGTCTTACATACTAGATCCCGCAGTAAAGCATATCATCTACATACAATAAAAATAATAATATTTCAATCAGCACACAAGTTTCTCCTTACCCTTGAATTCATAACCAAGTGGCTATTGCATATAAATATCTTCCTCCAAATCACCGTGAAGGAAATCCATCTTGACATAAAGTTTCTCTAAATGCAAATCTTATACTGCAACTAAAATCAATACAAGTACATATGGAAGTCATTTTTACTACAGGAGAAAATATCTCACTAAAATCAATACCTAATTTCTGTGTAAATCCTTTTACCACAAGTCTTGCCTTGTATCTTTTCTATCCACCCTCTTCCTCATTAATCCTATAAACCCATTTATTCTATAATTTCCTTTTACCTGCTGGCAACTTGACCAAATCCCATATTTGGTTATGTTCCAAGGAGTCTCCTCATCCATACCATGCTCTCACTTCTTGTGGGTTTCATCATGCATTGCTTCTTCAAAAATTTTGGTTCACCACTATCAGTCAATAATAAATAAGATAAAGAAGGTGTAAATATTTTTGAGGTCTACTTACCCTTTGTGACCTTCTCACTGAGATCTGGGGTGCTAGAGGCTCAATTTGTATGTCCTATACATTATTATCCACCTCTGACAGTGGATTGACGCCAATCACCTCTTACTGCACTGGTTCACTAACTCGACCATGGTCATGTTCATCTGTGAGCCGAAATTAGTCCTAGAGACCGATTTCGGTTCTGTGCTCAACCGATATCGGTTCAGGTTGGATGACATCAATACTTGTAGATGTCTTTTCTAAATCTGAGAATGAGTTTTCTTCCACAAAATTTCTAATTGGTTTGTCTTTGGGTACTAAAAATTGATCCATGTACAGTCTCTTTTCATTTCATTCAATGTCACAACTCCTAAAAAACTTAAAATCTTCTAAATCCCAAAAATGGAATCCTAAATTACTAGATCCCTAACCAATAAAAGTGCATCTCTTGCATTTAACATCTAACTTTTTTCTATTTTCTTTTCCAATATGCACAAAAGCTTCTGAACCAAATACTCTAAGAAAATAAAAATCCACCTCTTTTTGAGTCCAAGCTTCTTCAAGTATTCCACCATCGAGTGCACTTGAAGGCCCCATGATTAATTAAATAAACTATCGTGTCTACTGCTTCTACCCAAAACCACAAGGATAATCCAACATGTATCCTCATGCTTCTTGCACTTTCCATTATTGTCCTATTCATTCTTTCAAGTAACACCATTCTCTTATGCTGTTTTAGGAACCTTTTTTTTTCTCTGCGTATTCCATTCACTGAACAATAATCATTGAAAGCCTTGTTGTAGTACTCACCACCATTGTCATATCTAAGGCATTTTAACTTTGAATTTGATTCATTTTCCACAAGATCTTTCCATATTTTAAAAGTCTTAGAAAAATAAGATTTACGTTTAATATAATAAACACATACCTTTCTTGTGGCATCATCAATGAAAGTCACATAATATTGGGATCCTCCATGAGAGGTTACCTGGGCTGGTCCCCTCACATCTGAATGCGCAATCTCCAATTTTTGCTCCTTCTTTGTTTCCCTAAATTTGAGAAATATCACTCTCTTTTTCTATCCAAATATACAATGCTCACAAAAATAAATATCTACATCTTTCAAACCTAATAACTTACCCTTAGCCTTTAAGATTTGTATTCCTTTTTTACTCATATGGCCTAACCGATTATGCCACATGCTTGCATTTGAATCTGAATTAGATAGCACATAAAAAGAATTAATAATACAGGTAGAAAAATACAATGTTCGTACCTTATTGCCTCTTTCTACAACAAGAGATCCCTTGGTAACCTTCTAAGAGTCGGCTATGAATGTAACCATGAAACCAGATTCACCTAGTTGTCCTGTAGAAATTAGATTTCTCTTGAGGCTTGGCACGTGCCTCACATTTTTCAATATCCATATATTTCCATTATATAATTTTAGATGAACTTCTTTACCAATAATATTTTATTTTTCATCATCTCCTAAATAAACATGCCCAAAATTACCCTGGACATAATTTCTGAAATAACCCTTATTAGGGGTAGCGTGGAAAGAAGCTCCTGAATCTAAAACACATGTTTCAATTTTATTATCCAAGGAGAGATTAAGGGCATCTTGCATTACCTTAGAAGATGTAACATTTTCCTCTTTACCTTTCTCTGGTACATTCTCTTTGTTTTCCTTGAACCAAAAATCCTTCTTTACATGTCCTTTCTTTCCACAATTCCAACAGGTTATTTCTTTACCTTTGGATTTATAGACTTTTATTTCCCATTATTATTTCTCTTGGATCTCTCCTTCTACCTTCCACTACCTTTCACATTCAAAGCATTACCAGATGATAATTCTCCTATACTTTTCTTGTGTATTTCTTCATTCAGGATTATACTAACCACATCATCAAACTTTAAAATATTAGTAGCAAACGCTATATTACTAACAACCATTACCAAGTTATCCCAACTATCTGGCAAAGAGCATAAGAATAAAAGTTCTTTCACTTCATCATCAAATGAAATATTAACCGATTTTAATTGATTTACAATAGAATGGAAATCATTCAAATGACTTGATGTAGATTCACCTTCTTGCATCTTTGAATTAAATAATTTCTTCATCAAATAAACTTTATTTGAAGCACTAGGTTTTTCATATAAATTAGCTAAAGATTTCATCAACTCTACCCTCGGTCAGTTGCTTGTGTAATATTCAAGCCACAGATGATCGCCAAGATCAATCTTATAGATCCCAAAGCCTTTCTATCAAGAATTTTCCATTCTTCATTAGTCATATTTGTAGGTCTTTCCTTCTCATCCAATGATAAGTATAAATCTTTTTGATACAGATAATCTTCCACCTACATCTTCCATAATTTATAATTATGGCCATCAAATTTCTCAAATCTTTATTTTCTATCTTCTGTCATTATTGTAGCTCCCACTCAATCATAAATCCCTTTATGAGTAAATTTGTCAACACACAAAAACCTCAAACAAAATCTCTCGATATGAATTGTTGGGGTTAAGCGCATCGTTATCTTGATATATATATATATATATATATATATATATATATATATATATATATATATATCAGATCTAAGCATACAAACAATAAATATAGAAATAAACCAAGAAACAATACACAAGATATAACGTGGTTCACCCAGTGTGGGCTACATCCACCAAGAAATAACCAATATATTATTCAAAGCTTCACAGAGGATATATAATGAAGATCTGCAATCTTCCACACCTCTCTTAGATGTACAATACTTTCTTCCTCACAAGCTTCTCTTTTTCTCTCTCCAAGAATTCCTTCTTACAATTATTCTAATTCTTACTTCTAACCCTAGTTTTATAGCTTATATATGCATATACAAACTTAGGGAACTTTAGCTATGCAATTACAACCATTATATCACCTTTATATCAAAGGTTAGATATAATTCCCATGACTTAAATAAATGTAATCACACACATGTAACCGATGCTAGTTACAATAACTGATACCAGTTCCTACTTGCTTGATCGATGCCTAGCCCCAAGGTGACCGATGACGGTTACCCAACCGATGCCGCTTATTGTGTATTCCAATAAGCTAATAAAGCATGCTATTTGTGAAGAAATTGAGCTCCATAAAGAAACAACCTCTTTAGAGTAGTGAAAATTTTGTTGGTGCATGAGGGTGCTCAAAACCCAACTAATGTTTGTTTTACAAGACTCTTTATCCATGGCTAGTGATTGGATGGTTAGTGTGTTTAGAGAGCGTCACTACTTGATCAACAACTAGGGTTCGGAAATGACTAAAAATATGGGAAGATAACCATCATAGAAAGTTGTAGCAGAGAAACAAAGAAAGTTCAAGACCATACTAAAGGATCAAGAATGTATGGTATGGTCCTAGGAGATTTGTATGGTCCTACCCCAAGACAGTTACAATTGTAGTCTCATTTCTGAAGCACTTTCGGAGTTTAGATCTCCTTTTTAAGCATTTATGCAGAGTCCTAAAACTTCCCATGATCTTATGTAAAAGGTAAGTTCACTCATTCCATTATGTTTTAAAGTTCATATCTTGTGTTGTATCTTTGTAGAATGCTATTTTGACTTGGAATTTAGTTAATCAAATTAGCCATCGTATCTAACCTACATCCATTTAGTGTAAATATGACCTCACTAAATCAAATTTAGATTAAAATTTTCTTAATCTAAAAAGGGTGTAAATTTTTGGCGAACTCACCTACGATCAAACCCGTAACTTTGATATAGGATATTCTTAGTTCCTTCAATATTAGGCCTATTGATCTAATCTTCTCCTACTACTTTTTTTAATGGTTTCTTCTCATAATGAACACATATCCTTCCTTGAATATCTTGGGTGTCACCCTGAATGTGAAGTTTCTTTCATTTCCATTTTTCAAGTTATTCCTAACTCATCCCTTTCATATCTTCAATATTTCCCCTTAATAACTAATCCCAATCTCATTAATCCTCGTATTACATCCTCACCCCAACTTATCATGAGTATTTCCCCACCCTCTCGTCCAATAATATAGTTGATGTCCTTGCCAACATTTTTTTACTCTTCCCACCGACCATGTAAAAGGTGAAGGTTCTAATTATCAACCTCACCACCATGAACAAAGTCTTCTATGATGATGCCCAAAAATTTAGCCAATTCTTACAAGAGAACCATGCTAAAATTATTTCCTATGATCAAATTCAACATGTTTCATTACCACATACTATCATTCTATTATTCCTACATAACCCATGTCTACTCCTCCTAGTTCTCATGTATAATATTCTAACACACAAGTCCTTAAACCCATGTTCATAATTTACAAGCACAAATCTTACAATTACAACAAGGTACACCCACTTCTTCTAACACCATGGATTATAGGAAGTTTCTTCACAATCCACTCACAAAAATCATATTTTTATCATTTTCCTATTGGTTTTGTTTCTCCTAAGCTCCTTATCTATGATGGAAAACGGTATCCCATTAATCATCTTCACTTATTTCATATGAATTTATGTGACTATGTTGCTAATGACATCTTTCTCACTAAGATTTTCCCTTGAAACCTTTAGGACTTTGTATAACAATGGTTCTATGTTGTCCCCACCCATGTTGTACATTCATTTACTACTTTGGAAAATATTTTTTTGGCACAATTTTTTTATTAACATTGGGGACAAAATATCTTATGCAAAATTAACTAAAGCATAACAAGGGTCCAATGAACTTATAAATGATTATGTGTTGCGCTATAATAATAACTCACCAAAATGAACACAGTTTTAGTTGATAGTGAGTTGCAAGAAATATTTACAAAGAGTTTTCTTTCTCCTTTGTAAGACTTGGTAATTTTTAAAAGTTTTTGATATTTTGACCATCTATATAAAAATTTTAAAGACCACGAAGCTAAGTTGTTACACATGGAAAAAATCAAGTATGCTACTAATGCTCCTACTACATATACTACCAAGTTTAAAAGAAAGACTAATGACATTAATATTTCTTCTAAGGACACCATCAATGTTGTTTCTCAACCTATTAAGTTACAAATTAAACCCACTAGACACTAGTTTACCCATTTACTAAGCCCTCCTCACATTGTATTGAAATCAATTTCTCAAATGCAATCTCATATCTCTCCCTCCACCATTTGAGGTTGATACAAGTAAGCCTCAAAGTAAGTGTTTTGATTCCAATGCCTACTATGATTATCATCTATGGAATGGTCACCTCACTAATAAATGTCCAAAGATTTGTCATTTTATCCAAAATCTTATTAATTCTAAAGCTATTGAATGGGATGAGCCTTTGAATCTTCTAATCCAATCAATGAAAATACTATAAGTTAAAAATATTTAATGATCCACTACCCAAGGATGACATTGATAAATATAATTTTGAAGTGCATAATGTGTGTGGTACCTCCACCACCCTCTTATGATCACCCCTGGATTTCATGATTGTTATTGTTACTCATAAACCATCTTCTACACCACTTATTAGTTTTGATGACTCTAATATAGATGACACACTTGATTGATACACATTATTCCTCCTTGTCTCTATTATCTATGTACCTATATATGGAGTTTTAGTTGATCCATGTAATAAATATAATGTCTACTCGCTCATGCTACTCCACTCTCTTTGTATTTCCACATAGAATCTGACATCCGATACTAATATTCCTTACCAACATATCACTTTACCTATCACTATTGGTTATATCGCACGTCGTTTCATTCTTGGTTTCTTCTACTCTTAGTTTTGGTTCCTTGCAGCTAGGTCTCCCTTGGTTACATGATCTTAGGGCTACTCTATTGATACTCTACCAATTTTTCAATTTCAATAATAATCAATATGTTATTACAATTAGCGGTTTTCACCTTGAGGCTCCTTCTACTAGATATCCTAGTTCTCATGCATCTATGGACAGTCTTTGGTTTCCACATTTCCTATCATGGCTATACCATTCCTAGGATCCTTCTTATGTCTTTACTCCTTCATATTATCCCTAGTCACTTTGATTATCCTAGGTCTCCTAATAAGCATTTATTACACACTATATCTCACGACTCTAGGTCTCCAAAAAAAGTTAACAATTACATCTCTTAGATCACTTCTATTCACTCACGTCATCCCATGGTTCCTTTCTCCTAAAGGAATTTTTGTATGATTTTAATTAGTCCCTTTTCTACTGAAGGATAAAGATTAGAATTGGAACATTTCTAAGAAATATTCATCTATCTCATTCATAAAACTCTTCCTTTTTATGATCAAAACTTTTCCAACCCCGCATTTCACAAGTAATTAAAAAGAGTTTATCATTGTTTCAAACAAGTAGACAAGTGTGAGTGTTCACAGCTTTTCTAAAATTTAAGGTTTCTCTAGTCTTTCTTTTATCCACTTAATGGTTTTTTTAATTGGAGGCATGTCTACTCAATTATTTTGGCAACTCAAAATATCCATGACCATAGTAAATGTGGGAAACTTGACCAAAATTCCTCTCACAAATCTCCAAAGAACATACTTTCAATAAATTGGTAAGGTTCCTCTAATCTCTATTCTTCTTTCGGATAAATGTAGTAATCTAGGCTTTCTACTAATCTTCAATCTCAATTAATGAAGTTTTATAATTTTTGGTGGTGTTAAATTTTTTGGTGGTGTTATATCTTTTGACATCCGCTTAACAAAATAACTCGGGCTCAAACACCAAATGTTGACCTTAAGCCTCAACGTTAATGTGAGGGTTAAGTAGTTCATTCCTTTGTAAGGGATATGTCGATATCAAATATTTAGAATAAACCATATCATTTATCAAAGTAAGAACATAAGAAAATGCAATATTGGAATAAAATATTGTCTTTATATTAACTTCTCAAATTAGAGTACAATTCATAATTCAATTTCTCTTCTCACACACTCTCTCCTAATCCAACATCTCATCTCTATTATTCAATTATCTTTTATCTCTTTCATATATTATATACATCACATGGTTATCCTTTTTCATATTACAATGAATCATGATAAGTACATGCTTCATAAAATTACCCAATAATCACCTCATTTTGTGGTGACTTTGTGTTTCTAGTTCGGTCTTTGTCCTTGATGCACGAATTTGACTTTGTTCTATGGTTTTTCTAGTCTTCGGTGGCTTTTGTAGTTTTGGAGGATTCTCAATGATATACGGATTCTTTGACGTATTTCAAGGATCTTAATCATCTACGTAATCCTCCAGCGTTTTATGGATTTAGCTTTCTTTGTGGCTTCTTCTAGTGGTCGGCATATTTTTAGAGTATCACAAATTTTTATTTATTTCGTAGCATGTGGTTCTCGGTGAATTCTCCTCCATCTAGGCCTTAAAGTAAAATTTGACGAATAAAAATGTAAACATTGATATGGATGGAGTACAAATAGATTTGAAATACCCACTTAAATGAAGCTAGTTATCATCCAATCTTTCCTGGGATAACTAGTTGTTAAACTAATATGATTATAAGTGACATTGATGAAAAATATGCACTAAATAACTTGAATCCAAATCTTGATATTTCTTCACAAAAATTGTATATAAAATAAAAAATAAACACAATGTAAAAAGTGTTTCCTCTTGGAAAAATTTAGCCCACTACAACTTATTCGAATAATTAAGAAATAAGGCTAATACAAACATTACAATAATAGGAACTAAAATTCCTAAATGAACTAAATTCAACTAAAGAAAACTAAAATTATACTCGAGATGATACAAATTATCCATTAATATTATATGGTCAATATGAAAGAATTCCTTATTAGTTTAAGTGACACGTGCATAACCATCATGCACACTAGTCAAACTAGGTGCCCCAAACTCTCATAAAATTTAAAATGGCCAAAAATAAGACTAAATTTAGTAATCTATACATAGAAATGGTGCCCCAACTCTTATGGATGAATGGATAATGATGAAAAATTTGTTAAGTGAACATCCAATGAGATCCAGTCTAACTAGCATTTCCAGTCTAAAAATAGATGTCTAATTTTTTTATACTTATCCAAAAATTTCCTAAAAACCAAAAACACAACTAAAAATAATTCTAATGGTAACTAATTAGGTTCCTATATTGTCACCATACTCAAAATTTAGTCCATTTATTATTCCAATAGGCTTGACTTCAATGGGATGAAGGGTTCCTTCAATTGTTAAATCCAAGAGAAACCATAATTGATGGCTCATGATAGGCATGTGTTGACATATGGCCACATTAGAGTCGTCTACGTGGATTTACATTCTACCCTAAGCCATTTCTACTCATAGAAATAACTGAAGTTGTTGAAACACTATTGTTAGAAGATGAGTGTGGCCCAATATTAAATTATGGTAGTGGAGCTTTTTCATTTTCTTATGGTGATAGAAGCATTCTGCATGCAAGAAAAGGAGAAATAGAGTTAATGTGAAATGCAAACATAAATATGGTAACTAGGTTCATGTGTAAATACCTAAACAAGGTTTTAAGAAAGGATTTGAAAGGTGAGAATAACATCATTGCCACCATTCCTAAGGTCATAGGATTTTCCCTCATCTAGAGCCTTGAATTAATATGAGTGCAGGATTTCTCATCACAACCCTACTCATATTTCTCACGGACATGATGCAAATAATTTAATGGCCTTAAACTTGGGTTCAACTCCTTCTATTATAACAATGGACCGTAAGGTGGAGAGAGAGTTGTTCAAATCCCTCATTTTTCGAACAAGATGCTAAAGTAGTTTTCTAAATAGTTCATGTTTGGGAGGGCTATCAAATTTTCCATTAACAACAACTATTGGAGAATTCTTCACAGGATACCTATCACATATCTCTTCATCCCTCTCAGAATATGCACATATGAGATTAACTAGTAGGAAGGCTTGATTTTCATGCTCAATAATATTAAAGATGAATTTATCTCTAGCAATGTTATGAAGCTCCACTAACATATGTAAGTAGTGGTACTAAAGTACAACATGGGAAACATATTCAACATGAGGTTTCACATGAGTGGTGAGAATAAGGAAGTGAAAAGGCTTTGAGAGATGATGGAGGAGGGACTTGAGCTCTTTGGGTGCTTTCAAATATAATGACCATCTCCTCGTTGCATTGTTTGTTGGACCCCTTTATATCCAATCATGTTTTATATGTCTTCTGTCATGCATTATATACTTCATTAATAATATAATCATTGTTGGTTTTATCTCTAATGGAAATATTTGTTGAGTAATTAGGGAAATTTCATCTAGATGGCCAACATGGGGCTAGGACACTACAACATTTGTGCAAGTAAATGATGTGGCACTAACGATGGGATAAATATAACCCACATTTCAATAAAAGTATGTCATCTTGTTCCCACAACCCATGACTTGAGTTTTTAGCCCATTTACCGACCTTTTTGTATCTTGGAGTGGTGGTGTTTTCTCAAGTGAATATGCCACACCATGCCATCTTACCTCATCACAAGAAAGTAAAAGTTCATGTTTATTTGAATAAAATATTTTACATTTTTGGGAGTGATAAAATGGCTTGCAAACAAAACAATTGGTCTAGAGGAGATGATGTGTCAAGTAGGCAAGTCTCAACTTTATGTTTAGATTGATAGGATGGGGAGTGAACTAACAAATTGTGGTTGTTCTTATCTACCTAATTTAGGTTGTCTATTTAGTAGATATCCTTTTTGTTAGATTTTGTATCTTATTTTGCATATAAAGACCTATGGGTAGGGCTCAAATTCTATAAATGTTTATGCCCTTCGAACAATTTTTTAGGTTTGAATAATTTTAAGTATTATCCTTCAAATTATACACAATAATATTAATAATATAATAATGTTTAAAATATAAAAGGTAAATATTATATATATATATATATATATATATAGTCATATTTAAAAATACAAGTCGAAGCATATAATAAATTTAGAATTTTGTAAGTATTTGTATGTCTAAAAACATGTAAATGACCATCAATTAAAACCATGTCTATGAGATTACAACATTTGGCATTAGAACTAGAATTGGAAGTTCCTTCTTATCGTTCTTATGGAAAGAAATGCATCAAACTTGTCATTACCATGCACATGGAAAATTGAACTAGATTCATAATAAAAATGCATATAATATCTATTAATAACAATAAGATTTAAATTTGACCAACATACTTCCAAAATAGTAATATTGTCATCTCTTCAAACTTGTAAATTTTAAATATGACTATTATTTTTATATAAATATATATACAAGTTATATTGGTATGTCTAAGTGTATTAAAACTGTTAAAATAAATGAATGTTGTCTTTTTAATTTTAATCAATATTGTAACAATACCATTGGTATGTACAATTTGAAGTGCAATACTTTGGGAGAAATTGTCATCGTTGATTTTTTATTTGACAAGAATAGGTGGACGTCAAATTTAAAGCTTGGCTAGGACTACACAGGACACAAGATGAAGATGAGTGTCACCACACAAGCGTATTGGATATGATTGTAGGAAATCATTTGTACTTTCTAGACTAGACATGCATGCATATATGAATCAACTTTATGATTGGTCCCCGACCCTCCAAAACAATCGCCTAATGACCATTTCGTATATATATAGTGTCCTTGGTAGTTGGTGAGTACTTCATACATAAATTAGGCCCTTGTGCCTATAACAATTTTTTTTATTTGAGTGGTAGCTATAGCTATGACTATATATTGCTAAATTAAGATTGGGTTGGGATGCTCCCATGACTCTTATGCATGCTTTGTTGATTGAGCCCAACCGTATTGATGTTGATACAAATTACTTTAATGAGATGAAGTGAGTTGATACTTACTGTTTATATCAATAGATGAGACTGTTGCATCAACATAGAGAACGATCTAATTCATCCATATTGATACATATTTAATACATAACCACGGTAAATAACTTTTATCCTATTCACAAAGAGTTGGACTTGATATATAAAAATGAGCCTCGTTAAACTATACTTTTAGTATATATTCATATGTAATCACTAAACTATACTTTCCTAACTTAAATTAATTATAACTAGTTGCACGTAACTTCTCGCATTCCTTTTCTTTTCACTTATTCTCACTCTATTCCACTTCCCCTTGGTTTACATTCATTATAATGCATTTGTTTTGCATATATCACTTTGGAGTGTACATTTTCAAGGATGGATGACCTTTTGTTGTTTCCCATGAAAGAAAGAAAATGAAATAATTATAATGTGCTTCTCGTGGCAACAACAACCGCACATTGCATATATGCTGTTCTGAGATGGTCGTTGATGACGTGGAATGCTCTGCTCCCTTTTCTTCCAGTATTATTTTGCCATGTGGTGACGTGTAAACAAAATACTGCATTACAAAATAGACAGCCACGTCCCACTTGGCCCATGTGAGTGGTGCTTGCCACCCTTGCGAAAAGTGATATACTAAAAATAACACGTGGTTATTGAATTTTTGATGTGAGCATAGGGCACTTCCAAATATTGATCATGCTCTATGCATAGATGCATATCAAGGGATGAGTGGGATAGGTTGGATAAGTAAATAAATTGATCTCACAATTAATCAAGTGGTCAATTACTGACCAAAGTCAATTAATTAATATAGGGTTAAATATTGTTGGCCCCTCCCTAACATATAAAAGAATATAATTGTATTATAGATTGAAATGATTGGAGGATGAAACATGCTCATCCCACACATGATCAACCATTATATTAGTAAGAGAGTCACTTCCATTGTGACGCCACTCATATTAATATAAAGATCATAATATATATGAGTTTAAATGTTATCATAGACCAAGCCATTCAATTAAGTGAGATTAAATAAAGTTAGTCCCTCTCTAACTAAGAAAGAACAACAATTGTATTCTAAATTGAAATGATCAAAGGATTAGGAAAGTAGTCATTATCCTACCTAAATATTAAATTAAGTTAATTGATTAAATTGAAAAAACTAAAATATTGAAAACATGTCATTATATATATATATATATATATATATATAGAGAGAGAGAGAGAGAGAGAGAGAGAGAGAGAGAGATGTGTATACTAAACTATTTTTGGACCACATGAAAAATTTTGAAGACATTATTTGTTGAATGTTTATTTTTGAAGGGAGAAATTAAAGAAATTAATTAGAAAAATCAAGTCCTTGGAGTCATTTTTAATGATTTGTAAAAGGCTAAGTCGTCACATTTTGTCCCTTCATGTCCCAAGTCCAAAATTTTGAAGAGGTGTCATTTGGACATGTTTAAGTGAAGGAAGAAATTCAAAAATTAGAAAAATCAAATCCTTGGAGTCATTTTTAATGATTTGCGCTAAGTCGACATTTTGTCCCGCATGTTTTACCGGGCCGATTCATCGATTCTTGCTTTACCCACATTGCTTACCCATCAGCTAAATCAGCTCCACACGTCCCACATGTCCCAAGTAAATTGCCAAGCCCTCCATTGCCGATTCCCCATTTTTCTCACATTGCCTTACATGTCGGCTAAATCGGTCCAGCGCATCTCACATGTCCCATGGACCGTCTGTGCTCTCCAAACCCACTTTTTCCACATTCTTCTTGGATCGGGTATTTTGGCTCACGTGTCCCTCGTGTCCCCACATCCCATGGACCGTCTGGGCCAAGTTTTTCATCTTTCCACATATCACCTTTTTTGAGTCGTGCGGGGTCATTTATTACACATTCATTATTTTCTCTCTCCTTCATTTGAATTCATGGCTATTTAAAGGAGTGTAATTGTTCTTTCTTTCTCACACTTGCTTGCTCATTTTCTCTTGCTCGCGTTCTTGCAAAGTAGCCATTTCCCCGTTTGTGCCTCTGTGTTTTCTCTTGTAGGATTGTTGAACATTCGAGTTGAAGGTTGTTTCTCCTCCTATCTCTATCACAATGAAGATTCAATACAAAGGGCATGAGCATCTCTCCTCATTAGAAACTTTTGTGCCCGATATCGGGGATAGTGAAGCTCAACACCTGACCTTGATGAATTTTGGAGTAGGCTAGGATGTGATAGCCCTACTCCCATCGCCCAATTGATCAAAGATTATGGAATTGCATTTCTAGGGGGTTTCCCTATCTCTCTCTAGTGTGCTGATACCGTGCTCACCTATGGGGCCTGTTTCAATCCAGAGTCCAAGGAGATTGTTAATGTTCATGGTGAAGTGGTTACATGACTAGATTCTGATGCTATCTATGTTACCCTATCGCATCCCAGTGGTGGAAGATGCTAATACCCTCACTCTTGCTCAAGCACAACACTATTTGATCATGACAGTGAGAAATACAAGACTAGGGTAGCTAAATCATGGCTAAAGAACCCTAAGAAAGGAGCATCCCAACTTTCTAAGTCATTGTTCAGGGTTGATTTTAAGGAAAAAACTTTCAGACATCATCACTCTTCTGGCTAGGATCATGGGAATGCCCTCTACAAATGAGTTTCATTTTTGGATGTGTCCCTATATCAATATCATTTGTGAAGGGAAGAAAAATTTGAATTGGGGTGAGATAATCTATGAAAATATAATGGAGTAGTTGGTCAATGTTCAGAGAACAAAGACATTCTACATGTCCTCCTATCTCATGTACACCATTGCAACATCTAGGGAATGGCTTGGTTTCTCTTACATCGAAGATAAGAAAGATGCTCCTATATATGAATATTGTCCTCAATTAACTCTCAAAGTTAGTAATCATCACTTTAGGAGAGTCAATGATGCTTTCACCATGTACATTGTGAGGCTTTTGGAAGGAAATATTGCTCAAAGATTTTCTGAGGAAGAAAAGACCTTGATCTTTGAATATGGGAGTTTCTTCACTCAATTTAGAAAGTTTTCATATATCAGTGGCTGGTTTTGAAGGTCCTCCTCTAAAGCTTCCTATGTTTTGTAATGAAAAATGGCCTGGTTGAGATTTTAGGCAGTAGTTAGACAAACTTCACCGGACTTGCAAAGATAAAAATATTGTTGGCATTCGTTTCCCTATCACCTTGGGAAATTATACATGTAGGACAACCCTCGATGCTTAGAACATTGATAGAACCATTTCTCCTCTCACCCTTCATCACTTCAAACCTAGAACTTGCTTTGATATCAAGGGATATATTGCTAAGAATCTCATATTAGGTTTCAATCACCTTTGAATATTGAAGACTATTGGGTTGATTGCGTAGATGATTTTGAGGCCAAGAGAAGGTACTTTGGTAGATTTTCTCTTCAACAAATCAGAGTTTTCAATACCTACAAAGTACCTGATGAGCTCTAGGATGATGATGAGGACCTGCAATCCATTGAATATGAAAGGTCCATTAAACACACTCCTCTTGAAACCATTGATTGGTTTGTAAGAGAGAAGGATGATTTGAAAGGAGATAATCAACCTTATTCTTGTAATAACCAAGCTTTGGTTTGATAAGAAGATGAAAGCCTTCAGGATGAGAAAAGCTAATATTCTTCACAAGAAACTTCCTCTCTAGGAAAGAAGAACCTACGCTCAATGTTGAAGTGCCTGAATAGTCCACTCCTTCCTCTTCAACAAAGGTATACATGAAGAAAGGAAAGGTTGTCAAGTAAGAGCATAGATTGTAGAGGAAAAGGAAGAATTTCCTTTGGAGCAGCCACAGGTCCCTATAATGCCAGAAGATGTTGTTGTTTTGAGTGAAGATAACAAAGTGAAGAACTGAAAGAAGAGGAAGAAGCCCTTGTCAACACTGTTGAGATGGAAAGTAAAGGCAAAATGTCTAAATATTTGGGTTTGGTAGGCTCTTCTTCCAAAGATATTTATGAAGATATGCCAACTTCTCATTAGAGACATATGTGGTGTAAACATTGAGTGCAATGAGTACACTTGCACTGGACCCATTGCTCCTTCTACCTCTTCCTCTTCCTTTCTTGGGTTCAACCTTTCGTTGATAGCAAGAAAAGGAAATCTACTTCTCAAATTGTGGTTCCCAAGTTTGATGTTGTGGAATCCTTTCTCGGTACTACTCCTCCCAGGAAAAGAAAGCAAAGATTACCTCAAGGTTGGTGTGTCGATTCTAAGGGTCAACAATTCATGGAGATTGCAAAGCCTAAGGTGGATAAAGAGGAGAAAGACCTTTTAGTTTCTGACTTGGAACTCACAAGGATTCCACTTGGAGAGTCAACACCTGAAAGTGAGGTTCATAACCTCAAGGAAACTATCACTAGAGTTATTGAACATGTTGAGAAGGGTAAATAGACTATGGAGAAATTGGAGGAACAAAATCAAGTTCTTTTGAGTTTTATAAAATCCTTGTTGGCAAAGGATAAGGTCCTGGATCCTACTCCACTGACCACTCTTCCACCTCCCCTAGTTCTCAACAAGGATGAAGTTCAGACCATCAAAGATATTCATAAACATGCCACCTATGGAAAATCCATTGAATTATTGGTTGATGATATGATAGTGTCTAGATTGAACTTCATTGAGGAGGCCTTCAAGTCATATGAGAAGGTATCCAAATTATAGTTGAAATTCAGCACAACACTCAGTGGCTTGGAGAAAGAACTGAAGCTATGGTGTGAATGCATCCAAGATCTCCATCTAATGAGTAGGACAGATGAGCAAGTCTTGTTGGAAAGCAAGATATTTGATGAGGCCAAGTACAATCTGTCAAAATCCTAGGTTTTTAGTGTTGAGTGGAAGATCAAAGTTTTGGAGGAAGCATTGGGAGAACTGAAAAATATGTGGCAAAAAGGAGAAGCTTTCAAGGCTTGTGTTATGTCTTCCTTCCAAGATATTCATTTTCAAATCCAGAATGAAGCCTCAGGTAATCACTTTTCTATATAAGAGATCAAGGCTCAGTTTAGCACCTTTTTTCAAGAAAGATCTCTTCCTGGAAGAGTCAATGTCTAAAGAAAGATGAAGGAGGTATGCTCCCTTCAATCAAGCTATCACCGAGGCAAACAAGGAGTTTCTTGAAAACACAGAGTTTGAGAAGGATATGGAGAAGTGCCTTGGTATATGGACTCATGCCACTTCTAACACCACCATCCCAAAGTGCATGGAGATAGTTGAAGCATTGAAAATATTTAGACATCGGATTCTTAAGATCAGTTGGCACTTCTAATCCTCCTTGGATGTTTCTACTTCGGGATCCTAGGACACTTATTTTAATTTGAAGTCTAAAAGATTATAATGTAATATTTGATTAAAGACCATTCTAATTAATGTATTTCTTAAATAGTCTTTAATCTCCTAGATTAAAAGAAGTTGGAACCGAATGTAACTATTTTTGTAAACTATTTAATGGGCTCTCTATGCCATTGTTTAAAGGGGAGGGGGGAAGGACTCTGATACTTTTGAAATGTAAATTGAGTTGAAAGTAATCAATATAGAAGAATTTTCTTATCTCTAATCCTCATCCGCTATCCTTTCTTTCTTGTCTGAAATTTGTGAATCATCAGTCTTTCATGTTAAGAAACTTTGTGTTCTTATGATATGATTTCTAGAACTTTGTGTTTGTGGAATTATATCTGATATTGCAAATGTGAATGATTCTATTCTATATCTCTCTTGTCAAGTCCATGTAAGGTTATATTCTACTATCTATATTACCTGAAAGTACTGTTATATTCTTCCCTTTTAGTTTCTTTGTTCTTCCATTCTTGTGTATTGATAATCTATATTGGTATGGAACATTTTAAAGTATCAAAAGTCCTCATCAATAAAAAAAGATGTATATTTGTATATAGGCTTTGTTGCTCACTTTCAATAAGGGAACCTCTCCCATAAAGAGGAGGGACTCATTGTCCCCTGACTATTGATCACTCCAAAGTGCTAATTAAAAACCAACAGTTTTTGGTGACTCTACTAGGGATTTTATTTCAACATATCCCTTTTTGAATAACTTCAAGACCAGTTTGCAAATGGTGGATCAAAGATATACACATGTGGTTAGAGAACCCTTGGTGTTGAAGATTCCCATTTTCAAACTTTGGAACATCAGGGCTTCTCTCTTTCTTTGGCAAGAAAGAATAGAAGAACTCGGTCTACAAGCACACCTCCTACTAAAGATAGAGTTTCTAAGAACAACCCTCAAGATCAAACTAGCCCTAGTCTTCATGCTCTAGTACTTGCAGGAGTTACAGTTCCCCTTCAGTCAATCTTTCCAAGGATGGCAGCACCATTTCCTTGGGGACAACATGTTGGACCTCTTGCTCTTCCTCAACCATACACAAATTACCTAGAGGTAATAGAATTTTTTTCCTAAATTCGAGGTGATGGAAAAGTACACCCAAATGAACATATTGCAGCTTTCATTATAGCATGTGGGATTCTTGGGGTTGAACATGAGGATTTTTTTCAGGATCTTCATAGAAACATTGCAGGATAATGTCGTTGACTAGTTTTATCACCTTCCAGTTGGTTCAATTACTAGTTGGACTACCATGACAACTCAATTTGAGCAATGTTTTAAACCTGTTAAAGATGTGCATGCCCTCTTGGCCCAAATTTCTCATATTAAAAAGGATCCATATGAGCCCATGAGGGATTTTGTGGCTAAATTCAACAAGTTGATTCATAAAATTCCACAAGCCACTCATCCTGTAGATCAAATCCAAAAGTGTTTTTTCCTCAATGCTCAGTTTCCTGAAGTAAGTTATGCACTAAGGAGGGCTAATCTTCCAACTCGGATGATGATCAACGATTGGCTATCAGTGTTGAGGATGATCTAATCATGTCTAGTAAATTGAAAAAAGAACCCTCCAAAGCCTAAAGCATCTTCTTCTTCCTCCTCGGGAGCCAATTCTGATCAGTTAGTGTAGAAGTTGGAAAATGACCTTATTGCTATCAAGAAACAATTGGCTCAACATGCTCCTTACCAAGATATTCCAAGGAAGAATTTTCAGCCTAGGAATCATTTTCCCTCTTCTCAGCCTAAGTTGGCTATTGAAGGCCCACCCATCAAGGTTCTGGTCAATGCAACTGTGAAGTTCAAGAACCTGATGATGAGGAGGAGAATGAAGACTATGAGGAGCCTAAAGAAGAGGTTGATGAAGAACAAGAAGAGCTTGGTGATTCTCAAGTCAATTTCCTCACCATTGAAGGTGTGGATGATGAAGATGAATATAATGAAGTAGTGGTAGATATGAATAGTGAGTCATATGTTGTTATGACTTGGGAGCAAATGAACAGAAGGAAAAAGTGGTACAAATCTCTCTAAAAATCTAAGGAAGTCCCTATAACTATTCTAGTGGTTGCAAGGAGAGGAGCCCCTATTCCCACTACCTCCACACAAAAGGTGAGTAATGCTAGTTCTTCTCCTTCCACCTCCACTTCCAAAACTTCTTTCCCTACAACTCCTAAACCAGATAAGTCCAAAGTTTCCCTCATTCCTAGTAATGATGCCTCATCCACCTCCGGATATTTTGATATCATCAACCACATTAAGAGGACAAAAGATTCAAATCTCAGAGGTAAAATTTTACCAAACTCACCCAAATGATTTTTCCAAGGTGGTGAAATTCATCAATTCCAAATCCAGAACTTCACCCAATACTTCTAAAGGTCTATTACCCACTCCCTCCCCTCATCTCAACAAGTCTTGTGGTTGTAGTTTCTTCATCTAATGAGAGAATTAAACCATTCTATGTAACGCTTCTCATAGCTGGCCACAAACTCAGTAATTGTGTTATTGACTTAGGAGCATCAAGACAATGTGATGCCTACAAAAGTAGCTCACACTTTAGGCCTGACTCTAACATGTAATTTTGGTTCCTACTATTCCATGGAGAGTAGGGAAGTCCCATTGGTGGAAGAATCAAAGATGCACAAGTAGCTTTCATTACTTTTCAGAGAAAAGGGTCAAAGCCACTATTTTAGTGGTTGATATTCCTCCATCATATGGTATGTTACTGAGTAGAAATTTTTGTAGAGAAGTGGGAGGTGAAATTCAAATGGACTGGTCACACGCTCTCATCCCGGTCAATGGAAAAATGAAAAATCTGCTACCAGAAAGGTAGAATGAGTACATTGTACAAAATAATGATGACCCAAAAGCACAAATACTCTATGAAGATATAGGGCATGGTAACTATATGATCATGTCAGAGGATGAGGAAAAAATTCCTAAGGGAGTGATTCATAATCCTAATGGTGTTTGGACTTTGGAGTTTGATGGAAGTTGTTCTTCAGCTGGTTCTGGAGCAAGGTGTAGTGTTAATCTCTCCAGAAGAGAAGATTCATCCATTTTCATATAAACTTTATTTTGAAAATACAAACAACATAGCTGAATATGAGGCTCTCCTTCTTGGATTGAACATGGAAAAAGAAATGGGAGTGAAGAATATTTTGTGCTCATGGTGATGTAGAGTTGATTGTGAAATAGGTCAGGGATCTTTATCAAGTTAAGAATAAAAGATTGAAACATTATAGAAATCTGTTTGGGATTCCATTGAGTTTCTTAACTCTTTCTCAATTGAGGTTGTACTAAGAGAAAGAACACTAGGGCTGATTCTCTAGTTGTTTCAGGATCTTTATTGATTCCTCACCTCAGATTTCTCTCAGGAGAAATTTACCATTGAAATGATTCATAGGCCTAGTGTGCGGATAATGCAAACAACTGGAAAGTTTTCAATGATGATCAACACTTACTCTCTTTCCTAGAGCTTAAGGATAACTTTAATCAATTATATTTTGAAGGAAGTGAGACTCTTCCTAGAGAGTATGTGCCTCCAATGGAGATGATATCAAGGAAGAAATGGATCAGATGGTTATATCAAGCTGAGGGGTAACAAGATACCCAAAGGATTAGTGAGACTAGAGGATCTATTTGATAAACATGATAGGTACATCAAATCTAAGGCTTCTCAAGGGACTCATCAATTTTCGAGTATGATAAGGTCAATATTGGAAGTAATGATGAACCCAAGATGGTAAATATTGGGAAATGTTGCACTCAAGAAGAAAAGAAGAAAGCAAGTGAACCTATTGAAAAGGTATGTTGACATCCTCACTTATTCCTATGATGATCTCAAAGCCTTTCATCCAAAAGAGATGCAACACTATATTCCTTTGAAACCAAGGATTAAACCTTTTAGATAGAAGAAAAGACAATACAATCCCAAGATTGCTGATGACACCATTTACAAGAGATTCAAAAGTTACTAAAAGAAAATATTATCTTTCCTATACATCATTCAACCTGGATCACCAACATTGTGCCAGTAAGAAAAAAGAATGGTGAGATTCAGATTTGTGTGGATTTCAAAAATATGAATCAAGCTTCTTTAAAAGACAACTATCCTCTCCCCATGATGGATCAAATCTTATAGGCTATCATAGGTGTTGAGATGTTTTCCATGTTAGACGGATTCTTGGATACAATCAAGTGGAAGTCAGTACCCCAGATCAAGCACAAGACCACTTTTACTACTCCTTGGGGCACCTTCGCCTACAAGAGGATGTCATTCGGTCTTATCAATGCTGGTGCTACTTTCCAGAGGGAAATGGACTTAGCTTTTGGTAGTCTCAAAGGGAAATGCATCATTGTATACCTTGATGATTTGACTATTTTCTCCAAGACAAGGGCAAGATCACTTTCAACATCTTGAAGTAGTCCTTCAAAAATGTAGAGAACATGGAGTATCCCTTAATCCTAAGAAATATGTCTTTTATGTTACCAAAGGAAAGTTTCTTGGGAATATTGTCTCCAAAGAAGGGATCAAGATAGATCAGAAAGAGTTCAGGAAATCCAACAAATTCCTCTTCCTACAAGCAAAAAGGGTGTTCACTCTTTCTTTGGAAAGATAAATTTCTTGAGGAGATTCATTCCAGATTTTGTAGAACTAACTATGAGCATTGCTCATATGATGAAAGGAAACAAATTTTGGTTGGACTTCTAAAGGAAAATAAGCTTTTGAGGATATCAAGAAAGCTATTGCTAAAACTCCTATCCTAGCATGTCTTGATTTCAAGCAAGGATTTTATTATCTACTACTATGCTACTGAGAGTACTTTGGCTGCTATACTAACTCAAAAAAATTTGAGAATCATGAACTTTACGATTGCCTTCATGAGATACATTTTGAAAGCTCATGAATTAAGTATACTTGATGGAGAAACATGCTTTTGCAGTAGTCAAAGTTGTCAAGTAGTTTCATTTTTATATCCTTAATTCTCACTTTGTTGTATTTGTACCTGATACAACTATCAAGTCTATTCTTACACAACAAGAGTTCAGAACTAAGTGAGGTAAATTGGGTGGAAAAGGTTTAGGAGTATGACCTTGATATCAAGCCAATAAAGCTAGTTTGGGGTAAAGGCTTATGTGAACTTATTACGAGGGAGCTGATGAGGAATTGTCCACAGAAAGGTTGATGTTCCTGTTGTTCTCTTTCTTAGTTCAATAGATGAGTGGTATGTTGATATTGCACATTTTCTTACTTATGGAGAATGTCCATCTCACTTAAGTGCCAAGGAAAAGAGAGCTATTAAGCTAAGGTCTGCACAATATGTATTGTGGGAAAATGCTTTATTCAAACAAGGCATTGATGGAAGATTCCTTAAATGTGTGGACAAAGAGCAACAAAAGAAATTGTTCATAGATTTTCATGATCAAGCTTGTGGAGGAATTTCTTATCTATTGTCACTACTCACAAAATTCTCTTTGTGTAGGTACTATTAGCCAACATTGTTTTGAGATGCATCAAAGTGGGTAGGAAAGTGTGAAGCCTATCAAAATTTTGTTGGGAGGCCTAAATTGGTTGCTTTACCACTCAAACTAGTAATCATTGATGAACCTTTTCAATAGTGGGGATTGGATTTTATTGGAACTCTCAACCCACATTCTAGTGCTTAGACACACTCATGTGTTAACTGCTACAGATTACTTCACAAAATGGGTAGAAGCCATTCAGTCAAAAGTACTACCTCGAAGTGAGTGTGTAATTTTATCAAAGAGAACATCTTGATAAGATTTGGAATACCAAATAAAATTATAACTGATAATGCTTCCAATTTCTCTTCTTTCGAGTTGATGGATTTTTGCTACGGGTATGGAATTTCCCTTGCTCATTCTTCAGATTATTACCCTCAAGGGAATGGACAAAGCAGAATCAACAAATAAAAATTTGGTAAACATCATCTAGAAGCTTGTCAATGAATCTCAAAGGAATTGGCACAAGAAGCTCTATGATGCCCTCTAGGAAGATATAATTACATCTAAAAGAGTAATTAGAATGTCCCATTTCAAGTAGTGTATGGTGTTGAAGCTCAAGCTTGTCAGTAATAGTTGAATTGTCATCCTTGCACTTGATGAAGGCTATTGAGGATTCAAGTTTCATCAATTCTTTGGATAAAAGGATCATGTATCTCTAGAAGTTGGATGAGGATAGGAAGCAAGTTTTTGATAGAAATCTCTCACCAATAGAAGGTGAAAAGCTTTGTTTGAAAAAATACTAGACCAAGAGATTTTCAAGTGGGAGACATTGTCTTATTATGGGACAAAAGGCATGAGCCTCATGGAAGCCATGGTAAGTTTGATTCTCTTTGGCTTGGTCCTTTCAAGATAAGACACTTTGCTGGAGAAAATTATTTCTATTTGGATTATATGGATGGATCTCCTCTCCCACTTCCTTATAGTGGGAAGTATTTGAAGTTGTTCAAGTCCTAGGTGATTAGGCAGTTCCTTTTGTATATTGTGTACAATGTCTTGTTTTGGTCTTTCCCTTGTGTCTTGTTTCCTTTCCCCTTTTGTGTGTTGTCTTTTGTATTGTTTTTCCTTTTACTCTATTTTCCCAATGGATAAGGCACTGGTCTATTTTCCTATAGTTTTATTTTGGTTCTTGATCTTGCCTCATTCCTCTGTCCTAGTCAAGTCATCCCTCAGAAAGAGCCAATTTTGTCACTCTTTCAAAATTTCCCTTCTTTCTCAAGATAAATTTTCAAAATTTTGAAGAGGTGTCCTTTGGAAGTGTTTAAGTGAAGGAGAAATTCAAAAAATTAGAAAAATCAAGTCCTTGGAGTCATTTTTAATGATTTGCGGCTAAGTCAAACATTTTTGTCCCGCATGTCCCAAGTACTGTTGGGCCTCCTGTTCACCGATTCACTACTTTACCCACATTGCTTACCCGTCGGCTAAGTGGGACATTTTTTCCCGCATCTCCCATGTAATACTTGGCCTCTTATTCACCGATTTTGCCATTTTTCCCGACATTACCTTACCCATGTCCTAAATCAACTTCCACGTCCCGCATGTCCCATGGACCATCTGTGCTCTCCAAACCCACTTTTTTACATTCTTCTTGGATCGGGTATTTTGGATTATTCCCTCATGTCCCCACATGTCCCATGGACCATCTCTTGGCCAATTTTTTCCATCTTTCCACATATCACCTTTTTTGAGTTGGTGTGGGGTTATTTATTGCACATTCATTATTTTCTCTCTCCTTCATTCAAATTCATGGCTATTTAAAGGAGTGTAACTATTCTTTCTTTCTCACACTTGCTTGCTCATTTTCTCCTGCTCATGTTCTTGCAAAGTAGCCATTACCCATCTGTGCCTCTGTGTTTTCTCTTGCAGGATTTTGAACATTTAGTTGAAGGTTGTTTCTCCTCCTATCTCTGTCATAATGAAGATTCAATACAAAGGGCACATCTCTCCTCATTAGAAAGAGATATCACAAACAGTGAAGCTCAACACCTCGACCTTGATGAATTTTGGAGTAGGCTAGGATGTGATAGCCCTACTCCCATCACCCAATTGATCAAAGATTATGGAATTGCATTTGCAAGGGGTTTCCCTATCTCTATCAGTGCGTTGATACCATGCTCACTGTGGGGCTTGTTTCAATCTAGATTCCAAGGAGATTGTTAATGTTCATGGTGAAGTGGTTGCATGACTAGATTATGATGCTATCTGTGCTTCCCTACGCACATCCCTAGTGGTGGAAGATGCTAATACCCTCACTCTTTCTCAAGAACAACACTATTTGATCACGAAAGTGAGAAATATAAGGCTAGGGTAGCTAAATCATGGCTAAAGAACCCTAAGAAAGGAGCATCCGACTTTCTAATTCATTGTTCAAGGTTGATTTTAAGGAATAACTTTTAGACATCATCACTCTTCTGGCTAGGATCATGGGAATGCCCTCTATAAATGAGTTTCATTTTTGGATGTCCCTATATCAATATCATTTGTGAAGGGAAGCAAAATTTGAATTGGGGTGAGATAATATGTGAAAATCTAATGGGAAACATTTGGTCAATGTTTAGAGAACAAAGACATTCTACATGTCCTCCTATCTCATGTACACTATTGCAGCATCCAAGGAATGGCTTGGTTTCTCTTACATCAAAGATAAGAAAGATGATCCTATATATGAACATTGTCCTCAATTAAATCTCAAAGTTAGCAATCATCACTTCAGAGATGTCAATGATGCTTTCACCATGTACATTGTGAGGATTTTGGAAGGAAATAATGCTTCAAAGATTTTTGAGGAAGCAAAGACCTTGATCTCTGAATATGGGATTTTCTTCACTCAATTCAAAAGTTTTCATATATTAAGCTTGGCTGGTTTTAAAGGTCCTCCTCTAAATATTCCTATGTTTTGTAATGACAAAATGGCCTTGGTTGAAATTTATAGGTAGTTAGAACAAACTTCATCGGACTTGCAAAGATAAAAATATTATTGGCATCCATTTCCCTATCACCTTGGGAAATTATACATGAAGACAACCCTCGATGCTCAGAACATTGATAGAACCATTGCTCCTCTTACCCTTCATCACTTCAAACCTAGACTTGCTTTGATATCAAGGGATATATTGTTAAGAATCTCATATTAGGTTTTAATCACCTTGTTGATACTGAAGATTATTGGGCTGATTGCGTAGATGACTTTGAGGCCAAGAGAAGGTACTTTGGTAGATTTTCTCTTCAAAAAATTATAGATTTCAATCTCTACAAAGTACCTAAAAAGCTCCAGGATGATGATGAAGACCTATAATCTATTGAATATGAGAGGTCCATCAAACACTCTCCTCTTGAAACCATTGATTGGTTTGTAAGAGAGAAGGATGATTTGAAAGAGATAATCAACCTGTTCTTATAAGAACCAAGATTTGGTTTGATAAGAAGATGAAAGCCTTCAGGATGAGAAAATCTAAGTCTTCTTCACAAGAAACTTCCTCTCCTAGGAAATAAGAATATGTACTTAAATGTTGAAGTCTGAATAATCCACTCCTTCCTCTTCAACAAAGGTATACATGAAGAAAGGCAAGACTGTCAAGCAAGAGTAGATTGTAGAAGAAAAGGAGGAATTTCCTTTGGAGCAGCCATAGGTCCCTATAATGTTAGAAGATGTTATTTTGAGTGAAGATAATAGTGAAGAACTAAAAGAAGAGGAAGAAACCCTTGTCAACACTATTGAGATGGAAAATAAAGGCCAAATGTCTGAATCTTTGGGTTTGGTGGACTCTTCTTCCAAAGATATTTTGAAGATATGTCAACTTCTCATTAGAGACATTTGTGGTGCAAACATTGAGTGCAATGAGTACACTTGCACTCAGACCCATTGCTCCTTCTACCTCTTCCTCTTCCTTTGCTTGGGTTCAACCTTTCATTGATAGTAAGAAAAGGAAGTCCACTTCTCAAATTATGGTTCCCAAGTTTGATGTTGTGGCATCCTTTCTCAGTACTACTCCTCCTCCTCCTAGAAAATAAAGAAAATATTACCTCAAGGTTGGTGTCAGATTCTAAGGGTCAACAATTCATGGAGATGTGAAGCCTAAGGTGGATAAAGAGGAGAAAGACCTTTTAGTTTTGACTTGGAACTCACAAGGATTCCACTTGGAGAGTCAACACTGAAAGTGAGGTTCATAACCTCAGGGAAACTATCACTAGAGTTATTGAACGTGTTGAGAAGGGTAAACAAACTATGGAGCAATTGGAGGAACATAATCAAGTTCTTTCAAGTTTTATAAAATCCTTGTTGGAAAAGGATAAGGTCCTGGATCCTACTCCACTGACCACTCTTCCACCTCCCCTAGTTCTCAACAAGGATGAAGTTCAGACCATCAAAGATATTCATAAACATGCCACCTATGGAAAAGCCATTGAATTACTGGTTGATGATATGATAGTGTCTAGATTGAACTTCATTGAGGAGGCCTTCAAGTCATATGAGAAGGTATCCAAATTACATTTGAAATTGAACAACACTCAATGGCTTGGAGAAAGAATAAAAGCTATGGTGTGAATACATCCAAGATCTCCATCTAATGAGTAGGATAAGATGAGCAAGTCTTGTTGGCAAGCAAGATATTTGATGAGGCCAAGTACAATCTATCAAAATCTTGTGTTATGGAAGATCAAATTTTTGGAGGAAGCCTTGGGAGAACTCAAAGATATTCATTTTCAAATGTGTAATTGAGCCTTAGATATTCATTGTAATCAATCTATACATGAGATCAAGGCTTAGTTTAACACCTTGTCAAAAAGATCTCTTTCTGGAAGAGTCAATGTCTAAAGAAAAGATGAAGGAGGTATGCTCCCTTCAATCAACTATCACCAAGGAAAACAAGGAGTTTCTAGAAAACACAGAGTTTGAGAAGGATATGGAGAAGTGCCTTGATACATGGACTCATGCCACCTCTAACACCACCATCCCAAAGTGCATGGAGATAGCTGAAGCATTGAAAATATTTAGACATCGGATTCTTAAGACAATTGGCACTTCTAATCCTCCTTCGGATGTTTCTACTTCGGGATCCTAGGACACTTCTTTTAATTTGAAGTCTAAAAGATTATAATGTAATATTTGATTAAAGACCATTCTAATTAATGTATTTCTTAAATAGTCTTTAATCTCCTAGATTAAAAGAAGTTGGAACCAAATGTAACTATTTTTGTAAACTATTTAATGGGCTCTCTATGCCATTATTTAAAAAAAGGGGGCATGACTCTGATACTTTTGAAATGTAAATTGAGTTGAAAGTAATCAATATAGAATAATTTCTTATCTCTAATCCTCATCCACTATCCTTTCTTTCTTGTCTAAAATTTGTGAATCATAGTCTTTCATGTTAAGAAACTTTGTGTTCTTATGATATGATTTCTAGAACTTTGTGTCTGTGGAATTATATCTGATATTGCAAATGTGAATGATTATATTCTATATCTCTCTTATCAAGTCGTGTAAGGTTATATTCTGCTATCTATATTACTTGAAAGTATTGTTATATTCTTCCCTTTCAATTTCTTTGTTCTTCCATTCTTGTGTATTGATAATCTATATTGGTATGGAACATTTTAAAGTATCAGAAGTCCTCATCAATAAAAAAGATGTATATTTGTATACAAGATTTGTTTCTCGCTTTCAATAAGGGAACCTCTCCCATAAAGAGGAGGGTGAATGCTCAATACATCATGGAATTGTTTCCACGAGTCTAAAAATATCCACTAGTAAAAATATCTTTAAAAAATGGAGAAATTTGTTTTACTTGGGTTTTGTATGTTGACTTTGAATTTTCATGTCTTATCAAGCTCGATTTTATACTACCTATACATGATTTCTAAGACATGATTACATTGAATTTGGCACTAACATTGCTCTTTAGGTAGGTTAGGTATATTTATATGGCCCTCATCCAAGAAGTCACAAAATTTGTTGCAAATGATGGTGAAAATGGTACCAAAAAAGTTCAAAAGTTTTTCTATGATTAGCTAATGATTATGTAAAACCTCACATCTATTGGTTTTCTTTTAAATGTTGTACATATGTTTAAATTATATGTGTAGACACCCCAAAATTACCACTATTTATTATAAATGTTTAAAATCTTATTATACCCATTGTCCTTCTCTAGATTTAATATAATTAATTCTATTGTACAAGTATCACCCCCTTTAGCTAATTTTATCACCTAATTTAATATCAAATTAACTAACTAAATCCTCACATATCCACATTCATATTTAAATAATTTAAATATCCTCATTTCTTATCCACATCATATTTACTTCCTCAACTCAAGTTGACTAAAATTCACAACTAGCTAAAAATCATTATTAAAATCAAGAGGATATGTTTAAATTAAATCAAAGCATGCATTTAAGTTAACTAAAGATATCTCCCAAGTCTTGGAAATCCAAAATTAATCCACATCGTTCTAAAAGAAAATCATTCATGTCACTTTTTGGGTGATTGAAATAAATGACATGGAATTAATATTAAATTATAAGTCTAAATAGTAATAAAAACATGTGTAACCTTTTCCAACTCAACAATATCTCATCTATGCAAGCTTAGAAGAACAATTCAACTCCTCAATCAATTTAGAAAATCAATTAAACAAATCAGTCATGTTTAGTTAGCTTTAGATCAATCCAATCTAATCTTGGCTTGAGGATTTTCCTTCCTCAACTATAAATCAATGGTATTTCCTTCACAAATCATCCACCAACAAGCTTGAGAGTTCATATTATTATTATGTCTAATTTCTTGGTGAATCAATCAATCATACCATTATTTTTCCAATATCCAATCAATTCAAATAAATCATCTTCATGCTCATAGCTTGATCAATATTCCATTCGGAATACTTCTTGGAGCATCCAAAAATCTACAAAAGTATTCAAATAAATCGGATCCAACAAGAGAATTACTCAACCCTTCTTCTACAGTCAGATCCAATTGAGGTGGCTTTAGAACTTATCAAGGGAAGGTTTGCTTTGTTTTTGTTAATTTTCTCTATTCATGTGATTTCCTTAGTTTACATTTTGGAATGCCTAGTGGGACTCCACGATTTTTATCATTTATAGCTTGTTTATTGTTGATCTAGATTTGTTTTCATGTTCTTTGTCTTGTTTAATACATATTGACAATGTTTCAGGAATTTGGTGGATTAAATTGAGAAAAAATCCAAAAAATAGTCATTTTTTCATTTGTTCTTCATTTTTAGTGCACCTACAGGAGCCTGTGCTTCCGTAAAACATAGATGCACTAGTGTATCACATAAAGCACTATACCATCTTCTAACCTATGCTTCCATCACCAACAATGCGATAGTATTAAACTAGGTTGATTTCCATGTAAATTAGGTGCATTTACGTACACATTTACCATCTTGTAGATATCATTCTAAGATTTCCAATGATATAAAGAAGTCTTTAAACGAAGTAACAAGTGAAAAGTTATGCCTTATGCAAGGTACATGCATTAGCTTTTGAATGTAAAGTGCACTTGTGTGAATATAAAGTGGTCTAGTGTTAACATAATGTGCTCTTGTTTGAATATAAAGTGTGCTTACGTAGTTATAAAGTGTACTACCATGTAAAATAGGTGTGCTAGCATTAAACACATGCACGTTATATTCCATGTTTTTGTTTTTTATTATTTTTAATAATTTTCCAAAGTATTAGTTCACTTTTGTTTATTGTATAAGCACTATTTTTGTAACCATTTTCTGTAGGTTTTCATAATATGTGATGAATAGAGTTTGTTTATGCTTGTAACCTTTGCATTATCCAATTAACTGCACTCGAGTATGCTCTTCTCTCTTTCCCTCTTGGGTGATCTTGAGAATAAAAATGTGAAGTTTTTTTCATTATTTTACATCATTTTTTCTTTGCAGGAAAATTACCAATCATTTTTGTGCAGGACCATTTCAAACTTGGGAAATTTCATCCTATAAAATCAAGAAACAAACTACTGAAAAATTTGTATGTAGTTTTCCTTGGCCAAAGACCATTACAAACTTTTAAAACTTGTTAAAATAATATTAAAATACATTGTCGTTGGAGGTCTGGATAAGGGTTAACACCTATTTTCTTAACTATGGGAAGTGCTTGGGCATATCCCTAAAAATCATTATGAGTACCAAAGGAACCCCAAATTAGTTGGCACCTTAAGGGAACCAACAAAGAAAATTGGTAGTGCCCCATTCCTACTTTACTAGTAATAACCGTGAGTAAATAAGTAGCTCGTGGTGATGGACCCATTCTTAATTGATTAATGGGTATGCTTCATAACTAGGAAAGACATTTTCTAGCACGAGTACTCATTTAAGAACTTTGTTGAGTGAAAATTCTCCCTAAACCATAGGAAATATGACATACATGGGATAACTAATTCCATTTTATTCCACAAACTTATCAAATTAAAATCCTTTTTAACATTGAATATTCACTTTATTCAACCCATAGTAAAAATAATTCTTATCAACATTAACATATTTAAATTAAATGAATACTTGTATTCACACATTCTAGTCACAAATCAGTCTAAAGAAATCCCTTTGAGATCTAATTCCATGCACCTTAGGATATCAAATCAAATCATTTAAGCCCATCCATGGATTCACCAAAAATCCTAGACTTAAGAAAAATCCAATAAAATCACGACTTAAGCCTTATTCATTGGATATTCTCTTTGTCCATTGTTTAAGCACATATGGTTGAATCCAAACATTATACATTGAATATTCACTTTATTCATGTATTAAACCAAATCAACTCACATTAAGTATTATACGTTGGATATTCACTTTATCTAAGTTTAAGAAAATTACATATCCAAGTCAAACAAAGAGTATTATCATTTGGGTATTCACTTTATCCAAATTTAAGAAAATATTTCATCCAATTAGTCCTAACATACTTTAAAATCAATCCCAAATTGAATAAAAAATTAGAATATCCATCGATTTGATCTGAAACATAGTTTTAACCTTTGATCAAATCAAACATTAGTTTCACTAAACAATGACGACCACACACAATGCATCAAATGAATTCTTTATCAACAAACTTCATAAGATGTCAAAAAAACTCACCATGATGGACCTTTGCAATGCAAAGTAAAGGAATAATGAAACTTTCACCTCCTTCCTTCAATGATGGCGAGGGATCACAAACTAATTTCATTACTTTATACCTAAAAATGGTTGATAGGAATTTTCATAACAAATCTTCATTTGGAACTCTCATTCCAAATGTAAATTAATTGTTTAAAAAATTCAAAGAAGTAATTAAAAAAGGAACTAAAATTTAAATATCCCTTATTGTAAAAGAAATCATTTTAAATCCTTCAAATCATCAATCACGTGAATCAAGTAAACAAAAATTATACCCACTCTTCAAAAAACTACCCCATGCAAAATCAAACGATGACAATTCACACCTCTTGGAGAAAGCCTTTCAAGTGTCCTCCATCAATTAGAAGAAACTAACATGGTCACCTATCCACTAACAATACCCTTCACAAAAGGGAAACCAAAACCTACATGGTATAACAAATTAGAATATTGTGAATACCACCACATTAACGATCATCCTACGGATCATTGTTCAAAACTACATCATTACATCCAAGATCTACTTTACAATGGAGAAATAAAAGTAGAAGAAACTTATACTACAACAATAGAAAATTAAGAATTAGAAGTATTTCAGACTCTTTTTCAATTTATGGTGCAAAAAAATCTAAAGATATTGACCAATCATCAAATTTTTTTGAGCTTGATGCTACAATTTTATTGCTAGAACCTACACCTAACACTCCTATCTATGATATAGAAACAATCCAAGAATAGGTTTAGAGATCATCCATGATACCTCAAGTGTCCATTCCTAAGTCTACTATTGTTCCAAAATAGTCATCTAATATGCAATCTTCATCTAATTCATATGACATTATCAAACCATTAGAGAAGACATATGCACAAATGTTTCCCATGGATATGACAAAAAAGTCACCTATGTTTCAAAATATCCATACAAATTCACTCCACGATGTGTGCATGTTCTTAAAGCTATCAACATAAAAAAATTTCAATATTTAATCACAAATCTAACATCTAACCATTTGATTGGAATCAGAACCAAAAGAGTAATTAGAAAGAAAGTCGAAGATAACACTAACTTGAGAAAGTGGTGTATCACTAGGAAGATACATAGTGTCTAGGATTTTAGAAGAACATCTTTTCAAGATGGGTGTATTTGAATAAACTGATGCAAGGGTAATTGAGATACCTTAGGAGCCATGAAATAAATAAAAAATTTCAAAAGAAGGATCCAAAATACTAATCACGAGTGGGGTTCACAAAATAATTTAACAAAAATATAGAAATATGCTAAACTCTAATTGTAGAGTCACAATACAATGATATACAACATAGTACAACTATGACCTAAGTAATAATTGAATGGAAATTGTAACCCTAAATGTAATAAATGAAATCAAAGACTTAGCTTATTTCACAATAATCCTGAAAATGTGTTGAGATAGAAAACCGATGGAATAGGAGTATAGATGGTCGCAAACGAGCCAAGAAAAATGTAGAACCATCGGAAATGCTATGACTAGGGTGCCTGAAATGGGTTAGAGCACCTAGGTGCATGAGACCTTCTCAGTAGGTTCCTATGACTGCAAAACCTCGAGAAAATGATTTTTGCATTGTCACAAGGTGTTTTCTAATGTTCACCTTTGTTGTCTGCTGGAAGACCGCCAAAGTTGCTTATACCCTATAAAAATGAACTCCTACAAAAACCTAAAAACATCAAATATTAAAAATAAAAAGATGTAAATAGGGATTCGATTGACCATGAAGGTCACTGACCGAGTGAACTTAGGATTTGGGTGCCACACTATAGTTCGGACTCTGTAGTTCTCTGTGTGTGTGAAAAATCGTGCCCTAGGTGGCTCTTATGTAAGATGCACTTTGAATAACTAGTAATAGCTAAAATTAGCAATGTAAGTAGATGTGTGGATGTCAAACTGAAATTCCCCTACTACGAAGTGTATATGAGAAGAATACAATCCATTGTCCCTTGAATGAGATAGATGGATTATTTAATGCTCTCGAAATGCCTTTGGATGTAACCTTAGGTGATAGTAATAGATGCTTAGAGCTTGGTCCTTTAATATGATCACATAACATTGTATTTATATGATTCCCTTGTTTGAATTTTTAATTAACCACTAAAAGGATAACCCATAAGAAAACAAGATGCCCAATGGCTAGAAGAGGCCCAAAAAGTCGAGAAAGACACAAAGAGGTCGAGGCACCCATAGGGGACGAGGGAACCTAAGTGCTAGTGTCTGTTTGAGGCTTTGGTGTCCAGACTCAGAAAACCTGAAGTATCAAAAATTAGACTGGGCAATAGGGTGTGTAAAGCCAAGAAGGAAACCAAAAAGAATGCAAAGAGGCAAAAGACAATGGTCAATTAGTAATTTTCTCACTTAGGAATCATATGAATGCAAGTATGTGATTAGTAACTTTAAATGTACCGAAGTGCGTGATTTTTTGTCTACATTTTCTCCCACTTTATGTTTTCGAGTGAATGATCGATAACATAAAGTAGATAAGAGATGCATACCTAATAACTATGTAGATTGATAGTGAAAGCATGCCGAGGAGATAAGAAAAAGTGTGGAGTGAAAAAATGAAGTGTGAAAGCTAAAGAAGAGGATGCGACCCTAGGGGTGAAATCGTATATGTATATGTCATATTGTCCCTATTATTGTTGTTGCTTGATGTGTTTGATCCTGTGACTGCTACTTCTCATAAGGACAAGAGCAAAAAGTAGTCAAATACGTGTTTATGAAAAATTCAATCCAAATAAGTAGAAAGTGTGTAAAAATTAGGTAAATACGTGACAAGGAACATGTGCACTGACCCATGATGAGTAAAAATATAGAAATGATCCTAAAAATGATGTAGAAGAATGAATTTTTTTGGGTGATCTCACGCCAAATGCAAGTTTTTTGGGCGATCTCATGCCACAATAAAAGATGTGTTAGGGAGAAAGGTCTAATGTTATTATTCAACCCCGAATGTTTCCCGATGATTTATACACCACTACAGATGGTGTGATCCTACTTTATTTAAGTTCAATCCATTTCGATCCAAAGACACTTGGAAAAAATGAGATAACATGCATGTTGATTACTAGAGGACTATGTCCGTTATGTGAAAAAAAGATATGTAGAGTATTGAAAAATTTGCTGATCCGAGAAAAATGGCGTAACTTCCCCTAGTCATAGGCACCCAGAAGGGTCAGGAGTACCCAAGTGCTCATGTTTGTATTTGGACACTAACATTTGTTGTCTTTGTTCTAAAGACCCAAGTCGAATCTAGGTCGTTTATAATAACCGAATACCGTGTTGTTCCTATACTATGTAGGTTTGAAATGTAGCCCTATACTACTGTATGGGGTGATTGATTCACCCAATTTATGCCCCCTCGTTTGGGGTGCATGCAACATCGCTAGGAGTATGTGGCCCAAAGGAGAGGAGGATTGATAGCGATTTTAAATTGATGCCTTACATGGGGAGGTAATGTGCTTGGTAGAAACCAAGGCACATGAAAACAAAGTGGCTAGAAACATGTGTTAGTGCAAATAAGAAAAATATGTATATAGAAGACAATGTGTAATCTAATAAGCAAGAAGAAAATGTAGATTATGAAAAGTGGGTTGCAAACATGGGACATCACTCATAATGTCACAATACAATCAGGGATGAAGTGGGAAAAATCATACAATGTACACACAAGACAAAGGACATAGCCCACAAATAATGGCATACAATGGAAAACAATGACAAAATGTTACAAACAAAGAGTATCGAGACAATCATGGTGGAAAATAGTTCTTACAAGATAAATGATGCACATGAAACACCCGTTAGTATGTTAAAAAGATAAAAAGTATGTCAAAACATGTATTATCCAATATGAAGTAGTGTGCTAATAAGAATAGGAAGTAGTATGTAATGAAACAATAGAACTGTAATGTGTATAAAAGTAGATGCCCCCATGAGCCCCTGTGGGACTAGTAAGAGGTATTGTGCCAAACATTTGTGCTGCATGTAAAGATCTATGTAAAGTATTCATTCAAAAGTATATGGAAAGTGAACACACTTGTGTATATGATAAAGATAATGACATATGAAATATTCCTATAACATAGTAAGGAAAGTGTACATGTAATAAGTATAAACAAGTAAGAGTAATATGCAACCAAGAAATGTAGTATCTTTGTGAGTGTGAATGGAAAAGAATGAAAAGTGAGTGTGATAGGAGCAGCATGCTCTCGAGTGACAGTGTATGAATGTGTATGCAATGAGGTTCATTTATAAATGCCCCCTCAGCAGTTGAGAATGAACCATAGAACAAGAGTGCGTCATTGGGAAATAGTTTGAATTTTGCGCTAGAAAGGTATGATCTTCAAAGTGTAAAGAATATAGAGTGAGTTCATGTGGTGAGGTTCATTTCAGATTTATACCCTCAAAAATTGAGTATGAACCATGGAACTAGAGTGCGTCATAAGGAAGTGTGTTGTGATGAATGTGCGCTAGAACGATGCATCGTGAATTCATCAAGTTTGAAATGTATGTAGTGTGTATCTTGCGAGGTTCATGAATGTAGTATGCCATCAAAAATCAAGTGTGAAACGTAGCACAAGAGTTTATCATCTGGTAGTGATGATAAAAGTGGTGTGTATCAATGTGTGTACAATAAATGAGAAATACTAGATATGAAACACGAAAGCTTAACACTGGAAATGTGAGAAACCTAATAATACTAAGAGGGGGGAGTAAGCATGATGCCCCTCAAGTTTTCCAATGATGGAGATATATGTGGTGATGCAAGAGATACAATGTCAATGTGGGAGAGAGTTCTCTATGTCATGATAAGAGAGAGACCTAACACAATGGTAGATAGAAGAAATATTAGGACCATGCCATGGGGGCCGAGTTTGAAATGTGTCTTGACCATCAATATAAGGAGTAGTTTCTTTTAAAAAAGTTATTAGTTAGAGCTTATGTGAGATTGATGACACTACAGAAGACTTGATCGAGAAGAGGGTGGACTAATTTTGGGAGGCGGTTGCTTAGTTTGAACTGGTAGTGCTATTGATTACTTGAGAGGAGGAGGTGTTAGAATGATTTTGAGAGGCGGTTTCTTAGTTTGAGTGGATTGCAAAAGAGACACTAAAGCGACTGTAGAAGGAACATTAGAAGTGATATAATGATGCTATTAGACATATTTGAATTAAATTTAGGAACCCAAGGAGATGTAGTAATTGAAGATGAACATGTAGCATTATTTTGTGTAACAAATGAGATAAGACCATAATTCTTAAAATAGCCATTTTGTCGATTGTAGAGCATATCAATCATTGTCATTGTCATTTTCCATTGATTTAATGATAATTGTAATATGGATGACCTTGATATTGTGCAAGTTAATAAGGAGGATAGAAATGAGTAGATGGTGAGTTGATAAATTGATGAGTGAGGAGGTGTAAAATAATATCTTTTTCTTAATATTAAGATCAAACTTGAGAGGTGTGGGGAGCGGAAATATTTGAGGTTCATTGATATGAGCACATGTAGAAGACATAGAATGAGGATGAGAAGTAGAAGAAGAATGAGCCTGAGAAGCGTCCTTAAGATGTTGAATTTTAGATTTAAGGGATATAATTATAGATTCCCTATCCTAAAATTTATTTTGAATGAAATCATCCAAAGCTTGGATTGTCTTGCAAATAGATTTATTGGAATTAGAACCAAGAGATTCATAAGAAATGCGATCGAAGATAGCACTAACTTGAGTGAGTGGTGTATCGCTAGGAAGATACACAGTGTCTAGGAATTTTAGAATAACATATTTGCAAGATGTGTGCATTAGAAGAAATTGATGCAAGGATTCTTGAGAAACATTATGATCCATGAAATAAATAGAAATTTGTGAAAGAATGATATGAAAGACCGATCATGATTGGGGTTCACCAAATGATTTAATAAAAATATGGAAATATGCTAAACACTAATTGCAGATTCATAACCCAATGATATACAATAAAGTACATCTCTGACCTAAGTAATAAGCAAATGGAAATTGAAACCCTAAGTGTGAGAGATGAAATAACAGAATTAGCTGATTTCACAATAATCCCAAAGATGCACCGAGATATACAATTGATGGAACAAGATTACAAACTATCACAAATGAGCCCAAAAATGTAGAAGAACCGCTGAAATACCGCGACTAGGGTGTTTAGACATGGTTAGGGGCACCTAGGTGCCAGAGACCTTCTGTAGGCCCCTATGACATGTGTAGAACCTTAGAAAATGTTTTTTCCAAAGTGTCACAAGATGTTTTCTAATGTTTGATGTTTGTCACTTGTAGGTTGTTGGAAGACTGGAAAAGTCACCTATAACCTACAAAACAAATGACCTCTTGCAAAACCCCAAAAACATCAAATCTTAAAAATAAATATATGCAAATGGGGATTTAGAATGACCCCGATGGTCACCTGATTGAGTGAAATTATGATTTGGGCATTGCACTACATTTAAAAATCCATGTAGTTCAGTGTGTATGTGCGCAAAATCATTTCCTAGGTGGCTATTGTGCAATATGAATTGAATAGTGAGCAATATATAAATGTAGCAATGTAAGTAGATGTGTGGATGTTAAAATGAACTTCCTCCTATGAAGTGTATGTAGAAGAATGCAGCCCCTTATCCCTTGAATGATAGATATATGGTGTGTAGAACCTTAGAAAATGTTTTTTCCAGTGTCACAAGATGTTTTCTAATGTTTGATGTTTGTCACTTGTAGGTTGTTGGAAGACCGGAAAAGTCACCTATAACCTACAAAACAAATGACCTCTTGCAAAACCCTAAAAAACATCAAATATTAAAAATAAATATATGCAAATGGGGATTTAGAATGACCCGATGGTCACCTGATTGAGTGAAATTATGATTTGGGCATTGCACTACATTTAAAAATCCATGTAGTTCGTGTGTATGTGCGCAAAATCATTTCCTAGGTGGCTATTGTGCAATATGAATTGAATAGTGAGCAATATATAAATGTAGCAATGTAAGTAGATGTGTGGATGTTAAAATGAACTTCCCCTCCTATGAAGTGTATGTAGAAGAATGCAGCCCCTTATCCCTTGAATGATAGATATATAGATGCTTTAATAATCTTGAAATGCCTTTGGATGTAACCTTAGGTGATAGTAATAGATTCTTAGAGCTTGGTCCTTTAATTTGATCACATATCATTGTATTTATATGATTCCCTTCTTTGAATTTTGTAATTAACCAATAAAAGGCCAAACCATAAGAAAACAAGATGCCCAATAACTAGAAGAGGCCCAAAAGAGGAAAGCAAGAGACAAAGAGGTCGGGGCACCCAGAGGGGACGAGGGCACCAAGGCACCGCATCCTAGTTGGGCGCTGGTGTATAGACTCATAAAAGTTGAAGTATCAAAATTCAGATTGGGCAATAGGGTTTGTAAGGAAAAAAAGAACAAGAAAGAAAACAAAGAGGCCAAAGACAATGGTCAATTAGTAATTTTCTTGCTTAGGATTCATATGAATGCAAGTATTTGATTAGGACCTATAAATGTACCCAAGTGTGTGATTTTGTGTCTACACACATCCCTTCTCTTAAAAAACATCATGGTTAATAGGATAACAATATAGGTCGGTGGGGTAGGGGTATATGCATACTCATCATGATATGGCTCATAAAATTGATTAAGAGGCGAGTTTGGGAAAAAAGAAATGGAGGTGAATAATTTTTCTCTTGAAAATGAAGATCCCAATTTGGAAATAAAGTCACGATTTCACAACTTCATGAAAGAGGAAAACAACAATGGAAATGGTTTGTAAAAAAGAGAAATGGATTTTTTGGATCAATGGAGTTGCCATATGTGTTAAATGAATCCTTCAAAGGTTGAATATCACCAAGATACAAACAAATCTTAGTGAATATGATGTAAATGTCATTAAACTTTTGTCTTATTGGGAGTGCCAAAAATTGTTATCACCTAAAGTTGCATCCGTGTTGAATCTCCCAGATTCATCACCTTAATAAAACATGGGATACTATCTCAAAGTGGGACTTGAATATATTATATCAACCTCGGAGAATGCTAGCTTCCTCTACATATCTATTCTAAAACTAACACTACTCCTTAGCTAAGCTACAAACCGTAAGGGAAAAGGGGAAGGAGGAATGCAGGAAATGAAACCTAAGATAAAAGAGTGGAAATGGCACTAGAAAGAAAGAGGATCACTCTATATATGTTAGAAAATATCAGTTATGAATATTAGAAAACAAAGAATTTGTTCTCCTATAAGAACCTTCTCAAAAATACCTCAGATTGAGCAAGAAATGGAAAGGGAGAGAGAATCAATACATGCACTTACCACGAATATGTAATTCTCCTCCTTTTTGTGTTGGATTTTCTCATAAATGGTTTTGATTGCTTCAGATTTTGTGGAGACACTTGGGCAAAACCTCCCCTTGATTGCCTTGAATTGATTGATGAAGGATGATGGATTGATAGATTAGATTGAAGATGGATTGAATAAAATGATAGATATTTATTATGGATTCTTCCTTCTTTTATCATGGAGGAGGAGAGTTAAATTTATAGTTTGTGGTAGAGGAAATTAAGGGTGAGGATTGATCAAAGTTGGATGAGGATTAATTATTGGAAATTGAGGAGAAGATTGGAGGATTCTAGAATGGACAATTCCAGAATTTGAATTTAAAATTACATGGAGGGAAGAAGCTTCCATTGAATTTAAAATTCAATACACAGTAGAAATACATCTAGGCATGAAGGGAATGAAGAGAGAATGCATAGAGAATGTAGAGAAAGAGAAGGAGGTAATGAAGTGATGTAGTAATGCTAGGGTTTAGAGTACTTAGTGCTAAAGGGTTGTAAGGGATACCATAAGAATATGTATGGGTACTGGGATCTATAATAAGGGATAGAATGGGAAAAAGTATAGTTGGGATCTCAGATCAAAGAGGCGTACAAGAGTTAAGTCTTTGTCATTTAATATATATGGTCTGAGATGACCCTTTTGAATTTAGTATGGCTACCAAAAACTCAGTTAAATCAATATACATGGATCTATTCTATACATCTTGTTTATGGGTGTAAACCATCATGTTATATGACTTATCATGGCTCAGATATGGTTTATTATACTTCTTACAATTTCATTTAGCTTTTGTGATGCATTAATGTGTAGATTTGTTAGTTGCATCTTCTACCTTTTAAAATAAGTGAATGTACTTCTATTTATGTAAATAATCCTCCATGGTAGAAATCTCTTACAAATCTCACATAAAGGAGGGTATCGAAACCCGTGCACACCTCGGGGAGCACCCAATGTATGCTAGATGATAGGCTGACGTGCTTGGGGTTAGAAAGAAATATTGAGGGTAAAATAATGACTACATCTTGGTTTCGTTGTCGGGACCTCTTTTCAAATATTTTATGAGAAAGGTGTGTGATGATAGAGTGCTTGACCTTAGACAATGTCGAAGCATGACTTAAAAAAACAAAGGATGAGTTTTCTCAGAGATTTAATAATGGACTTGAGTTTGATACACGTAAATGGGTAGGATGACATTTGTATCATGAGTTGTATGAGACCTTATTTTTTTGTTTTCCAGTGACATTGTATGAATGGCTCTTGGCGTATGCATGTAAATCAAGTTGGTACTATATACCGATGTATAGACCCAAGATGAGTATTAGAGGTTGCATGATGCTAATCTGACTTGGGTGCATGTTGTTGATCATTGGTGGATTAGAGTGTTGATGAGTTACACCTTGGAGTACATAATTTATACGTATTCCTGTCCAGAGATTGTTGAGTTTGAGTTATTGAGAGAGCCTAGTGGATCATTCTTGCATGTTATCCCTTTAGCTATAAAGATCTTGATCATTACACTGAGTTTGGAAGCATTTCATATGGCCGACTAAGATTCTTCTGAGTGCTAGGTAAGGAAGCTAGAGTGGAGGAAGATGGCGGACCTTCACGCTTTGAAAAGGAGAGGGAAGAAAAAAACTTAAGTATAATGAGGCTAGGAGAGGGATTTCACAAGACATCGCAAAGCTCGGGAGTGATGGATTTATGGAGGTAGACGTCACGGGAAGGATTTGAGGTTCATGTGGAGGACGTGGAAGAGAAATTCCCTCAGCTTCTGGAGAGAGCTCGTCATATGAAGAAAGGAGAAGAGTCATTAATGTGCATCTAAATCCACCGGTGACCAATCCCCGATGCTTAGTTTTCAAAATCTAGAGATAAGAATTACTAACCCATTGGCATTGGTGTAAGTAACCAATCAACACCTCGAGGTATAACTTTTCATTTGGCACATCTATGGCTGCACAATCATTTCCTGTGTTTAGAGGTATATTGTCTGGAATGACATTTGGGAAAAGTACGGGTACATAAATCTTGGGTGTCACATTTGGAAGTGGCATGGGACACACATATGGTAGTGGTGCATTATCATAGAGTGTTTGCATGTACTTTAGCATGACGGTGAGGGCACAAGGTGTGACCACTTCAGGACCCTTACCAGCTACGGGAGGTGGATCTGGTGGGTTAGGTGGAATAGGAACTAGCGGACTTGGCAAATCTAGAGGATCTGGTGGGTCAGGAGGAATAGGAATTGGTGGATCTTGTGGTGGAGGTAACACCAGAGAGAATCAAGGTTCTGGAATAGGCAGACAAGGACCTCAACAACCTTAACAATTATTTTTTGAAATGTCTTTGCATCTACTAGATTACAAAGGTGTTGAGGATGCTACAGAGCATGTACATAAATGTGAGTTGTTATGGCACACAAAGGGGATCACTACCCTAGAATGGAAGGCAAGTCAGTTTACAACAATGTTGTAAGGGCATGTGTTTAGTTGGTACCAGAAGTATGACCCCAACAACTAGTAGTAGATTATACCACATTGCGTAATGTCTTCTTAGCTGAATTCCATATTCATGAGTTTAAACAAAAGAACATTAGCGCGTTGAAGGAGATTCAACAAGTTATGGTAGAGAGTGTGCGGGAGTACGATGCACGTTTTAAAACTATCTTATCAAAACTCTCTTATGATATTCATCCTTCTTAGCATGCTTAATGGTTTATTGGAGGATTAATAATTCCCTTCAGGAGAGCACTTTTGCATAAGACTTTCATAGACCCATGTGAGGCCTTAGAGGCTTCACGTGCACGCGAGGTTGTGGGAAGAATTGATACCGGTGTTAGTATTTTTATTGAAGCTCATATTGTTGCAATGGTAAAACAGATAGAGAAGTTATTTGTGAACTTGGCCCATGAGACTCGTAATGGCCTATGGTGCATGAATTGTGAGGTAGAGGGGCATACAAAGGAAAATTGTCCTCGGAGATCGGTATGTGCCATGACGGTAGACTGTGAAATTTTCCATAGAGATCATGATGCAAGTAGGTGTCCACTATTGCAGCATATAATCCGTCAGAATATCTCTTGCTATTGCAATATTTACACCTCTACTACTCATGACAACAAGGATTATATATTAATTGACAAGATACATGATGTCATTGATATTGGTATGTTCAAGACCAATGTTGCAAACAATTCCAAGGATGATGGTCATCGCTATGAAAGACACGTGGGTGGAGGAGCTCGTGGAAGAGGATTTTGTGGAGGATTTAGAGGCCATGGTAATTGCGGAGGTGAAAGAGGTGACTTCTCTTGTAGAACTTTTTATAAATGTGGGTCTACTGAGAACATTGCAAGCGTGAATGTCTTGACCTTCTACAATGCTCATGGTGTGGGAAGAAGCACAAGTATGAGGAGTGCCTAGAGCCATTTGAACACATAAGCTAGTAGAAATGGAAATAAAAGGGATCCGAGAATGGTAAGTGTTAAGAAAGAAGACTCGTAGTGGATGCCAAGGGTGGCGATTGAGCCAAAATTAGAACTCATCTTGGCAACAATGAGAGCTAAGGCTGCACCTACTAGGGAAATACCAAAGAAAAGACCACTAATTACAAAAGAAGAGGTGGTGTATGGGAAGTATCCGAAACCTACCCATTAGAAGGAAGTCTATAAAGAGACCATGGATGTAATCGGGAGTCTTCAAGGGAAATTCAATGTTTAAAGGAGAAATCCATGAAGTTGGGGAAGAAGAAAAGAACGATGTCCCTCATTCAAATATATATGATGTTAGAGAGGTGTGTAATATGTTGTGCTAAGAGAATATAATTCCTTTTTTAGGATAGTGGTTGAGGGATAAGTTACCAAGCACTTTGGAGAAGAGCGCGAGAGACAAGTTTTGCATGCTAACCTTCTTCCCCACAACCTTGACTACGATAAGGAGATTACCTTGAATGAAGTTGTTGATGGATGGATCTTAAGCAATATTCTGATTAACATGGGTGTGGAAATTATTTTTCTCACCTTGGACACCTAGAATCAAATGGGAATTCCCCCATTACAACCATCTTCAAATGTGTTGTATATGGCTAATAAGACAAAGGAAATGCCCATTGGTGTTTTAAAAGATGCTACTATCACTATTCAAGGGTGAAATTCATTGGGGACTTTGAAGTATTAGCGCTTGCTTGAGGCGGACAACTTTCCAAAGTGTTACTTGGGCACCCCCAGTACTATAAGAACAATTTTGACTTACATTTCAATAAGGGGTATATAAGTTTCTAGAACAAAGAGGAACGTGTTATCATTCCTTTGATGGATGGGAAGTCAATACCCTATATTGAGCCTTTAGGAGAAGAAAACCTAGACAGAATTTATATGTGCACTATCTGGGACCTTGATGCTATGCAACCAACAAAAGAGGGCGTTATTCAATGGGAAGATGCTCAATCTACAAGTGATACAACTAGTGTGGCATGTGAAAATTGGCCGCACAGGACATATGAGTTATTCAGAAGGTAGTTAAGAGTATCTATGGCAACATGATAACAAATGCATGCTTGGTCAAGTGCCAGGAGGAAAGAAGCTGCCAAGTTATTCTGGGGGAGCCAAACCTGATGTTTTCCTATGAGAAATGGAGGTTGAGTGGAGATGTGAGGTCGAAAGGAGAAGGATGCTTAGCTATACCTTTTTTGGGACTGTAGCACATTGGTTGGAGACCCATTGTGATAACCTTATAGAGTGGCGTGAAGTGAGAATCATGTCTATGTTAGGTTTGTCCAGTAATGTACCTACTATCATATAAGATTATCATGGGAAGGAACCCACCTCATTTCACGTCCAAGCATGTGAGAATTCCTGGATGGAAGGTTTGAAAGCATTACTTCCTTCTTTATGTGTGCATAAGTTATACTCCACCTTACAAGGCTACGTGCGCACATGGTACATTCACTCGAGATGCGCCATCAAATAGGAAAATGGACGGAGTTGACAAACGACCTCCTTCAATCTTTCAAATATCATAGTACTAAGCTATCGTGGATGAGGCGTTGGAGGTTGTTAAGTGCTTGAATATGGGAGATAGTGCCATGGTGGAGGATATAATCTTTTGGAATTATTGGGTGAACCTAGATTAAAGGTGTGTTTTGATGAGTAATAATAAGAGGAGATACGGCTTGAGCGCACATGCATGGAAAAAGAAAAGGGAAAGTTGGTCTATGTGATCGATGGTGAAGAAGTGGAAAATTCAGATGTTGACCATACTATGGGTGCGCGTGAGGTTATGGATAGTTTTGATGAGTAAGCACATGCCTACCATGAACCCCGAAAACTAAGAAGGTTAACATTGGTTGAGGCGAGAACCTAAAGAGGATACTATTGGAGATTACTAGACAAAAAGGAGGATTCGAAGATCATTGATACATTGTGTGAATTTTAGGATTTGTTTTGCGTGGGTACCAAAAGCTTAAAGGAGTTCACCACTCCTTGGGATAAATGAAGATCAAGTTAAGGGAGGAGTGCACCCAATTCGAGAAGAGACCTTATCGAATGAATATGAATCTACATGTCAAAGTCAAGGAGAATATTGAAAAGATGATTAGATTAGGCATCATTGAGGCTGTTGAAGAATCATAATGGATAAGTCGATGGTCATCAACATTTAGAAGGATGTGAGGATAAGGATTTGTTTTGATTATAGGGATTTGAATGTAGTATGTGTTATTGACCCTTTCTAACCCCCTTCACTGAGGAGATCCTGGAAGGAGTAGCTGGGCGTGAGATCTATTCTTTCACAGATGGATTCTCGAGATATCATTAGGTTAGAATTACAAAGGAGGACCAAGAAAAGACAACTTTCACCACTAAATGGGGAAGCTTTTCCTACACAGTCATGCCTTTTGGAGTGAAGAACATGCTTACCATTTTTTCACACATTGTGGTGAAAGCATTTCAAGACTTCATCCATAAGTTTATTCAAGTTTACCTTGATGATTAGATGGTATATGGATTAGTGAGGGACCATTATGACAATCTAAGGCTGATGTTTGAAAGATGTTGGCAGTTGAGGATATCCCTCAACATTAAGAAATGTGTTTTTTCTACTCCATTTGGAAACTTTTTGGGGCATATCATATGTAAGGAAGGCTTGCTGGTAGATCCTACCAAAGTTGTCATTATTGTGGGATTGGGGGAATCTACGAGATAGAGCACATTACGTGAATTCCTCGGGCATATGGGGTATTACCAAAAATTTATTAGAGGGTATGCTAAGATCATCGTACCATTGGAAAATTTGCTAAAATAAAAAGTACATTTCACTGGGGAGAGGCGTAGCGAGATGGCGTTTGATAAATTGGAAAATAAACTTATCATTGTGCCCATATTACACTTTCCTTCTTGGGATAAACCATTCGATGTACATGTTAATGCTTCAAGGATGGTGATTAGGGAAATCTTAACAAAACCTAGAGAGGAATTGTTGACCATCCCTTGTGCTTTCTTTAGTAGAAAGCTAACCCCAACAGAACACAACTATACTACTACGAGTGCAAAGCATTTATAATTATCTATGCCTTGCACAAATTTAGGAACTATCTTCTGGAAACACCCTTTATATTCTACACAAACCACATGGAATTGAAGTACTTGCTAAACAAGCCCATTTTACAAGGGCACATATTCCGGTGGGTCATGTTGTTTCAAGAGTTTAAGTTTACGGTTGTTGTGAAACTGGGTAAGAGTAATTTGGGACCTAACCATTTATCAAGGATTGAGTCAAGGGAGGACATGTAGAGAATTGAGGATACAATGTTAGATGTGCAACTATTTATATTTGTGGCATGCGCCCTCGACTTGGAAGATATGATTGTGTTTCTCAAGGTGGGTGTGACCTTTGGAGGAAATGAAGACTTTGGAAAGGAAGTAGTTAGCCATACGCACCACACCCTACATGTTAATTAGTGGAGACTTATGCAAGCTATCTGTAATGAGGTTTTGTGTCAAGGTGCATGTTAGAACATGAACACATTACAATTATGGAGGAAACACATTGTGGAATTGCAAGAGGACACTATGTAGGGAATGCAACCACACACAAGATACTTCTAGAAAAATTTTGGTGGGAAATGATTTACAAGGATTTTATTGAGTATTTTAAGGCTTATGACCATTGCAAAGCACCTAGGTAAACAAGGGAAAAGAGATGAAATGTCATTAAAACTGATTTCCAGTCATGAACCATTCGAGAAGTGGGAAATTGACTTCGTAGGCCATATTTCCCTAGCCACGTGATGGACAAGTTTGAGCTATATCATTACATAAAAATATTATCTCACAAGGTGGGAAGAAGTGGTACCTATAAGGGATTGTACAGTGGTAACAATAGCTAGGTTATTGTGGGAAAACATAATCATCAGATATGGATGCCCGCTGAGCTTAACAAGTGATAGGGGTACTCATTTCTTGAATGAGACAGTTAGGATCTTGTTGGTAGAATTCATGATAGCCCACCACAAGACTACCCCTTATCACCCACAATTTAATGGGACTCTTGAGGTGCTTAGCAAAATTATTAATCATATGTTAAGCAATATTTGTGATTTGGGAAGAAAGGATTGGGATGATAAAGTTTTTGTTGTGTTATTGTCATACCAGAATACTTATAAAAGACTAAACAAGGCCACACCTTTTCAATTGGTGTTTGGCATGGAAGTGATGTTACCTATTGAATTCATGTTACCATCACTACGTATAGTGTGCACATGAGGATTAGATGATGAACAAGCACTTGAGGAAAGGATTGATAAGTTAATGCAGTTAGATGAGAAATGACTCTTGCTCCTTTGGAGTCAGAAAATAGAAAAAGATAGGAAGAAGGCATGGCATGATAGACACATCAAGAAAAAATATTTTGAGGTTGGGTAGATGGTTCTATTGTATGATTCCAAGTTTCTATGCCATCTTGGGAAATTCAAAGTCCATTAGATGGACCCATACATTGTATCCTATATACTTGATTCAAGCACTTGCCAGTTATAAGTGATGGATGGAACATGCTTACAAGGCCATTTCAATGGGAGTAGGTTGAAGCCCTACTATAAATAATTCTTATTTGTGTTTATAAATAAGGAAGTATTTCCAATTATCCTAGGCTTTACTTTGTTGCAATTTCCTTTCTTTGTGTTTCCCTTTCTCATTGCTTTGTGTTGTGCACATTTGTGCATTGGTAGCCATTTATTATTTTCAAAAGTTTTCTATATGCAGAGGACCACACATCGATTTTTGTGTGGGGTGAAGTGATGTGACAAGTATTGAAAGCTATGGTCATGGATGGCCCGGGCTGAAAAATAGAAAACATGCAGATTGGAAGATCATGCCTAAAAAATGTGAACATAAAGGAAGGATGGTGTCAAAAGGATTTTAGAAACCATGTAAAAGGGTAAAAAGTGTAGAAGCAACATGATATAGGAAGTGGAAAGAACTTTTTCCAAGACATAGAAGAATCTTTTAAGCACAAGAGAAAGCGTGAAGAACTCTTTGGTCGAGGAAGTTGCATGCCAGAAGGTTGCGGAAGTGTTTGCATAGGATTTAGCGCAGAGGAAAAGCACTGAAGGTTGACATTGGAAAAATAAAAGCCACCTTTATTGCAAAAGTTCATTAGTAGGTAGCATGTCCTTTATTGTGGAGAAAAGAAAAAGTTATAAATAGAAAATCGAGGGTGTGTTATTATCTACCTTGCATTTTGAAAAAAGATCTTGTGAACTAGGGAATCCTTGCGAAGAAAGTTTGAGAAGAGTTGTGAAGATTTGTGTGCATAGCTAGTTTGATCAGTGAACCAAAGTTGAAAGAAGTACACAGACGTAAGTGGAGAAGGTTATGTGGAAGAATCCCATGGGTGATTACGTCGTCTTGTGGGAAAAGGGTTTTTTAGGTTAGGGTTGCGTAAGCTAAGGGCATGGGGTTTGAAGGAATTTTCTCAAAGGATTGGAGCTGCAAAGTTGAGTATAGTCGGGATCGGGAGAAAGGAAGAAGTTTTAAGGACTCGAAGAAGAAATGACACCAAGGAAATTAGAAAATGTTTCACCAAAGAAGGGCAAGGGAAAGGGGAAACAAGATATCTCCACCAGTTTCAATGAAGAATGGTACGAAATGCATTACCGGATGACGTATTGCTTGATAAATAATGGGTGTCTCATGTCAGGAAGATGACCATTAGTGATTAAAACCATTGAACGAGCACCACAGAGAATGAAATGACACTAAAACTGGTTCGTCCTATGGAGAAGAGGACACTAGATGGAATGCCAAACTATGATGATGAGGTAAAGGTGAAAATGGAGAAGGTTGGGTTGTTGCAACTCTATAATTTTCCCTATTTTGGCAATCCTGAGTGACTATACCAATGGTTGATGTTGTATGTGCATGAAGACTACTTCTATTTCACAAGATGGAGGATTCCCGTAACCCCCTAGCTAATTTATAAGTTCATTTATACGTGAAGAAGATTCATTGGACTATGAATTTAAAGACAAAGAAGCCATTAAGAATACTGTTGAGGCTTATGACTACAAGAAGGGTTCGCACTACTTAGACATTTCTCTAATTACTAACCGATGATGAGGATGGCCACATGATTGGTTACAAAGTTGAATGGGCAAGAGAGATGGACACAAATCAATAAGGCCTAGTTGAATGTGTGCTGTAAGATCTCAGAGGGAACCATTTATAACCTCTCAGATTTAATTGCAGAATATAACATAGTACGCCGCGTGTGATGGCTTAAAGATCATGTTTGGTAACATTCTCCTCACTATTGTGTTTTTAGATATTGGAGTGCCCAATGGGACAGACAAGTTTGTTTAGAATTCCTAGATGAGAACCCCTCCCACACCAAGAGGTTTTAATAGTATACCTATGACACCATGATAACATCTCATAAGGCGCTCTTGAAAAATTGGTATAAGTGAATGCATGATGCATTCGGGGCTGAATGGAGAATACCCAAACAATTGCCTTCACTAGTGCAAGGAGAAGCTGAATTCACCGTTTATGAGCATTTTTACATTAGAATATTTACTTTGATAGATGGCACCAAGAGTCCTTGGTGTAAATTTCCTTTCTCCTTCACAACATAGTACTTCTAGGCTGGGCTCAATCATTTCAAAGAGGTGAATAAACTTAGATTTGATCTAATTGTAGTGGATCAAGATTACCGCATGAGTTGTGTAGGAAACTAATATACCCCAAGAAGTGCGCCTATGTGGAGAAGTATGTCTCCCATGACGTGCACATGTTAAAACCAAGTAACATTACCTATTGCGGGGAGGACAACAATGAGGATGTATTTGTGCATGAGTCCTAAGTTTGAAAAGGGCACTTATGTTGAAGACGATGTCTCCATTCTGAAGAACCAACCATGCGGAAGAATATTGTGCTAAGGAAAAGAGATAGAGGAGAAACTCTTGAGAAAAAGGTGTCGAGCACGAGATAGTCCAGCATAATAAGAGCATAGGAGTTAGGAGCGGGCACAAGTACTTACATCCATTTAAAGAATTCTTCCATGAGAAAAGAGTCACTACAAAGAAGAATTCACCACGAAGGAAGAGTCACTAGAGAGAGAAGAAAAAGAGAGGTCCCCTGAAATAGAATCACCAATAAGGAAGAAGAAGAGGGTGAATAAAGGGTTAGAATTAGATGAAATAGAAAGTATGGAGGTTGACAAGGGAGATGAAGATGATGAAGAGCATGATGAGGCTTAGAACCATCCTATATATGATGTACACAAGCCAGAGGAAGAAGGAAATGAAGAGAAGGATGAGAACGAAGGAGACACTCACAACAAAGGGGTGAGCGAAGAAGTAAACATGAAGGATCAAAAGACCCCGACCCTAACCAAGGAGCAGATGGATAATACCATAGAGAGGGAAGTGGTAAGAATTATCCAAACAGTTGGTAGATCACAAAGTCAAGCGAAGCACCGAGGAATCTTGAAGGAGAAGGATGAAAAACAAGTGTGGGAAAGGAGTATGGAAGGATGGGTGGAGACCCCAGATTAGTAATAATATTCCAAAAGGTAGTGCACACATGTGGAAAGGGCATAATAGCAACATAGGAACAAGAAATGACTTACATTAATGATCCAAACAAGGTACTATGTGTGTGTTTCCAAAGTATCGTACCTATAAGCCAAATCCTTGCTTGGTCTTCTTTCAATGAAGAGGGTGTGTACATGTGCATGAGGAAAATGCTATTTTGGGATTTTGAGTCCCATGTTGATGAACCCAAATTTGAGGTCAACTGAGATGCATTGATGAAGATACCATATGCCAAGGGAGTAAACCCTCTGGTGAATGCCCAATAACTGTCTGATGAGAAAGTTTTTAATGCACTCAAAAAAGTATCGGTGGAGGTAGAAGCAAGACTCTTCGGCATAAATGAAAGAATAAGGGTCTTGAGGGATAACTTAAGAAAAATAATGAGAATATCATTGAGCAGGATAAAGAGATAAAACTGAAGGAATTGATCAATGCACAGTTAAGGTGTGAAATGAGGGATGAAAAGGAAAAGGTGCGTGAAATCCATAAGAAGATAGAGGTTGTTTCAGACACCATAATCTTGAATCACCCGGACTTGGCCCCGCCCGAGTAGAAATATGAGTTAACCACGCAAGTGCTTGGAAGACTTTACCCACATCCTCACCATGAAAAGGTGACCACTCGCACTAGATCAAGTAGAGGAGGTGATGGCATGCCGAAATGAGGAATAAAAGCTAAATATTGGGGAGATAGTGACTTGATACTTGAGCTCTTTACCATCAGTAAATACTAGCACATAAATGGCTAAAGTTGTGTATGACAATTGTGCCAACAGGGATAGGGTAACAAGCATATTGGTTGCTACACATGAGGTAGATCTAAAAGAATTTTAGGAAAAGCACAAAGGTAATAGGGCAGAGCGTGACAAGATCCTAGCTGAAGTTGAGAAGAAATTGGAAGCAATCGAGACCTTGTGAGGTTTAATTAAGAGTAAACTAAAGGAATTGTACCCCCAAGTTTCTCGTAGGATGGATGTGCTAGGAGATATTAGTAAGAAACTAGAGAACATTGTTGATATGTTGAAAGCTAAGAGCAAGGAACTTAGTTTTGATGAAGTAAGTGCATTAGTGGGTGACCTACTTAGCAGGTGCAGGGAGAAGTAGATGCATGGGAGAAAATTGAGGCATCCATGAAGAAGGAATTCCCACTCCTCATGCAACAATAACACATTCTTCTATTCTTCCATTTCTTTCATCCTTCCATTATTTGATTGTTTCGATACCTCTATTATTTATTCTTTGAGGAATCAAAATGTTTCTGAGGATGGAGAACATGCATAGTGTGGGGTGATGTTGGACCCTAAAATATTGGCTAAGTACCAAGATGCACATGCACGCATGATCAGTAGATAGAATGATGCTTAAGGAAAAGTGTGTAGGAAAAAGGGGTTTAATAAGGGTTTAAGTGAAACCAAGGTGCGCGAGAGCGTAACAAGGGTTTAAAGGACTTACCAATAATCGACATCATGGGGTCTTTTGAGGAAAATGTGAGGGCATGACTGACCGTGATGAGTGGATAAGGTGCCAACTGAAACCTTGGAGGTCAAGAAAAGGATATTACCTGCAAGGAATATTCCCGAGAGAAATCATTACGATTAGTGGAAGGTTTATGAAGAGGATAAGCATTCAAAATGGAGGACCGCATCGACACTTAGCATACTGATACGCTCGAGAGAAGACAAGTCATGACGATGGTCGATGATCCTATTTAAAGAGATGTTTGGGTCAGGAGCAAATAAATATGTATGGAGATGGAACACATAGGTAGAAATACATGGAGGAATGAAAGGAATGTAAAGAGAATGCATAGAGAATGCAAAGAAAGAGAAGGAGAGTAACGAAGTGATGCAGTAATGCTAGAGTTTAGAGTACTTAGTGCTAGAGGGTTGTAAGGGATACCAAAAGCATATGTGTGGGTACTAGGATCTGTAATAAGGGATAGAATGGGAAAAGGTATAGTTAGGATCTTAGATCAGAGAGGCTTACAGGAATTAAGTCTCTATCATTTAATATATATGGTCTAAGATGACCCTTTTAAATGTAGTTGTTAGTGCAAAATCACATCACCCCGGATGGCCAAAGATGTGAAGTGGTTAAAATGGGGCATTCGGTGTGATTACATAACATTGGATCATCTCTCAAGCCATGGGACTTGCAATCTAAGATGATCCTCTAGAAAAAGTTGGTTCTTGTTCCTAAACTACCTGCCATGAGCTACTCTAATGTAGGCAAAAAAATAAACTATCCTAATATAACCATTCTAAGGAACTAGAGAGAAAGAGAGGGTGAAAGAAAATCCTACACTAAAGCGGTGATACACTAGAGAAGGAAAGGGGTGAGATGCTCTGTTGAGGGAGGATGAAATAGGGGAGAAAGGAAGATGGGAAGGCTAGATAGAAGCGACACAAACCTAGATCCTAATCCATGATCAAAACTCCATGAAACACAATGCCCTGTACCTAAAAATGTGAAATACATGCAAAAAAAATAGATTTGGAAGGGAGAGGCACGGAGAGACAACAAAATAATGCAAAGGGTTGAAGAAACACCAAAAAACAAATTTTATTGTTCTATATGGGTGCACAGACCATTCCGTTTCTTCTTAGAGGCAAAAAAATTCTTGCCAAGTGTAGGAGAAGGTTTTTAACTCAAAATGGAGTCAGGAAACAAATTTTGACAGAGTTTCTATATGCCCAGAATAATCTCCCCTTCTCAAATGAGAAGTGTGACAATATATAGAAAGAATAAGAGAGAGAAGAGGGAAAAGACGAATCCTGCTTCAACTACCATAGGATATGCATTGAATCCTACCTTGAAGACTCAACCGCTATCAATCAATGCCCTTTTTAAATCTACCCTAAATACATGCCGATTATGGCTCCCTCTATTTGTCCGACATATTGAAGAAGAGCAGTGGATCGAATCAAATTAGATCTGGTAGTTAGAGAAATTAGGCTCTGTATTAATGGCCTGTAAGACGTTTTCCCATTTTTTACCCACTAACACCTGTAAAAAATGATATTTTATGTTTCCAAGCATAGAGGGCATCAAGACATTTCCAAAAAATATTCTCCCACCCAAATTTGAGTTCTCAGTCAAAAGATATGCCCATTTGAATTTTCTGGGTCATGTGTGCATAATATTTAAATGATTATGTCTGTACTGAGTCCACATGGTAGCTCTGCACTCATTTGAGATTTGACTCCTTCCTTCACTCTTGGAATAAAACCCATGTGACATGTGAAAGCATCCGCAGTTTCCTTATTTCCTTTGTATTCTTCTGAGTCTTTTCCGTGGGTGGATGCACGATATCCAATCCCTTAAACGTGGAGTCTTTACGCATGTTTAGAAAATGCCCCAGAATTTACCTTTAGAGTAGCATGGATACGACATGTTGAGACCTCCATGGGGCTTCGAATTTTCAATGGTCGCCCTCACCTTTTCGGGTTTGGGGTCCCACTTTTGAATGTGTGTTATTTGGACACTGGCGCCTTCCACTTGCATTCATTACTTAGCCGTTTTGGGCCCATTCTCCTTTTGACCTCTATTGACCATTGGCTATGTGGAGGGCTGGTGCAAGTTTGACTCTCGCCTTGGGATCCCATTTTGGAATTGTGTTGAGCCGACACTTGGCACCTTCCACCGAGTTGAAGAATTTTCAATGACCAGTGTAACTTTTGGAGCTCTGGATGCGTGGAGGCTTGGCACTTGTTTGATCCTGCCCCTTTGGTTTTAACTTTTGGAGGTGTGCCATTTGGACACTTGGTAGCTTCCACTGTATCCTCCATACTTAGTCAATTTGGGGTCCGTCTTGAACTATTTCAGAGCCTCGAAGACTTTGAATCTTCGCCGTTTCTTTTCCTTTGAGTCTCTGGCTTCTTTGACACTATCTCCTCCTTCCGGACCTGTTATTCCATTTCTGAGCCCGCATGTAATATATTTAATGAATTTAAGGCACAGATTCACTCGACAGAGCCGTTTCTCAAATTTCTTCTTACACGGGGTCATTTGATCTTTTGTAGGCCCCGCCACTCCATTGTAAATTCCCGCTGTAACCTTATTTGTCATCTTGGAATGTGAGCTTGCGGGTCTGAGTCATTTCCTTCATAATTTCCTTAAGTGCAGGACTTGTCTTGACCAAATTTTACCGAGGGGCGAATGTGGGATAACAATTTGGTGACTCACGAGGACATTTGCCTGCTAGATGAAGAGACCAATAGCCTTGAAGCATCCATTGGGCATGGAGTTACAATTAATGGCCTGGTACTGACCCTTCCTTCAAAATAGACTCCATGACTGCCTGTAATTTCTATGTTCTGCCTGTCCCTGAGCCTACCCATGCGTCTGCACTCTCAATTTTCATAATAAAATATTGAAATGGAGTTTTGAGAGTAGAAAATTGTATTGACCTAGGGCTTTCATTTGTCCCTGAATGGACTGAGTTAAAAATGTCCTTTGGTTACTCTGCATTTGTTTCATTTTTTGGAACAAGCAGCTGCTACAAATAGTTATGCATCTTTCTGCCATGAATACTGAAGAGTTTGGCCTTGGTCTGTCTTGAAAATGGAATGTCTTGAAAACATTCTTTAGTTTCTCTGCATTTGTTTTATTTTGTAATTTGCAACTGTTACAAGCAACTATGAGTCTTCTGCCATGAATAGTAAAGGGCATGGCCTTAGCTTTGGAGCAATACAAACAAAACTTATGTGCACAAATAAAATCATACATGTCTCAAATGAGACATGTAGAGTGTGCACAAGCACTTCTTCTGCTGGAAAGAAAGTCTAATCCTACTCCTAAACTAACCAGAGAGAAAAGGGGATAAATAAATCCTGCTATAGGTAGGGAGAAGTAGCTTCCCTTTCTCAAGAGAGCTAGCCATGCAAATGATTTGACACTAAATATGGCTGCCTGTATGAGTGAAAAATTGACTTTAATTCGACCCTTCACCCATATCAACAAGGTATCAACGTTAATGGAAAATACCTCCTCAAGCTGATTTACATTGGACTCCTGGAGGTGTTGATGGTGACCCTTGGTGCTTTGATACTCATCCTCATGCCCTGAAGTAGGCATGACTGGTTTTGGCTTCTCCCTTGGCTCCAATGAAGCCAAATATCTGATTGGGCAAGGTATGGTCCTTTGAATCTGCCCATGGTTTTGAACTCTAACTCCAAGAATGGAGCCTTCTTGTTGACCCTCATGGATGGATGGTGTGGGAGGAATGATAGCCTCATACTCTTTCTCTTCCTTTGTAGTAGGTGTGACTTTTGGAAGATCAAAATCTTCCAACTTTGATTCAGGAGGCATGTTGTAAACTGCAGGTTGTGCTTGCACGCTCTCTTCCATGGCAGAGGCTCTTGTGATTAAAGAATGAATGATGGGGGAGAAAATATTGCAATTTCAACTGGCTCCCTCTTATCAAAACATTCTTTTGAGTCTAGTAGGAAATCAAACTCTTTACTATCCTACTGTAACAAGGTCTCTCCCTTTTGCATGGTGATCTTAAAATCTTTGTTATCTTCACCATATGAAGCTTCATCTTCAAACATGAAGCTAATGAGTTCAGGATCCTCTAAAAGATCAAACTTTTGGAGAGGTTGAATGGGAGAGGGGGCTATATTTTCTTGTGCAACCGGCTCATGACTCAAGTGCCTCTGAATTTGTCTTGGTCACCTCCATATGCTCCTTTTTAACTGGGCTTGGAGCTGGCTGTTCTTCTTCCTTCTCTTGTGAAGAACATGGAAGACTCATATCTTCCAACCTTGGTTCCTAGAGATACATTGTGAGACATAGGATGCTGCTCTTGAATTCCCTCCTTCATGGCAGTAGGCTCATATGCTTGGAAGATGGATGATGGAAGAGAAAATGATGTGATCTCCATGGGCTTTTCTCCATCAAAGCAATCCTCCAAGTCAGACAGATAATTTGCCTCATTGTTATCCTGTTACATGTGCTCAACCTCCTCCATGGTATTCTCCTTATCTGAAACTTGCTCACCATGTTTTCCCTCTTCCTCGAAATGAAGTTTGAAAGATTAAACTCTTCTTCAACATTAGAGCTCGAAGGGGATGAAGTGGGAGGAAGAACTTAAGGTTTTTGTATAGCCTGCTCCACGCTTGGGGCCTCGAAAGCGTATGGTCCTCCTCCTCCACAACAAATTCAACCTCAACCTGCACTGGCTCTTTAACCTTGACCTCATCTATTGGCTTGACCATCAAGGTGATCTTTGTAAACCTAAATTTAGCAGCCCAACTCATCAGATTGTTTGTTATTTCTTTTTGTTGGGCTCCTCTTCTTGTTGTCCTTGACTAAATTCTTGAGTATCTTCCCAACATGGACTTGGGTATTGGCGTAGAACCGATTAACACGATGAGATCCCTCTCCACTTTAAGTTCGAGCTTTTGGTGTGATGGAAAGTCATGCAACTCGATACGGTGCAAGTTAAACGTGCCACCCCCAGTAGTTACAGGATGGGTGACCTCGGGAAATTCCCGATCCAGAAATTCCGGTGTCACTTCCTCCTAATGTTGTTGGGCCTGATTGGGTGTATACGGCTCCATCGTGTGGGAGGGTATTGGTGTAGCAACTGATTAACATGATGAGATCCCTCTCCACCATCAGTTCGAGCTTTTGGTGTGACGACAAGTCATGTAGCTCTGATACCAAATAGTTAAGCGCGCCACCCCCAGAGTAGTTCTGGGATGGGTGACCTCCGGGAAATTTCCGGTGTCACTTCCTCCTAATGTTGTTGGGCTTGATTGGGTGTATACCCAGCTCCATCGTGTGGGAGGGTATTGGCGTAGCAGTTGATTAACATGATGAGATCCCTCTCCACTATAAGTTCGAGCTTTTGGTGTGATGGCAAGTTGTGTAGTTCGATACCATAAAAGGAACGATAACCAGATTGTGCCAAGCCAAGAACATAGATGCTAATCAAACATCATGATCAATAAGATGAAAGTAATTCGCTAGAATAACTTTACATAAACCTTTGCAAACAAATGAACAACAATATCATATATTATTATGGAACTTAATGAAATACAATGAGAATGAGCCTTGCTTATATAGGCAAGGAATAACAATCTAAGAACCAGTCAAGGTCGTAGATCAAGCCATAAATCATGGAAAGAACTAGTCATCAAAGAACTAGTTAAGTTCATAGATTTATGAGAGAACTAGACATCAAGGATCTAGTCAATACCATAGATCAAGGAAAGAACTATACCTAACAACTAGATAATATCTCCTAATATCTAGATAAATAAAAGAAATATCCACACACACAAGTGGGTGAGGATAAATACAATAAAGGTAAATAATGTACCTAGGTGAACATGAGCTAAGGTAAATACCTACTCTAACATTGGGAAAGCAAGAGGAGTGGTAGGTTGGGGTTCAACCAGATTTGAAATTGTTTGTAGTGGGGAGGGAGGTGGAGCTTCTCATTTGTTTGGAGGGGATGACCATTTGGAAGGGAAAAGGGTAGAAGAATTGAGATGAGGTGGAAGATCAGGGGATGGAGAAGAGAAACTAACACTTGGGGCAACAACTAGGATGCTTGGTAATTGGAGCTTGGGTTGAGATGGTGCTGCTTGAGAAAGAGAAAAAGAAAAGCTATGAGATGGTGGACTTACCCATTGACAAGGTTGTCTTGACTCCAACTCATAAGCCTCGATGTCCTCAATCCATTGTGTAAGTTGAGGTAGCACTTCAACCATGAAGTCAAGCTTCTCTTGAGGGCTATAATGTCTTGGAAAAGGGCCTTCCCATGGACAAGGCTCCCTGTAACCAATCTTGAATGCCTTCATTTGTGCTATGACCCTTGACTGAACTATGTCAGCCTCTATTTTTTGAATTTTCCCCAATAAACTAGTATTCTCCACATAGTTGTCACCATTGTATGTGTCCCCTTGTTCTTGATAAGCTCCATGGCCAAACTGACTTTGACCTTGCTCATATGGGTAAGCATAATGGTCCTGGATCTGATTATAATGCTGATTTGGAGGAGTTTGGAAATGCGTTGGAGGTGGACTGCATTGCTGTAAGTGTGAGTTCCATGAAGGGAATGAAGACATGATTGCACAACCTCATGGAATGAGAGAAAATGAAAGAGATGCAAGAAGAAAATGGATGAAAATGAGTGGAAATGGATGGAAAAGGTCTACAACTCAGAGAATGGATTTTGACCAGATGGAGTCACCATATGTGCTTGTATGTGCCTCAAAAGGTTGAATCCCACCAAGAACACATCTACTTGATGAAATGAAGTGGTAAGGTACCTCAGACCTGTCCCACTAGGCGTGCCAAAACTGTTAGTGTAAAATCATAGCACCCCGAATGGCCAAAGATGTGAAGTGGTTAAAATGGTGCATTCGGTGTGATTGCATAACATTCGATCATCTTTCAAGACGTGGGACTTGCAAAACTGAGAAGATCCTCCAGAGAAAAGCTGGTTCTTATTCCTAAACTACCTGCCACGAGCTACTATAATGTAGGCAAAAACTATACTATCCTAATCTAACCATTCTAAGGAACTGAGAGAGAAAGAGAGGGTGAAAGAAAAGCCTACACTAAAGTGGTGATACACCAGACAAGGAAAGGGGTGAGATGCTCTATTGAGGAGGATGAAACATGGGAGAAAGGAATGGGAGCGTCGGACATAAGTGACACAAACCCAGATCCTAATCCATGATCAAAACTCCATGAAACACAATGCCCTGCACCTACAAATGTCCAATACATGCACAAAAAATAGATTTGGAAGGGAGAGGCACAAAGAGACAACAAAACAATGCAAAGGGTTGAAGAAACACCACAAAACATGTTTTGTTGTTCTATATGGGTACACATACCATTACGTTTTCGCTTAGAGGCACAAAAATGCTTTTCAGGTGTAGGAGAAGGTTTTCAACTCAAAATGGAGTCGGAAACAAATTTTGACAGAGTTTCCCTACACCCAGAATAATCTCCCCTTCTCAAATGAGAAGTGTTACAATATATAGAAAGAATAAGAGAGAGAACAGGGAAAAGTTGAATCCTATTTCAACTACCATGAGATATGCATTGAATCCTGCCTTGAAGACTCAACCGATATCAATCAATGCCCCTTTCAAATCCACCCCAAATCTATCGATTTTGGCTCCCTCTGTCTGTCCGGCGTATTAAAGAAGAACAACGGATCGAATCGAATCAGATCTGGTAGTTAGAGAAATTGGGCTCTGTATTAATGTCCTGGAAGTTTTTTTCCCATTTTTACCCACCAACGCCTGCAAAAAATGATATTTTATGTTTCCAAGGCATAGAGGGCATCGAGATGTTTCCAAAAAATATTCTCCCACCCAAATCTGAGTTCTCAGTCAAAAGATATGGTCATTTGAATTTTTGGGTTGTAGGCGCATAATATTTAAATGAGTCTATCTATCGGGTCCACATGGAAGCTCTGCACTCATTTGAGATTTAACTCCTTCCTTCAATCTTGGAATATCACCCATGTGACATATGGCAAAGCATCCACAGGTTTCCCTATTTCCTTTGTATTCTTCATGAGTTTTTTCATTTGGTGGAGGCACTATATCCGACTCAAGACACGTGGATGCTTTAAGCATGTTTAGAAGCGCCCCAGACTTTACTTTTGGAGTAGCATGGATACGACACATGGTGACCTCTGCAGGCCTCTTGACTTTTCAACGGTCACCCTCAACTTTTCAAGCTCTGGGACATATGGAAGGCCCGCGCTCATTTGACAACTTGCTCAAGGTCCCACTTTTGAATGTGCTTTATTTGGACACCTAGAAAATTCAACTCGCATTTATTACTTAGCCATTTTTGGCTTGTTTTCCTTTTGATCTCTATTGACCATTGGCTACATGGAGGATTGACACAATTTTGAGTCTCTACCTTGGGCTCCCATTTTGGAATTCATACTTGAGCCGACACTTGGCACCTTCCACCCAGTCAAAGACTTTTCAATGGCCGGTACAACTTTTGGAGCTCTAGATGCATGGAGGCTTGGCACTTATTTGAGCCTGCCCCTTTGGTTTTAACTTTTGGAGGTGCGTCATTTGGAGACTTGGCAGCTTCCACTATATCCTCCATACTTAGTCAATTTCGGGTCGTCTGTCTGAACTATTTTAGAGCTTGAAGACTTTGAATCTTTGCCATTTATTTTCCTTTGAGTCCGTAGCTTCTTTGACATTGTATCCTCCTTCCCTGACCACTCGTTATTATATTTTCAAGCTCACCTGTAATTTGTTTAATGAATTTAAGGCATGGATTCACTCGATCTTGTCGTTCCTTGAATTTCTTCTTGCATGAGGTCATTTGATCTTTCGCAGGCCCCGCCACTCCATTGTAAAGTCCCTCTGTAACCTTGTTTGTTGTCCTGGAATGTGAGCTCACGGGTCTGAGTCATTTCCTTCATAATTTCCTTAAGTGCAGGACTCATCTTGACTAAATTCTTGGGGAAAATTTGGGATAATAGTAGTATGACTACGAAACCCTGTTAAATCAATGTACATGGATCTATGCGTACATATTGTTTATGGGTGTAAAGCCTCATGTTGTATGACTTATCATGGCTTAGATTTGGTTTAATGTACTTCTTACAATGATGTTATTTAGCTTCACGTTATGCATTAATGTGTACATCTAATAGTTACATCTTCTACCTTTTAAAATAAGTGAATGTAATTTTATTTCTACAAATAATCCTACATTAATGGTAGAAATCTCTTTAAAATCTCACATAAAGGAGGGGCTCAATGCCCGTGCATGCCTCACATGAGCACCCAACGTATCTTTGGATGATAGGACGATGCACTTGGGTTTAGAAAGAAATATTGAGGGTAAAATAATGACTACATATATTTTGAAGCACATTGTAGACTATGTAATTTTATAATTATGGGTGCAACTACATTAACGAGATGAACCAATAATCCAATTAAAAACTAAATGAAATAGTGTTTAATTAGAATCATGTTACCACAAAGCCAAAGAAGGGTAAATATGGGCCAATCTAATTCACAAAATGGTTATATTTTCTTTGACTCCATCTCAAAATGCAGTAGTGGGTTGAAGGCTCAAAGGTGTTGATCTCTATAGGATAGTTTAACGATTCTACTATATTTTAATTATATATATATATATATATATATATATATATATATCTATTAAGGTTTATAATTTGTTTTCAGATTTCTTTAGCTTGTATGAAGTCAAACCTATCTCAAAGTATCACAAACCCCAAACAGTTCAATACCACATACCTTAGGAAGGTCAATATCAAATACCCTATTAAGCAATTGAACATCATATATAGGGTAGTGTGTTATTATTTTTCTTAAAATTTTGATAAATAACAAGGTAAACTAACATATTTTTTTACAACTTGTATGCACTTGCTACTTAATATATTAATATTTTGAAGCATATTGTAGATGGTGTAATTTTACAACCGTGGTTACAACCGCATTAATAGAGGTACCGGTAATCCAATAAAAATAAATGGAAGAGTGCTCGATTTGAATCCTATTACAACAAAGATAAGGGAGGGTAAATACGGTCCAATCTAGTTCATGAAATTATTATATTTTCTTTGACTCCATCTCAAAGCACAACATCGGGTTGAAGGTGAAAGGTGCTAATCTCTATAGGATAGTTGAAGGTTTATACTATTTTTTAATATATATATCTTTTTCTAAAAACTTTATGGTTTATAATTTTTTTTCAAATTTCTTCTACTACCGCAAATTCAAACCCGTCTCGGTTTCAAAAATCCCAATCATTTTAATACTACAAACCTTAGGAAACACCTTCCAAATAATTTTTATTATCCTATTCCTCCTCAACCTAAACATAAACACTGAAACAACCACTTTTTATCGGTTCACATCCAAGGATTTTTTTTTTTACTTTATGCATCTAGTTTTAAATACCCATACATTTAAATCCAACATAAACCTTAATGCAATCCATTTTCGATAACTTTCATAAACCATGTGCTTGTTCGCATGAGAGTATATAGATCCTAATCGACCCTCCTCAACGCTCATTACGAGCCAATACATCCAATGTATCAATTTTTCTTCCCTTTTTTAGGATATGATAATTAAGTGAGGATATCTAAGTATCTACCTGGGTTCTACTAAGGAAAACCTCAAGAATCTCACAACTTAGATCTTAAAGAAACCACGATAACAGTGTAATCAATAACTTACACTACTTTTCGCAAAGTTTATGATTCATGTATGCCATGCTCGGTTCCGTGGCAGAACACTCGCCATTGGGAACCTGTCATCTCACCTTGATCACTTATTCAGTTATATGGATTAGCATTCCTTATCTTTTTGTGGTTAAGTTAATATGTTACTAGGTTCACTGTTGTTAACTTCCTAAGTAATCATTAACATTCATTCAAAATTCCCACTTAACAATACAAGACAGCCCAAGATAAAGGACTCATGTAAATGCTTCGTCCTCAAATGTCCCATACCACCTCTGGGGGTCTTTTTAGTAAGAGCCCTAATTATGGTTTGTCATCGCACAAAAGGAAGATACTGTCCTTAAAAATTTTCATGTACGTGTTTCCCAATTTTACGTGTTTTAAGGTTCATTTACAAGTCTTATAGAGTTTTAAATTATAACAATAAATATATATTGTAATTAATTATTACATACGTTATCCTCTTCATCTAATATTTATCCTATTCGAATATAATTATAATATTTATCACACCAGGCTAGATAGCACTGAAAGCGAATGGCTCCCATAAATGTCCCATACCAGTTATGGGAATTGATATTGCAAGAATCCTAAACTAGTTTTTTCTGATTCTAATTGTCCAATGATAAGACATCTTAATCTTAAAATGAGTAGGTAGCTTCCAAAAAGATCGGTAGTAGTCTCTCTATGGTATAACATCTTGTTTTGGAACACTTTATACCCGAGTTCTTGTTAACATGGATCACATTATCTATTTAGACCATTTCACTTTATATAACTCAAGGGAAATGTTTCCTCTTCCGATTAAGAATGGTATAGTTAAATGATATTACGACCCTACCACTTGGTTAGGACAACAATCTGAATGCTTCAAAGGAAACTTTTACATCAATAATTTTACTAAATTATTAATGCATACCTAGCCTCTAATAGATAACAAAAATTTATCAACAACACATTATCCACCTTCATTTGATACTCATCATAGTTGAATATAGGCTCTATAGCCTAAAAGGTTAACCCTTTTGTCCCTTAACAAAGTGTAGTGCATTTGTTTATTGGAGTTCCATATCTTGTCACTTTATATTGATTCCCAATTTTGTTAATTGAATTTTCATGCCCATAAAAACTTATAATAAAGGCGACATTACTTCATTCCAATTAAAGCACATGGTTTACAATAGTAATTGTGATTAAGGTTGTAAACCCAATCTCACAATTTAATCAATAATTAATATATGTAAGTTATTTCCCATTATATGAACTAAATATACTTTCTCAAACACCCATTTCATATATATATACATGGTTTTGTACAACAATAATTAACAAGTCATATATACCAACTTAATTGATCATTTCATAATTACAAATGGAACACACTATCAAGATTGTCTTTATACAAAAGTATTTACAATGCCCCTTTACAAAACAAGGATATATTTCCCTTTATAACAGACTTTAATACATTCCTTTCATTAGAAGAAGAATGGTATAGGTAATCAAATAGTCATTCAATATTTTCTTTACCATTCTGAATATACCTAATCGTGCATCTGAGAGTGTTAATGCACATAGTCAGTCTGACATGGCTGGCATGGTTCTACATTCACTTTTCTAACTATTTCATTACAAAGTAATGAAATGTTTACTATTATATATAAAGGTACTCCATCAAGTATACTCCTTTGTAATGAAAGTATAAAACAAGAACTCAATGTTATTCTTTAGAGCATTGACAGGAACCTTAACTTTCTCAAAACAATAAATGATTCCAATTCAGTTTCATCTCATCGGGATAGCAATTAAAAGCACATAATTCATTCACTACTAATTTCTCTCTTACATAATCAAATTAATAATATGATTTGTCATAAAATTTTAACCATGCTCACAACTAGTTGCAATCAAGGGAGCAACTAAATTTACCTAACTCAATGGTAAATGTCCATATTTTTGAATAGTTATTTAAAAAAAATACAAAAACTATTCCATATTTAAATAGACTTACTTCCTATTTGTAGAATACAGAGTGATTGTCTAGTTGCCACTAATACTGTTTAGTATAATGTCTCAACTTTTACAACCCTATTAATAATCTGTTGAACTTAGCACTAAAAATTTATCAACAAGCTTCATAACCAACCTTCTCGTTTGATCACAATCATTAATAAGTTATAAAAAGCAACCATAATTCAATTCCTTTAGCAAGAAGACTAAGAATCAATGATACACAATGATAAAGACCCGAAGGGAAAACAATCCCGAAGTCAATAAAACCCAATATTTTCAAGGACCTACTTATTTGAATACGGGCTATGAATGAGTGTCTATATATATACATATAATATATATATATACTTGTGCGTGCATGTGTGTGTGCATGCGTGCGTGCGTGCGTGCGTGTGTGTGTGTGTGTGTGTGTCAAGGATTCTGTCAAGGTACAAGCTAGAAAGCTCTTAAAGATTCACATTTATCATTCAAGTCATAAAAAAATATACAGCTATAGCAGCCTAGAAACATATTTCCCAAGCCACCATTTAATAACACCTTTCATATTTACAGATTGAGTATACAGTTTACATTGCCCCAATACTCTGGGTGAACCTTAAAAAGGTAGTATGCAAGGGTTTTCAACTGATAAAACACAACGCATGGAGTGTACATATCAAGCCAAGCTACAGTAACCATCAAGCACATACTGTTACTAAGACCACCACAAAGAGTAAATAAATTTCCAAAATCAACAAGGATCACTCATTACAACATTACATAACATCTTTAAACAAATAGGAAACATCCCATTATTTAGTAAATAAATAGAAAGATAAGAAAGTGTAAAACCATGCCTGAAGTTGTAGGATTTCTTGCCAAAAAAACCAGAACATTCCCTTCAAATCTAATCGAATTCATCCCAGTAATCAAATCTCAACACCACTAAATATTTTCAGCTGTTCTGAGATTTAACAGGGATAGAAAAATGTCACGATTAAGAAAAAATCCTCATAAATATTGGATCCTCTTCCCACAGAACCTACCGAGCAATTGCATGCAGAGATCTATACTTGAGTGCCCACAAAAAAAAAAAAACAAAACAAACAACTAGTTTTCCATGCAAAGGAGGTAGCTTCTCCAAAAAGCTTTGCCATTTTCTAGGATTTGAATGATCTTTAAATGCATTTAAAATATCAATACCATGTAGGCGGCTTCATTAAATTCTCCACCACCCAAAGGGTTTCATACAAATTTTAGCGGGAATTTACCCAACTTAACAACAATTAACCCTTTGCCATTTGCATGGCACTTAATCAAGTTGACTGGTCAGAGGTTAAGTTAAACTAACATTTAAAATCATATAGATATACACTTAGCAACTATCAAACACGTATAATAAAACCCAAATATAAGGTTGCATGGTGTTCGTGGTCGGTCCCAGACCAACTTGCATTAACAATTTATAACTTTTCATGATAATCAATATTATCCTTTAATACGCCTTCCTTTCAAAGAATGGTGATAATCAAGCAACAATCAAAACTCGCTAATGCATATGGTAAAAAACCATATTATTAAATTAAATGTTATATTACCATGGATGTTTTCATATTTGCCTATTAATTTATCGACATATTAAAGCCTTCACTATGGTCCTAGACCCTTTTAAAATAGATAACACTAGTTTGTTAATAAGTATAATCAAGAGCGACCATATCCATATGATATATAATGACCAATAAGTTTAATTACTCATAAATTTGACCTCTTACGTGAAGTCAAAATTGGTACAAGATCGATCATAAAAATGACATGCTTCATCAATGCACACTATGATCTATACAATCATCATCCAGAGACATTTACCGAGTTAGGGTAGGTAATATATACATTACAATTGGCTTATAATTCCCGTAGACCACATAAAAATAGTGCTTGTAGCACCATAGCCAATTTCTATATTTCTCACCGAGATTTTCGTGATTCACATTATGCCGCCGTACACTGCAAGAAAAGAGCCATATCCATGTGTAGTATGATCAACCTGAAGAACCTAGATTTAGAAAATAGACGTGAAAATAAGGAAATCATAATAAGATATTGCTTTCGATTTGTTTCCGATAATCTATACAATATGAAATCATGTCAAACCACGCGTATTTTCACCTTTGCTCGATTTTTTGAATGCCTTAGGATGTTTAAAACGATGCAAAACTATAATTATGCACAATAGTAGTATCAAACCTAAATAGATGCAAACATCATCATATGGAAAGTTATAGCAGACCAACGGTCAACTATGCACCGCATCAACCCACTCCAAAAAGTGAGGACATTAAACATTAAAGAGAACAAGGTTATGTTTGCAAATGCAGAGTACGTTACAGTGTCGAAGCGAAAAACACTATTGTCGGGATGTGTAGGCAACTACAAGTGCGAGTGTAAATCATTTTTAGGATTTGCATACACATGTGTGGCTACATATATAGCTACACAACAGAGTTTATCCTCTGGATCTCATAACCTACCCTCATTTACGAATTATCCCTTTTGACATATAGAAAAAGATTGTTGAATGTGACAAACACCGATATGACGAGTATAGAGTAGGCAATATGAATGCTATGAAGCTAGAAGTATAAATAATACAAAGCTAAAAGTATAAATGGTCCAAATTTGGAAGTCTTTTTTTATTACGGATGATGGAATTTACAAGCCTATGAACAAAGAGCTTTATCATCTTATTTTGATTGCACGAAATATTATTACCGATTTATTAAGATGCATATGATCTTTGGTACATGTGTATGTACAACTATTGGGGAAGCCATTGATGATGTTATTAGTGTTAATTCGGTTTGAGGAGAAGGAAGTGGATGATAACAATGATTTAGATAAAGTGCATGAATATAGTGATACCGAGGATGATGATGATGGTAGGATGCCAACATATTAGAAGTTATATAAATGGGTGATATTGATGAAATGACATGGAATAATAATATGAGGGATTGAATTCCCATGACATAGATGCTTAATATTGGCTTCAAGGCAAGATCTCGTAGGATTTTAATGCGATGGACCCTCACCATAGTCAAAGACTTCACGGAGATGGTTTGAAAAAATGGTAGAAGGTGATGATCAAGATGTGGATAATAAGCTAGTGAATCTTTTGAATTATGAAAATTTTGATCTTATTAAATTAATTCTACATAAAAGGATCAAAATAATTTGGTGCACTCATCTATCCAATGCATAAGATCATAAATAGGCAGGATGATTGAAGATGAATTAACAATGGGAGTGTCTTCCCTTACTATTTTCCTTTAGCAACTACATGCTACAAAGGCCACCGATAAGGAACGATAGAATAATCTTCAACTTTAGTAGTGTCGAGAGAGGAAGTTATGAAAATAAGATATGAGGTTGGAGATGAAAATGGTGGGAGGAAAGATGGAGATATAGAAAAAAAAATAGTTGGTTAAAAGGATCGCATCAGATGATGGTAAGACCAATGTTGCCATGTTAACCATACTTCAACATATTTCTCTCAATAGGAGTCCAGATGGTTCCATAGATAGAGGAAACACAAATAATTGTAACCACTTCGGAAAATGGGATATCATTACCTAAAATTCTAGGGATAGAAGTTACACTTAGCTTGTGTTACTTTTGATTATTGATTAGATTCATCCTCTACATGTCAATAGAGGATCGATGTTGGAACACATTGTTTCTAGGAAAGTTAGGAAAATTGAGAATACCTAGGAAATTATATGGTTACTTGGATTATCTACAACATTTCCAAATTTTGATGATGTTTCCTATTCTTAAAGGTTGACAAGTTAAAAGACTTGTTATATTTTGATAATGATAATTGAAAAAATTGGTTAGTTGGATTGTCTACAACATTGCAAAATTATGAGGATGTTTCCATGTTCTTAATGGTTGACAAGTTGAAAGGGATATTCTATTTTGATAATAGTTATAGACCATCCTCTGAATTAGAAAACGTTTGGTATCACTATGTCCTATTGATGAATGACCTGTGTTATGAAAAGGTGATGGAAGTTTCTGGAAAGCATCATGTTTTGATATTTTTTTATTCTAGGAAAGAAACAACAATGACTACATGTGTTGTAAGAGAATCATCACTTGTAAATGAAACCCTTGGACGATGTCTTAAGGAAGATAGTGCTAGATGATAAATTCTTCAAATAGAAATGGAATTAGTGAAAAATAATGATTTGAGACACCTTTAACTTTATATATTTTAAATTCACTAAGCAAAGTAATAGAGAGGAGAGATAGGGATCGGTTGAATAACATTTTTGGATGGGAATGCTATTTAACCTAAATGATAATGAACAACTTCCCATTATTTTCATTCTTGTACAACCATATGTATCAATCCTTATATATTTCCTAAATGTTTAGAATGGACATATTCCCATTCTTATCATTTCTTAATAAATATGAGAATAGATAACTTCCCATTCTATGCAATCTCATAAAATAATCTATCTCATTCATTCTATATTTATCTTGAATGATAATGAGAAGTTGTCTATTATTTTCACTCTCATACAACCATCTTTATCATTCATTCTATATTATTTTCATTCTCATACAACCATCTTTATCATTCCTTCTATATTTCCTAAATGTTTAGAATGTATATATGCCCATTCTTATTATTTCCTATAAATATATGAAAATGGATATCTACCCATTCTTGTACAATCATATTTCTCATTCATTTTATATTTAATCTGAATTTGAATGAGAAAATTTCCATTCTATTCACTCTCATATCATCTTTCTAATCATTTCCTATAATATGAGAATAGACATCTTCCCATTCTATTCTTTCTCATATAAATCATCTTTTAATTCTCATTCATTCTATATTTAACCTGAATGTGAATAAATAGCTTCCAATTCTATTCTTTCTCATATAACCATGTTTGATGAATGAGAATGGGAAGCTACCCATTCTAGTCACTCTCATACAATCATCTTTATCATTCATTTTATACTTAACCTAAATTTTATTCTCATACAACCATCTTTCTCATTCCTTCAAGATGAATGGGAATGGGAAAGCGTGCATTATATTCACTCTCATACAATCATCTTTCTCATTCATTATATATTTAACTTGAATGTGAGTGGATAGCTTCCCATTCTATTATTTCTTATACAACAATCTTTATCATTCCTTCATAATGAATGCGAATACACATCTTCCCATTCTAAACACTCTCATATAATCATATTTCTCATGCATTCTATATTTAAACTAAATGAGAATGAGAAGCTACCCATTTTTTCATTCTTATACAACTATCTTTCTCATTCCTTCTATATTTCCTAAATTTTTAGAATGGACATATTATTCCCATTCTAAACATTTCCGATAATATGATAATGGAAATCCTCCCGGATTCTATTCACTCTAATACTGATAATATTTCTCATTCATTATATATTTAACATGAATGAGAATGGATAGTTGCCCATTCTATTCTTTCTTATACAACGATATTTCTTTTTCATTCTATATAATTGTATCGAATGTTTAGAACGGACATGCCCATTCTAATAATTTCCTATAGTATGAGAATATAAATATTCCCATTATATTCTTTCTCATACAATCATTTTCAAATTCTCATTCATTCTATATTTAACCTAAATGTGAATGGATAGCTTCCGTTCTATCCATTATCATATAACCATCTAAAACATTCCTTCAGATGATTGAGAATGGGAAACTTCCCATTCTATTCACTCTCATACAATTATATTTCCCATTCATTATATATTTAACTTGATAATGTGATTATCATACAACCATTTTTGCATTCCTTCAAAGCTAAATGAGAATAGGTAGTTTCCCATTCTATTCACTCTCATACAATCATATTTCTCATTCATTCTATATTTAACCTAAATGTGAATGGAAATCTACCCATTATATTCTTTCTCATACAACCATATTTCTCATTCCTTCAAGATGAATGAGAATGGACAGATTCCCATTCTATTCACTCTCATATAATCATATTTCTCATGCATTTAATATTTAAATTGAATGAGAATGAGGAGCTGCCCATTTTTTCATTCTTATACAACCATATTTCTCATTCCTTGTATATTGCTTAAATGTATAGAATGGATATATTATTCCCATTCTAAACATTTCCTATAATATGAGAATGGAAAGTTACCCATTATATTCATTCTAATATAATCATCTTTCTCAACCATTCTATATTTAACTCCGAATGAGAATGGATAGCTTCCCATTCTATTATTTTTCATACAATGATCTTACTTGGTCTAATGTTGTCAAAAATGATGATTCATCTCTGAAAAAAAAGGATTTTTTTGAAACTTTTTTTCTTCAAGAAATAGACCAAGGAAAGCTCTTGGTATGTTACATTCTTGAAATTCTTGAAATTCCTGACCAGCTTTTGCATTCTACATCGTAAAAACTTGAATAAGGATTTAGTTGGGAAGTTGATGGGAGGGAGGCCTAATATTGACATAGTAGAAGATGGACCAAACTGAAGTGGTCCCCTAAAGGGCATCTAGAGGTATGTGCTCTTTCAAATGGTTTTTTCCTTTTTCGTTTTAACCTTCAAGAAGATATGCAAAAGGATTTGGAAGAAGGTCCCTGGTTTTGGGGAAAGTCAGGTTGGTATTTATGGAAATGGGAACCTTCTTTCAATCCGAAAAAGAAAATCTGAACCAATTCAGTTTGGATCCACCTTCCAAACCTCCCTCTGGAATTCTGGCATGAGGATATTGTGAAAGGTATAGCTAATATGCTAGGAACCTTTGTTATTATTGATAATGCCACTAGACAAATGTCCCGCCTTATTTGTGCCCATTTTTGCATCTACACTATTATGGATAGAGAAATCCGAGTAGTATTAAACTCAAATCAAAACTTGGGATATGGGATCAAAGGATTGAAATGGAAAGCTCTCCAGCTAAATGCTCTAAATGCAATGGATGGGGCCACTCCTCTCAGAGTTGTAAGTTTAAAGTTTCTAAAGTGTTTATCCCGGTCACAGCTAAGGAGGGTAATGAGGAAAAGGGGAAAGGCATTATGCAAAGTGTGGAGGATCACAGGAAAGATTTTTCCAAATCCATGCCGGAAGTTTTCTCTCCTCTTCGCATAAAGGAAAAGATGGTGGAAGAAAGCCCTAGTTCAAAAGTAGCAAAGGAAAAGGATGAGGATGGTTTCACTCTGGTAACCAATAGAAGGAAATCTAAATTTTTGTCAAAGTCAGAATCTAAGGTAAAAGAAAAAGAGGAGGAAAATTTGATGGATCTTATGAAAGGTAGGAAGATTGACATTGGTAATTTTAACTTGAAAGAAGGGATTTGCAATGAATCTGTCAAGAATGATCTAATCTCAAAGGCTAGTAAAGGAAAAGGAGGTTAATAAGAGCATGGAAATGGCTGAGGACAAAACAGATTTAGATGCTTCCAAGGACCAAGAATATGGAAATGAATTTCATCAAAGGGATGGAGGTTTTTCCCTCTATTGAGGATCTCTTGACCCCAATCAAGGAGCCTGAGGAGAAGAAAGAAGGCCCTAGTTCTGGATTAAAAACCCCTCCTGGGGAAAAATTAATATCCGAAAAAAGAAAATAGAACCAAAAGGAAAAAAGGGGGATTCTTCATGTTCAGCACCTCTCCGGAGGAAGAGAACCCTATTAATGTGGAAGCTATAAATAAGCAAAACAGGTAGACCGAATAAATTGGAATCAAGGAAAAAAACAACCCAAAAGGAGATAGATTCAGGGAAACAGATGTGTTTGGACCAGAAGGTCTTTAGGAAAAATAAACCCAACCTAAGAAAATGAACTGCATATCTTGGAATGGGAGAGGACTGAATAGTCCTGTGAAGTGGAGAATCCTGAAGGATATGATTGAAAGACAGAAAACTGATTTGTTGTTGTGCAGGAAACTAAAATGAAAGAAGAATCCTTCCTATCCTCTTGTAAATTATGTTGGAAGAATTCTAAAGCCTTTGTTGTGAGCTCGAAAGGAGCTTCTACGGAGGTTTAGCTGTGGTTTGGAACCCGAATAAGTTTGAGGGTACTTTTTGGTTAAGAGAGATAACCATATGGCTGTGATGATGAAAGATCTTGAAAATAGAAGTATATGGGTTATTTCAAATATTTATGCTCCTACCCATCACAAAGAAAGGAAACAACTTTGGCACCATCTCCTTTCTTTCAATTACTCTATCAAAGGCTCTGGCTGGATTGTTATGGGGGACTTCAATACCCCAAGGACTCCAGGGGAAAAAAAAAAGGAGGTTCTAAGGAGTTCTCTGTTGGCATGGAGGATTTTAACATGTTCATATCTTCTTCCCAACTCCATGACATAGATCTAAAAGGTAGCAATTTACTTGGTCAAACAGAAGATCTGGCTCTCAACATATTCAAGTTAGATTGGACAGGGCTATGGTTTCAGAGGAATGGTTAAACCAAGACTTATCCCTTTTTTCACTTCCTCGGATTGGATCCGACCATAACCCCATTCTCCTTCAAATCAAGAATCCTTCTCGAAGAAGAACCCCTTTCATTTTGAGAAGATGTGGCTCCAAAATGAGGAGTTGAATGATCTCATCAAAGAATGGTGGAAACTAAAGGTTAAAGGAACAATGATGTTTAGACTTTCTAAAAAACTTCAGAATGTAAAAGTTCACCTTAAAGAATGGAATAAAAATCTTTGGGAATATTTTCCAAAAGAAGGTGGAAATCAGAGAGGAACTTCAGCTTATCCAAAGAAGTACTGAAAGTTTCAGGTTATTGAGAGTGATCATGTTGACCATGTAAAGGAAAGATCTCTCCTGGTGGACTACCACAATATCCTGGGAAAAGAGGAAATCTTCTGGAGGCAAAAATCCAGAATCACTTGGTTAAAGGAAGGAGACAAAAACACTAGATTCTTCCACTTATCCACCTTAAAGTGAAGAAGCTCTAACAGAATCAACAAAATCAGAAAGGAGGGAGGTGTCATGATTGAGGAACAAGAAGATATTGACAAAGTGACTATCTCTTTCTTTCAAAATTTACTCTCAAACAATCAGGATCATAATCTCTTGAAAGAACAGGTTTTCCTTAATTGTATCCCTAAGTTAGTATCGAAGAAGATAACGCCATGCTTTTAGAGATTCCTTCAATGGAGGAAGTGGAATTTTCTGTCAAACTCCTTAGCCTGACAAGGCTCCTGGACCAGATGGTTTTCCCCTTTTTCTTTCAAATTTTTGGGACATTATCAAAAAAGAGGTTTTTGATGTAGTGAGGGAATTCTTCAAGAAGAAGGTCATGTTAAAGGATATGAAATGCACCTTTTTGACTCTGGTTCGAAGTGTAGTAATGCTATAGAACTAAAAGACTTTAGACCTATAAGTCTTTGTAACACCTCCTATAAAATATGTATGAAAATTCTGGCACTCAGGCTTCAGATGATCCTGCCTAATATCATTTGGAACAAGCAAGGGGCTTTGTTATAGGTAGACAAATACAAGATGGGATAATCACTATCAAAGAGACTATTCATATGACAAAAATTAGTAAGAAGTCGGCTTTATTCTTAAAACTGGATATGGAAAAAGCTTATGACCATGGGTTTCGTGGAGCTTTCTAGACAAAATCCTTGAAAGGTTTGGCTTTGACATAGTGATTCTGAGACAAATGGTTCAGGCTTGCATTTCCAATGTTTGGTTTTCTATTCTCATGAATGGTAGTCCTATTGGGTTCTTTCCTAGCACACAAGGATTAAGGCAAGGGGATCCCCTCTCCCCTTTCCTCTTTATTTTAATGGTAGAAGCTCTCAGTAGAAGACTCAATGTTGAAACAGAAAAGGGCTCCATCAAAGGGATTTCTCCAGCACTTGAGATGGATAAATTTTCTCATCAACACTTTGTTGATGACACTTTTGTGGTGGGGGAAGCTACTATTCTGGAAGCTAGAAAACTCAAAAGCATTCTAGATGATTATATGGATGTCTCAGACAACTGATTAACTTCAAAAAAGTTCTCTTTTTTTCCTGAACACTATGGACAATGCTGCTAAGAAGATTGCCAAAATTTTTGAATGTACCTACAAACCCTTTCCCACCTTATATTTAGGCATTCCTCTTGGAGATAGGAGGCCCTCTGTTCTGAGTGGAACTTTCTAATTGAAAGGTTTGAAAGGAAATTAGCAGGTTGGAAAGCTAATCTTTTATCCCAAGCTGGAAAAATTACTCTTCTGATTAGCTCTCTCCAGAGCCTCCTGTGTATGCCATGTCAATATACCAACTTCCTGTCACAATTGGGGAAAGATTGGAAAAGATCCAAAAAAGGTTTTTATGGAGTGGTATAGAAAGTAAGGATAGAATTCCTTTAGTAGCATGGAGCAGAGTGTGTAGACCCAAGAAGCTTGGGGGACTTGGTCTCAGAGATTGGTCCAAAATGAATAAAGCTCTACTTGCCAAGATTGGTGGAGACTAACTAAGGAAAATGGAGTTTGGGCCAGAATCCTTAAGAGAAAATATTGGTAGGATAATAATGACAAAAGATGGATGTTTAAACAAGTGACTTTCAATGGCTCATGCATATGGAAAGCCATTAACTGGGCCAAAGAAATTTGAACAAGGGCAACAGATGGAAAATAGGAAGAGGCAATGAGATAGATTTTTGGAAAGACAAATGGGTAGGGATTTTACCCTCCAAGATAAATTTCCACAAATCTCTGCATTAATGGAAGCTAAATATGGAGTAAAGGTGAACAACTACATGGCTAAGGAAGAGAGTTTTCAGACATGGAAAACTTTGGAAATGGATAGACAGGATCTAAATGATCAAATGAGAGGGATCAATGAGTTTTTACAAAATTATGTATCATATAACAACAAAGACCAAGATAGAATCATCTGGGATAAGGAACCTTGTGGAAATTTTACTGTCAAATCAGCCTATGGCCTCTTTTTTGAGGGTCAAACTGGAGAAGAAGATTTAATGGCTGGGAAGATTTGGAACAAGAATATTACACCTAAGGTAAATGTGTTCAGCTGGCTCACTTTTGGAAACAAAATTCTCATGGTTGATAATCTGGAAAAAGAGGCTTCCAATGGGTTAATAGATGTGTGCTATGCAAAAGAAAAATGGAATCTGTAAATCATATGTTTCTGGAATGCACGTATGCACATCAACTGTTCTCTCTATTTTGACTGGCTTCTCAGTTAATTGGGTTATCCCCAAAGATATAAAGGAAGCTTGGAACCAATGGGTATGCCCTTTTCATAGTCAAGGGCTTAAAAATCTATGGATCATAAGCTTAAGCCATCTCTGGTGGGAAATCTGGAAGGAAAGAAACAGAAGGATTTTCAAGGACAAGAGTATCCCTATCAAACTATCAATAAAAAATATTTTTCAGGTAGTTAGAAACAATTTCTCAATCCTCCGGAAAAAAGAATTGGAAATTTTGGATTATGAACAACATTTCTTAGAGAATTGGCATGTCTCAGGGATTCCTCAATCTAATAGTCCTAATCCTAGAGTGGGGATTAAGTGGAATCCTCCTTGTGAAGGCTCTCTAAAACTTAACTTTGATGGTGCAGCAAAAGGGAACCCGGGAAAGTAGGGGGAGGAGGAGTCATAAGGGACTCTTTAGGTCGTTTTATTCTTGCTTACTTCTTTGACCTTGGAAAACAATCTAACAATGTGGTGGAGGCAGCTGCTCTGTTCTGGGGGTGAAGATTGCAAAGAAAAAGGTTTCAATCTCCTGGAAGTGGAAGGAGACTCACTGTACATTATTTCTTGTATGAGGGGTTCTTCCAATCCTTCCATATCTATTGAAGATTTTATCTGTAAAACTAAATCTTTTTAAAATTCTTTTGTGAATATTTCTTTTAACCATGTGTATAGGGAAGGCAATAATGGTGCTGATTTTGTTGCTAATCTTGGGGTTATCTCTAAGGGTCTCCATATAGTTGAGAAACTTGTTGGAATGAATGCAAAATTCATTGAAATCATGAAAAGGGAGGGAGCCTTTAATAATGTTGCAAACTCTCCCGCTCATGCCAGTAACCTCTCATGATTTTATCTTACTTGTGTGAGTTGGATTCTTTTGTTCACATGGGCAGTTGGGCCTTTTTGGTTTTGGAGAAGCTGAAAATAGAAACCACTGATTTTAAGGCCGTTTTGATTTGTAAGAGATTTTTTGCACAGAAGGATGGGAGGAGACTTGGTACACACATGGAACCTTCAAGGTGTCCAGAGATTCCAAGGAGGCCGAAGTTCTCCTCGAGAAGGTGGGATTGCTGTCTTTTTCAAAACTTTTGAGGGCTATGATGAAATCCTGAGTGAAGTGGTTGCTAAAATGTGGAATGAGGGAAAAATCCAGGTCGGCAATTGTTCCCTTACTATTTCTCCCAAGCTTATTGCTAAGGTGACTGGTCTTGCGCTTGAAGGTAGAAGCATTTTTAAACCCAAATCTGATTACAGTCTTGAGATTGACTATTTTTTCCAAGGAAAAGGGGAACCTATTTCTCTTCATAATGGCTATGCTAGGTGTAAGCTTCCCTCTCCATATGATGAAATTGCCAAACTGCTCATGTCTTATATCACATTGGAAGGTAGATATAAAGTCATATATGGTTACCATTTTCCAATGTTAAACCATATTCGCAATGCAAAACCGTATAACTTTCCTTTCTACTTATTCTCTTCTCTGGAAAAATCTATAACTATGGTGAAGAAAGGCACTTTCATTATCCCCTTACACCAGGGTCTGATAAAAACTATCATCCGGCTGAGCACTCCCCTGTTGGGAAAAAATGACAAATTTGGGGCTTCGCCTTCAAACATTTCATTGGGTAAAAGGTCTGGGAGTATGGAACCTAAGGAGGATAGTTGTGATGAAACTGGTCGGGGAATCCTAGTGGCCAAACATACCAGATCTAGCATGGGTAAAGGGGGAGACATGTCTCAGTTCAGGAAAGTTTAGTTTTTGGGTCGGGCTGAGGAGGATAACATCACCTATGTTTCTGATGAAGGCCCTAGTGAAACCCCTTCATGAAGGAATCCTCTCAAGAGAAAGTGGAAGGGGAAGCAGAGAGCAAGTGAGGATGTTGATAGCTTAAAAGAACAGGAGTCTTCCAAGAATACTGAGGAAGCTATCCACTATCTTCACAATCTGAAAATGGCCCAGATGGAGCTTTTCTCGGCCCAAGAAACTGCTATCAAAACTCATGCCTTCATGAGAGATTTTGAGAACTACAAACTGAACAATGACATCAACAGGCACAAAATCAGTTTTGCTCACCATGGACATTAAGGAGCTGCAAGAAAAAGTTGATAAAATGTCTACCATCATCCTCAGTGAAAATTTCAAAAATGCAAATGCCAATAGAATGGAAATGGAGAAAGAGATGCTGAAAATGAAAGGAATCATTATGAAAATCAGAGATGCCCATGTTCTTAATGTAAAGAGTACTATTTTCCATCTCAAACTATTGGCTGAGATGATACAGTCAATGGAATTGGCTAAAGAAAAAGAATTGGATGGCACAGGCCCGAAGGTGGTGATCAAAGAACCCAACTACAAATACTGGAAGGAGACCATCGCAACACTGGTCAAAGAATGGAATGGATGCATGGAGATGGTGGATGATTGGTTAAAGAGAAATGAAATGTTATGGTTTGGAATCTGCTACTTGTTTACTTTTTTGTTGTTAGTATTATCCTTGGGACTGCTATATAATGTATATCATATATAATGGATATCATATATTTTGTTTTTGATATTTTTGGATCATTTGAAGATAAATACTTTGGCCAATATGTAAGTAAATGATAACTCTTTGTAATGGGGTAGGGTCCCCTCAACCCTAACTTTGAGTGAACACTACCCATTTTTCATTCTTATAAAATAATATTTCTCATTCCTTCTATAAAATGAATGTTTAGAATGTACATATTATGCCCATTATAAACATTTTATAATATGAGAAAGAACGTACCCATTTATTCACTCTAATTTTCATATTTCTGAATTCATTATATATTTAATTTGAATGAGAATGGAAATATCTGTCCACTTATTCAAAATTTTAAAATATTTTTCTCATTCCTTCTACGAAAATAAATGCATTGAATGTTTAAAAAGGACATATGCCCATTATAATCATTCCTATAATATGAAATAAACATGACTAATATATTCTTTCTCAAACAATCATTTATAAATTATCATTCAATCTATATTTAATATGAATGTAAATGGACATCTTCCCATTGTATTATTTCTCATACATTCATATTTTTCATTCCTTAGGATAAATGAGAATGGGTAGTTTCAAGGCTGTTCACTATCATAGGATCAATCCAAATGACAAAGTAATCATATTTCTCATTAATTTTATATTTAACCTGGATGAGAATGAGCCAAAAATAGCTACCCAAACGAATTTTTTTCATTCTTATACAACCATCTTTCTCATTCCTTCATATACAAATTAAAGAAAGTTTAGAATGGACATATGCCCATTCTAAACATTTCCTATAATATGAGAATGGAAAAATGACCATTATATTCACTCTTATATAATCATCTTTCTCATTCATTCTATATTTATCCTTAATTATAATGGATAATTGTCCATTCTACTTTCATTCATACAACGATATTTCTCATTCCTTCTATATAATTTCTTGAATGTTCAGAATCAATGTATGCCCATTCTAATCATTCTATAATATGATAATAGAAATATTTTCATTATATTCTTTCTTTTAAATCATCTTTGAATTCTCATTCATTCTATATTTAACTTGAATTTGAATGGAAAAATTTCCATTCTATTCTTTCTCATACAACCATCATTCTCATTCCTTCAATCTAAATGATAATGGCCTACCGCCCATTTATTCACTCTCATACAATCATATTTCTCATGTATTATATATTTAATTTGAATGTGAATGGAAATCTTTCCATTCTATTCTTTCACATAAATCATTTTTAAATTTTCCTTTGGGCTTAATGAGAATGAGTAGATACCCATTCTTTTAATTTTATAAAACCATCTTTCTCATTCCTTCTATATTTTAATGAATGAGAATGGACATATGCTCATTATAAACATTTCCAATAATATTAGAATGGATATATGCTCATTTATTCACTCTCATCTACAATCATCTTTCTCATTCATTGTATATTTAATGGTCGAAAGTAAATGGATTTGCCCATTCTATTATTCTCATATAATGATATTTCTCATTCCTTTTATATAATTGTTTGAATGTTTAGAATGGACATATACCCATTCTAATAATTTCCTATAAGATAAGAATAGAAATCTTCCCATTTTATTCTTTCTCATACTTTATCATGGAAGGAAATAAAGATGAATGTATGAGAAATTATGAATTCTATGTCCATAATTTAACTATAGGAAATAATTGAATGGGTATAATATGTTCATTCCATTCTTTCTCACAAAACCATATTTCTCATTCATTCTATATTGCATGAATGTTCATAATGGACATATGCCAATTATATTCACTCTCATCTCATCTTGCTAAATTCATTCTATATTTAATTTGAATGAGACTAGATAACTCCTAATTCTCATTATTCAATCATCTTTCTCATTCTTTCTTTATTGATGAATGTTCAAAATGGACATATTATGCTCATTCTAATCATTTCTATAATATGATAAATTATGGACATCTTCCCATTCTAATCATAATATCTCATACATTCATCTTTATCATTCCTTCTAATATTTAACCTAAATTTTTGTTAATGATATAAGCATGATGAGAATAATGATATGGGATTAAACCTTATGTTATTGTGAAATTTTTTGATATGTTGCAAACTATACTTCTAGCTCTAGACCATTCTTATTTCTAGCATTGGACCTTTCATACTTCAAGATTCAAATCATTCACCAGAGTTGGAAGATAGTTAATGAATGACATTATGTCCATTGAACATTATAGTATGGATGGTCCGGATTAGAAGTATAGTTTGCAACATATTAAATTATTCTATAATAAAATAAGATTTAACTAAATATCATAATTCAAGATTAGGCTATATCATCAAAAAAATCTTCACATAGTCATTTAATAATTTGCAATTAAATATTAACTACATATTTAAATTCATGAAATATTAATATAATGCCAAAAGAAAAGAATGCACATTTTTCAATTAAATATAAATTATATATATAAAATTAAATATTTATGAAAAGTAAATATTGTACATCTAACTATACTCCAAAGTAAAATATACTACTTTGTAAAATTTCTAGAAAATATTACTAATTTACAATTAAACTTATTGATAAATTTAACATGATTCTATGAAATTATTAATCAATATATTTATAAAATTATTTAAATTACTTAATAATCTAGAAATGATTAGAACGGGCATAATACAAATAGGGATTATTAATAATTATATCATAAAAGTGTTAATTTTACATTATATTTGTAAATTAGTAATGTTTTCTAGAAATGTAAAAGGTATTATTTTTTAATTTACGTATTCATTAATATAGAACATATAGAAATTCACTTTCTTATTTGTCATGTATTCAATATGCTATTTATTTTAGACATCTTACTAATGAAATAAATATTTCAAATTTTGAATTTAATCAAATGTTTAGAGAAATCTAATAGATTTCATTATTTTAATTTTCCTACATTCGAGAAATATGATTGTGTATAAATTAGGAACATATAGAAATTTGTATTCTTATTTTCATGTATTTAATATGCTATTCATTTTGAACATTCATGCAATATTAATGGAAGTCAAATATATCAAATCCGATGATAGTTCATTTTAGAATGAAAAGAATATTAATGAATCGGTATTTCAAATTTTAGAAGTTAATTCATTTGTGGTAGTTGGACAACATTTATTATTAGTGGATTTTAAAGTTTTATAAATTTGATGCCTTCATTTTAGATGACATTTATTAATATATGAGTACATAATATAAATTATTTTTATAAATGATTCACGGTTTCGTTTCTATAGTTGGATGAGAAAGATGAGTTTTGAATGTTGACCATATATTCATGGATTCATCAACATAGACTTATTGTGAGAATATAGTTGAGAAACGTTTATGACATGGGAAGTTATACAATCACATTCAGTATTTTTAATGGATAATTTAGAATGAAAATGAGAAATAATTATATGAGGATACACTTAGAGGAGAGGATACAGTACAAGTGAGGATACAATTAGGAATGAAATTATATCGTATGGATAAATTAGACATTTAAGTATCATGAATTACATTCCAGGTTTTTTTCAAACATTTGTTTAGTATTCTCTACATGATTTTAATGGAAAAAACCATTGAACTAGAACTTCTATTTTCAAATGAATTTAAACTTACAAACGTTGTTATTTTCTTAAAATGATTCAACGTAAAAACAAAAAAAAAAAAGATGTCTATTATTTTTAGTTTTAATGAGATTATGGAATTTTGATAAGTGCATGTATATGTTTTCAATAATAATGAGCATATGTCCAATCTAGACATGGGAAGCAATATAGATGGAATGAGAAATATGGTTGTATGGGAAAGAATAGAATGTAAAGTTATCCATTTAGATTCAGTTAAATATAGAATGAATGAGAATTCAACGATGATTGTATGAGAAATAATAGAATGGGTAGATGTCTATTATCATATTATAGGAAATGATTAGAATGGACATATGTCCATTCTAAACATTCAAGAAATTATATATAAGGAATGAGAAATATCATTGCATGAGAAATAATAGAATGGTCAGATGACCATTCACATTCAAGTTAAATATATAATGAATGAGAAAGATGATTGTATGAGAGTGAATAGAATGGATAGATGTACATTCTCAAATAATAAGAAATGTTGAGAATATGAATATATTAATTCTAAACATTCATACGATATAGAAGGAATGTGAAAGAAGGTTGTATAAGAATGAAAATAATGGGCATCTAATCATTCTTATTCAAGTTAAATATAGAATAAATGAGAAAGATGACAATATGAGAATGAATTGATTGGGAATCTTCCCATTATCATTTGACCGAAGGAATGAGAAATATGGTTGTATGAGAAAGAATAGAATGGGAAGATTTCCATTTATATTCAAGTTAAATATAGAATGAATGAGAAAGATGATTGTATGAGAGTGAATAGAATGGGAATCTTCCCATTCTCATTCATCCTAAAGGAATGAAAATATGGTTGTATGAGAAATAATAGAATGAGAAGTTGTCCATTCAAATTCATGTTAAATATAGAATGAATGAGAATTCAAAATACGGATGTATTAGAATTAATAGAATGGGAAGATTTGCATTCTCATATTTTAGGATATGATTAGAATAGGGATATGGTCATTATAGTCATTCATGAAATATAGAAGGAATGATAAAGATAGTTATATGAGAATGAATAGAATGGATAGTTGTTTATTCCCATTTGGGTTAAATATAGAATGAATGAGAAATATGATTCTATTTGGAATGAATAGAATGGAGATGTCCATTCTCATATAATTATAGGAAATATAGAAGGAATGAGAAAGATGATTGTTTCCAAATCGTTGGAAAGTGTCATTAGATCATTGAACAACCTCATTGAAATCTCTATCACCTTCATCACATTATCAAGGTTACTACCTTTATCTCTTTCATTTTTAAGTCTTTTTACATCAGTTATAGCCTTGACAGTCACCTACATCACCTTTTGTAGCTTTCAAAAGACTTACCTCTCATTTAGTCATTTATCCTACATTTATAATATATGTTGTTTGAATAGTGATCACTATCGGTCCCCGATTGTCATTGATTGGTCCCTCAACCTCCCGATCCTTTATTATCCTTCTAAATACTTCTAAATATTCATTTTTTTAATCCTAAAAGTTCCTAGATCCCTTGTAGTCTACCTCATCATTATCAAGTATTTCTTCCATCAATCAATGTCTATTTTATCAAGTCTTTTGTCAAAGTAAACATTTTCTACTCGATCGTTGTTGGCTCCCAATCACCGTCGATCATTACCCATAGCCTCTTATTTATTATTTTTCTTACAAACACATTAAAATTCATGTTTTCTAAGTTTCACATTAATAATCTAGTATAAATAGGGATTATTAATAATTATATAATAAAAGTGTTAATTTTACAGTATAATTGTAAATTAGTAATGTTTTCTAGAAATGTAAAAGGTATTATTTTTTACTTTACATATTCATTAATTACATATAGAAATTCACTTTCTTATTTGTCAGGTATTCAATACGCTATTTATTTCAGAGGCGATTACTAATGAAATAAATATTTCAAATTTTTGAATTTAATAGGATATTTAGGAAATCGAATAGATTTCATTATTTATTTTTCCTACATTCATTGGTTTGTATAAATTAGGAATGTATAGAAATTTGTGTTCTTATTTTTCATATATTTAATACACTATTAATTTTCATGGCGAGTCATTAATGGAAGTCAAATATATCAAATCCAATGACAGTTCATTTTCAACTAAGCTATTAATGAATCTAGTATTTCAAATTTTTGAAGTTAATTCATTTGTGGTAGTTGGACAACATTTATTATTAGTGGATTTTAAAGTTTTATAAATTTGATGCCTTCATTTTAGATTACATTTGTTAATATAGGAGTACATAAGATAAATTATTTTTATAAATGATTGAGTTTCGTTTCTCGGTTCTCTTATGACCAAGTTTTTAATGTTGACCATATATTCATGGATTCATCAACATAGACTTATTGTGAGAATATAGTTGGAAATGTTTATGACATGAAGTACAATCTGAGTATTTTCATGGATAATTTAGCGTTTCGATGAGAAATAATTATATGAGGATACACTTATAGGAGAGGATATAGGTATAAGTAAGGATATAGTTACAAGAAATTATATTATGTGGATAAATCAGACATTTCGTATGTGAATTACATTCCATTTTTTTCAAACATTTGTTTCATATTCTCTACATTTTTAATGAAAAAACCCTTGAACTAGAACTTCTATTTTCAAATGAATTTACACTTACAAATGTTGTTATTTTCTTAAAATGATTCAATGTGAAAACAAAAAAAAGATGTCTATTATTTTTAGTTTTTATGAGATTATAGAATTTTGATAAGTGCATGCATATGTTTTCAACAACTAATTGGCATATGTCCAATTTGGACATTCAAGCAATATAGAAGGAATGAAAAATATGGTTGTATGGGAAAGAATAGAATGAACACTTATCCATTTAGATTCAGGTTAAATATAGAATGAATGAGAATTCAATGATGATTGTATGAGAAATAATAGAATAAGTAGATGCCTATTATCATATTATAGGCAATGATTAGAATGGGAATATGTCCATTCTTAACATTCAGACAATTATGTAGAAGGAATGAGAAATATCATTGCATGAGAAATAATAGAATGGGTAGATGTCCATTCACATTCAAGTTAAATATATAATGAATGAGAAAGATGATTGTATGAGAGTGAATAGAATGGATAGATGTACATTCTCATATTATAGGAAATGTTGAGAATGGACATATATTCATTCTAAACATTCATACAATATAGAAGGAATGAGAAAGATGGTTGTATAAGAATGAAAATAATGGGCATCTACTCATTCTCATTCATGTTAAATATAGAATAAATGAGAAAGATGATAATATGAGAATGAATGGATTGGGAATCTTCCCATTATCATTCAACTTTGAAGGAATGAGAAATATGGTTGTACGAGAAAGAATAGATTGGGAATATTTGCATTTATATTCAAGTTAAATATATAATGAATGAGAAATATGATTGTATGAAAGTGAATAAAATGGGAATCTTCCCATTCTCATTCCTCCTACATGAATGAAAAATATGGTTGTATGAGAAATAATAGAATGGGAAGTTGTCCATTCACATTCATGTTAAATATAGAATGAATGAGAATTCAAACATGGTTGAATTGGAATTAATAGAATGGGAAGATTTACATTTTCATATTTTAGGATATGATTAGAATAGGGATATGGTCATTATAGTCATTCATGAAATATAGAAGGAATGATAAAGATAGTTATATGAGAATAAATAGAATGAATAGTTGTTTATTCTCATTTGGGTTAAATATAGAATGAATGAGAAATATGATTGTATTGGAATGAATAGAATGGGCAGATGTCCATTCTCATATAATTATAGGAAATATAGAAGGAATGAGAAAGATGATTGTTTCCAAATCGTTGGAAAGTGTCATCAGATCATTGAACAACCTCATTGAAATATCTATCACCTTCATCACATTATCAAGGTTACTACGTTTATCTCTTTCATTTTTAATTCTTTTTACATCAGTTATAGCCTTCAACTAGTCACCTACATCACCTTTCATAGCTTTCAAAATATTTAACTCTCATTTAGTCATTTATCCTACATTTATAATATATGTTGTTTGAACAATTATCACTTGTCAATCCTTGATCGTCGTTGATTGGTCCCTTAACCTCTTGATCCTTTATTATCCTTCTAAACACTTCCAAATATTCATTTGTTTAAATCTACAGTTCCTATATCCCTTATAGTCTACCTCATCATTATCAAATATTTCTTCCATCAATCAATGCCTATTTTATCAAGTCTTTTTCCAAAGTAAACATTTTCTACTCAATCATTTTGTTGACTCCCAATCACCGTCGATCATTACCCATAGCCTCTTATTTATTATTTTTCTTACAAACACATTAAAATTCATGTTTTCTAAGTTTTACAAGCTTCTAGACTCCTCATAGTCCACCTTAATATTGTCAATTCATCTCTTTTATTTTATTATTGTCTTTTTTTATCTATCATTTATCAAAATAATAATTTTGTCTCCGATCCTCGATCGCCATTGATTCTGTGTTTTTTAATCATTACTAGCATATATAATAATTTCAAAAATCTATTTTGGTCTAACAAGTTATTTGCAAGATGTATATTTTTATTAATAAAAAGTGGGAATAATGTAATGTTAGTTAGTCTCATCTAGAAGGACATAAAAATGTAGTACAAAAGAATATAAATGAATTAAACAACTCATATAATAATTGTAAAACCCTAATTGTGTAAGAGAGAAGGGGAAATAAATTAGTGAATAATAGATGCTTGTGGGATTGTGTTGCAGAAAGGTGAATGAAAAATCAGAAAGCATGAATGAATTTGTAGAAGCCCCAAGAAGGATAGATTTGGAGTATCTATATGGTGGAGCACCTAGAAAGGGACTAGGCACCCATGGTGCTCGGTCCGCAAACTAAGTGCACTAGTGTGAGTAACATCTTTGAAACTAATCTTCACCTGGTTTGGTAGATGGTCCAAAACCCTCACTTTTTATCACATTAGATTTTTGTCTTGTACCACTGTGTCACCAATAATCCAAGATGAAAGAAAGACCTGTAAGACCCCAAAACAAACATCAAAATCCTTTAAAATAAAAATACATATGAAGGGGTTAGACTGACCTCACCTTCCACAATGGTGGACTTACTAACTGAGCATTGTACTACATCTCAGACCCAATGTAGCTCTATGTGCAAGTGTGTGTGAACATGCCCTAGGCTACTCTTGTTCTGTTGCACTTTGTGAAGTAGTGAGCAATAAATATGTGTAGAAAATGTAATAGAATTTGTGCATGAAATAGAATAGAATCCCTCCCCCTATGAAGTGTGTGATGTAGATTTCTTATCCTTGCACTTTGATGATGGAGATATGTGAATGCAATTGATATCTAATGCAATAGACGGATGCAACTCTAGATGGAGGATAGTAGTGAATAGTGCTAGGTCTCTCATTATGGTCTCATCACTTTATATTTATAGGGTTATCTTGATCTAATTTTTCATAATTAACCTTGAAATTATTAACCACAAAAACATAAAGACATAAAATGACTAGAAAGAGCCTAAAAATGGCGGGAAAGTGCAAAAGAGACCAGGGCAAACATGATGGGACCAGGGGAACCCACAGTGCCCAGTTGACGCTAAAATAAGATAGGATGAAAAATGCTGATTGGGCATGTGTGTATAAAATACCGAGAATGAAAAAATAAAATAAAACGAGATGGCCAAAAGATGGGGTATAATTAGTACTTTCTTCACTTAAGAACCTTCTAAATAGTAATATGAAAGCGAGATAAATATTGTCTAAAGTGCATTATTTTGTGACTACATTTTCCCCACTTTATGTTGGTGAGCGGGAAGCTAGGTAACATAAATAAGATAAAGATGCATACTGAAAACCATGTAGATTGATGAAGTAGGCATGCCGAAGGACTAGACAAAGTGTGGAATGACAAAAGGATGGAGCGTGGAAACTAAAGATGAAAATGCACAAAAACAAAGTGATGAGAGTGAACCTAGGGCAAAATGCATGTGTTAATTTTGATGTGTGTATTGTACCTTCATGGTTAGTATAGTATGTGTTGTTATTGACGTCCCCCATTTCACTGCTTGTTTCTCATATGGACAGGACCTACAAGGAGAAAATGATCAAGTAGTCAAATATATATGTATGTAAGTGTAAAAATGCTATGTAAAAGATGCATGTGTATGTATGTAAAAATTCATGTAAATGTAAAGTACACAAAATGAAAAGTGTAAATGGAACATGTGCACCTGATCCATGTCGAGAGAAAGGGTGTAGAAGGATATCCTATCTTTGTAGGGGTTTTTTGGGTGATCCGACACCATAGGTCGAAGAAGTATAAGGAGGAAATGCTTTGTGTCCTCCAACCTTTAATTACTTCCCTAAATTGTGTGAAGAGATCTCTATATTGTCCTTGTTTTTTGGGTGATCTTATGCCATTGGCTGAAGTAGTGTAGGGAGGCACACCCACTGTAACCTCCAATCCTGTAACTACTTCCCAAAATGCTAAGGACTCCATGTCTTGTAAAATTTGTTGTGTATGGAGTTTGTAGACTAGTATGAACTCACTCGCTGTATGTAAACCCACAATTCCAAGGGTAGAAAGTGCAATGAACTATACCAGTTTAAATGCGATGTGTTAGTATAAAAACCCCAAATTATGCCCCTCTCTTTGGGGGTACATCTGATTTCACTAATAGGAGAATGTGACCCCAAAAGAGGATCAACCGCATATACTATGTAACTCTTCCCTACTAGGGAAGGGAATACTATGTAACTCTTCCCTACTAGGAGAAGGGAATGCACTTGGTAGAAACCAAGGTGCGCACAAAAAGGATGACTAGCCAAAGAAAAGTGTTAGTACGATAAAAATGCATGTAAAAGATAAGGTTTAATCTACACGAGATAGTTTAAAAGCTACCAAGAAAAGAAGTGTATACACACAAGAAGACAAGTAAGTTGCACAAAGTTGGTCACAAACATCATAAATCACTCACGATGTTGTAAGACACGCAAGGCCATCATGGCTGCAAACAAAAAACAAGTGTGCACACAAAACATAGGGAAAAACCCCTCATACAAGAAGTAAATAATGAAAAACAAGTACAAACAAGCAAAAGAAGTAGTCAAGCAAACATGTAATCCTATAAAACAAGTGTTGCACATGGAACACCCATTAACATGTTAAAGAAATAACTAATATGTCAAAGTGTGAATAACCAAGTGAGGTAAAGTGGTCGAAGTATGTGTTGTGTCTAATGTACTATGATGAATGTGTAGGTGTAGTGATGAGATGCTACCTAGCAAAAATGTGCAAATGAACCCTATAGCCAAAGCATATATCATGACTACATGAATGTATAAGTGAATTTTCCTAACTGTATATCACTATGAGATGAATGGATGAGTGATGATTTAGTCATAAGCATATATCACTAAAAGATGAAAAGAGGGAGTGGTCATGTAACCTAATGTATATACCACTAAAAATGATAAAGTAGGTGATGATTTAGCCTAAGTGTATGTCACTAAGATGGAAATGTCACATGATGAAAGGTCTAAGAAATGTGTGATGAGTGTAAGTTCCATTTAATTTGTAAACTCTTGGTAATCGAGTATGGACAAGGAACTAAAGTGCATCATAAGGTAGTGAGTAAGTGCATAAAGAACAATGTAGAATATCTAATGATGAAAAATGACCATGTGATGAACATAATATGTAAAAATTTGTTGTGTAGAATGCGTTGTGATGCTAGATGTGTAGAATCTAAAAATTTAATTCATAGTGCACGATGTAACATGTCTAGGTAGACTAATAATGTAATATGTAGGATGGAATGATGTTAGAATTGTATATAATGGAGACTAGTATAAGATGGAGAAAATGCATGATGTGAAGATGTGTAGTGTATGATGGAAGGCATATGTCACTAGATGCAGTGTAGAGATGTTATGTGTAAAATGCAAGGCAATATGTGTATGCAACCTAATAGTAAGAAGTGTGTGATATGTATAATAGCTAGTATGATGAATAACATGTAATCATATATGCCTAATGCCAACTAGTATGATGTATGATACACGATATGTGACTAAATGCGGCGTGTAGGACCTATTATGCGGTGTGTGGGGTTCATTTATAGTAATCCCTCAACATTCAAGAGTGAACCGAAGCACAAGAGTGCATCATCAGATAATGACAATGTTATGACATATGTATGACTATGCAAGATGAGATGAGGCTAAGATGAAGTATGCGTAAGTTCTAAGAGTGTGATGTAGTACTATGTAAATATGCTAGAATGTGGGGGAGTGTAAATATTATGCACGCCAAATATATAAACGATGGAAGTATAGTCAAAAGACACTAAGTGGATCCATGTAAAGGGTAGTATCCTTAAGTAGTGACGAGATATTGAGGTGGAAATGTCACGGATAACCCTTTGAGTGGAGGGGTATTTACTTAATCTAAATGATTAGAAAATGGAAGTGGAGTATGATGGCAAGAAAACTTTAATGGTGGCATCTTTTTAACAAGATTGCTAATGTTATCAAAGGAGAAGGTTGGTTGATTTTGAGAGGTTATTGTGCACTTTAACTTGGTAATTTTGAGGAAGGAATTTGAGAAATGGTGACGTGATGCTCATTAAGAAGAGAAGAAGCAACATTAGAAATATGAGAATCATGGGGCACAACTATAGTATTTGTCGACTAGTAGAAGAATCATTATGCACATGTGAGTGATCATCAATATAAAGCATGTAATGAATGAGGGAATCATCTATATATCCCTTATAAATATTAGAATGAGGTGCACTAGTAGTAGTAGAGAATGGTGTAGTAGTTGTAGATGGGAATGTAACAAACTTTTTACATTAAATGAGACAAAACCTTGACGCTCAAGATGTTAGATTATTCATGGAAAAGTGTGGCAAATTTTGTTATTATGTCCATTAATTCAATGATAATTGTAATATGAACGACCTTGATATTTCACTAACCGATAGGGAGAATATTAATGAGTAGGTGGTAGAGTGATCAATTGATTGCCAAGAAGATGAATAAGAATGTCAGGTGGCATAACATTATTCTCAAATATGAGAGGATCAGGAAATAACATGTCTTAAGGTTTAGCTAGATGACATGTAGTGGACATATATTGCACGCAAGATGTAGAAGGATCACAAACATGTGATTAAAAAGCATCCTTAAGATGTTGAATTTCAGATCTAAGAGATGTGATCATGGATTCCATAGCCATAAATTTGTCTTGAAATAAAGTATTTAAAGATTAAATGGAGGCCAATAGGAGTTGATTAGATGGAGCATCACTAGAACTAAATTCGTCAGATAAACGATGAAAGATAGGACTTATTTCGTTGGGTGGCGTATTTTTAGGATGAGTTATGAAGTCTGACTCTCTTTGTAGAATAACATGACAGTTAGGATTCATTTTAAGCAACTCAAACAAAGGAACTTGATGGTATTTATGACCCATGATAGAATAAAGATGAGGATCCTAAGTGTGAAAGTGTTCGGGTTTACTAAAATGATTAAATAAAAATGGGAATAATGTTATGCTAGTTAATCTAATCTAGGAGGACATAAAAAAAATTTAGTAAAGAAGCACGTAAATGAATTAAACAACTAATGTAATAAAAGTTAAACCCTAATTGTGCAAGAGAGAAGAGGAAATAAATTAGCTAAATAATGAGACGCTCATGGGACTATGTCACACGGGTGACAGGAAAATAAAAAATTAGGAACGACTATGTAGAAGTCCCAAAAAGGATGGATATAGAGTATCTAGTTGGTGGAGAACTTGGAGAGGGATGGGGCACCCACGGGTGCTTTGGTTTGCAATCTGGGCACCTGGTTTGCGTAAAATATCGAAAGCAGATCTTCACTAATTTGACAGATGGTCTCGAAACCATTGCTATCTTTTGCATTAAATTAGTTGTCTTGTACAGTGTCACCAATAATACGTCAAAAGAAAAACTGCAAGACCCCAAAACAAGCATCAAAACCCTAAAAATTAAAAATGCACAATAAGGGTCAAACTAACCTCAGTTGTAACAATGGTGGACTTACTAACTGAGAGTTGCACTAAATTTCAGACCTGATGTAGTTCTATGTAAAGATGTTTGTGAACATGCCCTATGTTGCTCTTGTGCCAGTCACACTTTGTGAAGTAGCAAACATTAACTATGTGTAGAAAATGTAATAGAATGTGTGCATGAAATAGAATATAATCCCTCCCCCTATGAATTGTGTGATGCAGATGTCCTAGCCTTATGCTTTGATGATGGAGCTATGTGGATGAAAGTGATCTCCAATGCAATAGATGGATGCAACTCTAGATGGATGATAGTAGTTAATAGTGTTAGGTCCCTCATTATGGTCTCATAACTTTATACTTATAGGGTTCTCTTAATCTAATTTCATAATTAACCTCTAAATGGCCAACCACCAAAAATAGAAAGATGTAAAATTTCTAAAAAGAAACTAAAAAGTGGTAGGAAAGTCTAAAAGGGACTAGGGCACCCTTGGTTGGACCAGGGTGCCCACAGGAGCCCCAATACTAATCTGGGTGCCCCAATCGAGGCTAAACTAATGCAAGATGTGAGAGGCTGACTGGGCATGTGGGTGTAAATTATTGAGAATGAAAAAATAAAAATAAAACAAGATGGCTAAAAGACGGGGGTTAATTAGTACTTTCTTCCCTCAAGAACCTTCTAAATAGTAGTATGAACTGGGATAAATAATGTCTAAAGTGCATGATTTTGTGACTACATTTTTGTAGATTATTATTCTAGGTCCTTCATACCCAATCACCAACATATAAGATCTCTCGATCATCCGGTAGTCATTCGTGTGGGAAAAATTTGACATCGTCTACGAGATCATTCTATATGTCATAACAATCACATCGAACATCAAAGATATTAAAGATCAAATAGAGATTAAGAAGATTGAGAAGGCTACTAGAGTTATGGTATGGCTACTTCAAGGATTTTGAGCTTGTTATTTCCCTAGTATGGACCACTTACAATGTTGAATAGGATCTTCACATCCTCCTTGAATTCTGAATTATATTTTTCATTTAGCTTATCATTATTAAAATCTTTAATTATATCAAACGAGTTGAAACCCTTCAAGGAAGTCCTTGATTCCATGGATCGGAATTTGCCGATAAACTCATTATCATCCTTATCTAATATCTTTTTATTTAGTTGTCTTCGTATGCAAGTTCTCTCACTTGGAAAAAGGAAGATATTCTCAATGCATTCGTCTTCGATCATCTAAACATTGTGATTGTTAGTAAGTATAAGTATACCCCTGTTGATTTGATTTTTGGTATTATCAACATTTATAGCACATAACCGAAAGACAACATAAACATCATGGCATGCTCATTGGGACACTCTTAGTCCCTTTTTTATTTTAGATTTCATATATTTTATTTCTTTTTTGTTAATTTCATCTAACTTTTCATCTTGAGCCCCTTTCTGTCACTTAAGACATTAAAATTAGAAATTAAAAATGAAAATTGATTACACGTATACTCTTTTCTTTCATCATTTTTTATTAGCATTGCATATTTTTGTATGTTCTCATGAAATAAAACATTTCCTTTAGATCTTAAAATGAACACTCGTACTTTAATGCTCACATAGCTTAATTAAGAATTCAAGGAATTTCATTCACATAATCCCCTTCACTTACAACCAAACCACATAAGATATAATTTGCATCTAAACGCTCCTTCCTAGGTGGACCTACTTAGATTTCATCACCAAGAGGATAAGGTGACTTGATGTTCTAGCCGAGTATAAAAAATATGGTGGGCGGTATATCAATTAAGCATCGAACACCCTTATCATTGTAGGGGACCTGTGAAGTGAGGGGGTAGGTGCAATACCATGCCTAAACAGACACCAACACAAATTTGGGGCTCATGTACATTTTGGTATATCGAGGAATCCATCTTTTAACTTACTTGAAACCAACCTTAGACATCCTTCTCTTAGTACTGTTTATCCATTTTTCACATTTCATACCTTTCTTAATTTAATTAAGATAATAAAAAAATATTTTCTAGCTTGTTTACATTTGTTATAATCAACCAAGTTGTTTTTATTTTTCTTCATTTATTTATTTAGTTCATGGTTCTAACTAGATAACCATCATGTCTACAAGAATTTGAAAATATGACTGATTGTCTTAAAAATCCTGGATAATATCTAGACTCACCTTCATGAGATTCTAGGCATAATGGACCAACTTCGATCACCTTACGCAACCAATAAATATCCCCACATTCTTCTAGAAGTGAGTCAACCACGTCAGAAATCCCATATCCATCCCATCCCCTCTTTTTCAATAGCGGTGATCCAGTCTTCACAAAGATTATAGATTCTAACTCAGTGGCCCTAAACACCTATATTGCTTCTCGAGGTATTTTCCTCCACCAACCCACACCTGAAACAATGACCTGCCATCACTAATATCACCTTCTACACTTCCCCATTTAATGAACCTAATCACAAGCCATTCATCCAACAACTTCTAGTGGGTTAGGAGTGTCATCCCCTACTTCATCAGTCCACATCATTAGTTTTAACCTTAATATTTTTTTCACAAGACACATCTAATCAACAACCATCCTCATCGTCAAATCCTTCATCGGGATCTTCATCTTCACAAAACAATTCTAACACATCCCTTTCCACATCTATTCATGTATCCTCTAGTTCTTCCTAAACACCTCGGTAAGTATGGTTGTTATTCCCAATACAATCCATCTTATCCCCTCATAACAAACCATGTCTTTATTCTTTTATTACCTAATATAGCTATGTGCATTGGCACCTCATCTAGACATGTCTATAAGCACACTTGAAGCACCCGCATCCACCACCACCCCCTTTGTTTTCTTAATAAGATGTTTAACATGCATGTTTATAATCATAACGATAATATCTATTTAATCAAGAAGATACATCATAGCATGATAATTCAACAACAAATATAATAAGGAGGTTAATAATAGGAAACACCTATTTATATCTAAATACTAATCAATCCATGTTTAGTTATTGGCACATTAGTTATTCATACACATTCATCCGAAATAGCCATAATTCATTGCATAACATAGTAGTTGATTAAATCAATAATTGGACCTCCATGTGAAGATCCATACATTAATACATACTTTAAACCCCTAACAAACTCTTACAATTCAGAGCTAAGCACTTATAAATCTGAACTTTAACCTCTACACTCACTAGCCATTACAATGAAGCATTACTTAGATTTATATGATGGTGACTTTCCCTTCACTACCTACATGCACCTTCCTAATAATAGGAACGTTTAACAATAGCTTGCATGATTTTTACAACTTGTGTTAACAATAGATTGAGCTATATTTATCTTAGACCTTACATGCTTTAATCCTATTATTATCCTACTTCAAGTGTCATTCTCATCTTTGTATTTTATTGCATGTTCTTATCCTAATTATAGCTCTTTCTTGACCTCTAAGTCATCCTCCCTTAGTATATATTTGGATATTACTTGAGCACCACTTCATCTCTTAATTTCTTTTCTTTACTATTTTTAGCCATGTTGGAAAATAATCTAAGTCAAAAACCTTGTGTGTCGATGTGCAAACCTTTGCGTATTGACCCTTCCTACATGTCTCGCACCCTTTTGCACATCCCTTTTGCATGATGTCTATCCTCTGCACATGGATATTACTTACCCATTTTATTTGGTAAACATCACCCCATACTAAATTCATATCTCGTAAGTAAGCAATATTTCATAAAACTCACTTCACCAATGAATGAATGAGTGAAATAATTCGAAGAATAAATAATAAGGGAAAAAACTTCATGAATCAAGAATAATAATTCACTAGATATGCGCAATTGAACTCATCCCTAAGGTGGTTGGAAAATATTTGGGAACTCCTTGCCTAATACGTTTTCTAACTCTTCCCACTTCACAAGTTCCTATTTAAATTTCCCTAGTGCTACCTCGACAATACCGAATATTTGGTCAAGGCTAGCTCATCATTTTCTCATTAATCTCCTTCACTACCACATCCAACTCCATAGTCACTCCTTCCATGGCATCTAATCTTTGCATGACCATGAGTTGAACTTCCTTGATCCTTAATTCAAGTTATTCTTTCATATATTTAATCAAGTCCCTCTATGTTGATGTTTCTACCATGACTTTCTCTTGCTCAAACTTATTACTCTTAATTTTTTCCTGAATTACATTGAGCTCCTCCTCCTAATTTTCAACACACGTGTTCATGATGGGGTCACAATTGTGGCACTATCAAATACCAGCTTAGCCATTTTTGTGGCTTCCTTGACCTTGGTGACTAGTGCCTCATACTATACTATCTTGGCCTCGGCAAACTCTTTTCTGAGATGGCCCCTGCAATACTCTTTATATTATGAAGAAGCATATCCACTACGTCTTTAATATATTCCATCTCCGTGGTATAATTTTTCATGGCCTATCTCACCATATTTGGGTACGTACTCATAATTTATTTTACGAGTTTCCCAACCTTGTCATACACCTCTGCTATCTTCTTATTTTATTTTTAAACTCCTCTTCAAGTCATTGATTCACCTTTTATTTTTCTTTCTTTTCCTCTACCATGACCCTAATCGTAGCCCCTTTATCCAAGTTCCCGCACGTGTCTTCATTTGTCATCTAGTTTAGCACATTGTAATCCCGATCATTAATTATCTTTGTGAGGTCGATGATATTGTATACTTTCTCTAGCTACTTTGTTAAAATCAATTTAGAGTAAGATCTATTGTTGATTTCAAAATATGGCTCTTTCACATGCGTGTGCATGCTCCATGATAGAATTTTCCTTATTCATGATAGCCCTCCTTCATTCACTATGTCCCAAAAAAATTATCTCTCCTTGGGGACCATGCTTTGGAACCTAGCCGCACTAACTTTGTAGGGTCATCGATGAATGACATATGTGGTGATTTTGGAGGTCATCGTATCCTTACCTCTTTATCTTTAGTGCATGCTTTCCTTGGTGTAAATGGTCTTGTACTTGAATCTCCATAAACTCCCTTATCCTCCTTGATGACATAAACATCATCACCCTCACCTTTAGCTTCCTCACGCTCCTCTCCTCTTTGTGCTTTGGTGTTTCTTCTATGCACAATATTTTATTATGTCCATCTTCTTCACCTTTCTCCATGTCCTTCTCTATGATTATTTCTATATGTAGTGGTTTTTCCTTTCACCCCTCATCTTCCTACTCGATTCTTAAAAATTACTTTCATATTCGTCCTCCTCCTCATCATAAATAATTTGAGGCATCTTGTGGCCTTTCTTTGTCCTTAATGGATTTACCTTGACCGATGTTGCTGTTGAGAATAAATCCTACCTCTTCAATTTAATTGAATAAGAAAGAAAATAAGACTTACCTAACCTCATAATGATGGGGTTTAGTGATACCCGTGGATGTGGATGAATCTTTGCTTGATGTTGTGCGCTATGGAAGAATGGTGTAAACTCCTTTCTGTAAAGAAATATGTAATCACATACACTACACAAAACAAGATTAAATGAGTACATGGTAGATTTCCTAGAAAAGGCCAGTCCTTGGAAGCCAAAGGACTTCCTAATAAGGATGTCAATCCACGTTTAATAAATTAATCGAATAATGATGAAATAAAAAGACAACAAATGATAAAATGACAACAAACAATATAACCAACGATGCAAAGGAAAAGCATGGTCAAAGGTTATATCTTGATTTGATGGTGGTTCCTGATCCAAAGGGAATTTGGGAATCACAAGTATGGCTCAAAGGAGCGAGGATGTAGATAGCTATGTGAGAAATATGGTAAATTTGATTAAGATAATTGATAAAATACTAAAGATGGCTCAAAGGAGCTTGATAATATTGGAAAGACACTGTAAAGGTAGAATGATGATAGATGATATGATATAGATACTTGAAATCCATGTTTAGGGGTAAAAATACCTTTTTGACAAGAATCACCGACAATTTTTTAAATTTTCGGTGATTCATCGAGAAATTGTCAACAATTAGACAAGAATTGTCAGCAATTCGACAATCACCATCAATTCTTTGTGAAAATGTGCAAAGTGATATTAGGAAAATATGGAACTCGAATGGGATGATAAAAATGTTGATTTAATCTTGGATATGAAGAATAAACACAATGAATAATCGAATAAAGACATTACCTTGTATAATTTTGATGAAGGAAGAACATAAGATGATATTACCCTAGAGAGGAAGATTGTTGATGTAAGAAAACTACTAATTTGATTCTTGGGCATATGAATGACATTCGAAGGTTGAAGGAGATATTCTTGATGCTTTAAATGTTTTTGGATGATCTCTGGCTTTGTGAGAGGTCTATGATAAAAGAGAAATGCAATATGAAGTCCAAGGGTCACGTTCATGTGCCAGTTAACCTCAAATGGAGGCCTAGAGCTCATTTATATAGAGTTGAAAAAAACTAGGTAGAATCACTAGTGATTCTAGGAATCTCCATTGATTCGGGTTTAATGGGAAGAAGTTTAAAACCGCCTCCAATTCAAGGTTTTGGTTTATGATTTAGAGGAGTGAGGTTTTTGGTTTGTTTAGGGACATGTTTGACTAGCCGAGGAGATGATGAAATAGATAGGATTTGTTTAGGATTTTCCTAAGTTAGCACTTAGGAATATTTCTAGATGTTTTTTTAGGATATAAATATTATATGAAAGGATAATCATGAGATAATAGGATATTTATTTTAATTAATTGAATAAAGATGGGTTTAAGATATACAAAGTGCCGATATATTTAATTAATTAATTGCGTAGAGATGGGAGGGATGTTTAATGTTGTTTTAATAAAGATGAAGAGTGATAAGGGGTGTGGATGTATTTAATCAAAATATTGTATAATTATAAGGGGAATAATACTTAGGATTTTAGAGAGTGTGAGGATGACGTGGCGATTAAATACATGAAGATAAATGTTAAATGTGGTGTGATTAAATGGTGTTGTAAATGTATTATTATAATAAGAATACTATGATATAGTGAGTGTATGGATTTACACGAGATAAGTATGGTGATGATGTATATAATTAATTAATTTGATAAAGATGAGTATTTGTCTTAGGATATGGGGTGTTGATATATTTAATTAATTAATTGAGTAAGGATGAGAGGGATGTTTGATTTTTTTAATTAATGGGACAAAGATGTGGGTGTAGTATAGGATTAATTGATTGAATAAAGGTGAGTGGTATAGATTTTATATGAATTAGTATAAGGATCGAGATATGATAATGAAGGGGGTATAACAGACTGAACATGTGAATTAGCAATGTTAATTTTATGTGTCTACATTTTCCCCCTTTTATTGAGTGTTTTTAGACAAGCCATGAGATAAAAATTAGATTTAATGTAAGTGAGGAATGCATAATCATGTGATGAGGTGTTCCCCCTCAAACTAGGAGTTGATGACCTAAAAGGGGACCGATTACTAGTTTAGAAGAGAAAGATGAAAATATAAAAAGATGAGGAGTAATGAGGGATGATGGAATAATTCCCCAAGATGAGGGAGAGAAATAAGATAAATGCCTTTAGAAAATCAAGTGATAGGGGAACCAAAGGGTTCGTGTCCTATAGACATATGACTTAGTAATGGAAATGATTTTTGAAAAGGTCAAAGGACAAATGATATATGTTGTCACAAAGGTGGGATTTTAAGGACAAGAGGTCAAGTGATAGGAGAACCAAAGGGTTCGTGTCCATATGACATAAAGGCGTAAAATATGATGGTTTAACAAGGTCAATATGACCAAAATTCTATGTTACCACAAAGGTGAATTTCGAGACCAGGAAGTCAAGTGACAGGGGAACCAAAGGGTTTGTGTCATATGAATTACCAATGGTGAGGGATAAAATGATGGTTTGATAAGGTCAAAGGACCATGATTTGATGTTTCCACAAAGGTGGGCTTATAAGGCCATGTAGTCAAGTGATAAGGTAACCAAAGAATTGATGTCCTATACAAATATACCCTAATGACGATAAGATGATTGTTTTGATGAGGTCAAAGGACCAAAAATGATGTTTCCTCAAAGGTATATTTCAAGGCAGGGAAGTCAAGTGATAGGGGAACCAAAGGTTTTGTGTCATATGACTTACCAACGGTGAGGGATAAAATGACAGTTTGATAAGGTCAATGGACCATGATTTGATGTTACCACAGAGGTGGGCTTACAAGCCCATGAAGTCAAGTGATAGGGGAACCAAAGAATTCGTGTCCTATAGACACATAAATTAATGATGACAAGATGATTATTTTGAGGAGGTCAAAGGACAAAAAATTGATGTTTCCACAAAGGTGGGATTACAAAGTCTAGATTGCGGGTCCTAATGGTGACCAGAGCTGTAGTGCTAGAGCACACATCTATTTGAAAAATGTCAATTTGATTGAATAAATATGATGTTTTAAACACAATGATGTAATGCTAATATATGTTGAGGTTTGTGTAGGTATATGATGATATATATTGATAGATGTCGATGTGTTTGGGTTGACAACTATTAAAGTTTTATTTTAGATATGATGTGTATTTTATATTGATTTGAAAGTGATCTTCATGTTTATCAAAACCAAATAATGAAATGTGGATTGATTTATTTGTATTGGATTTGATACGTATTTGATGAGAAGCAATAGAATGAAGGTGTTTGCACTTTTGGAATTTACAACAAATGTTAATGCATGGCTAACAATGGGTAGTCACACTTAGGATCTTGGATCTAGAGATGAAGTAATCAAGATTTACCTTCCTAGAACATAAGAATGGTTGACATATGTAGGTTATGTGGGAGAATAGGTTCTCCTTTCAATGGTGTTGTTGGTGCCATTTTTGTGCTTGCACCGTTTTCCCTAAATTTTTCCTTTGTTCTATGTGCTCAAAAACATTTTTCTCTCGAATTGGTGGTCTACAACTTTTCCCTCTAGTTGAATGCCTTGAAATGCTCACAAACTTGTTGTTTTGCCCTAATTTGAAAGAAATCTACATGTGTGCCCTATTTTGTGCCCTAATTTTTCCAAAATCTATGGGCTCTACCATTTTCCTTTTTGCCTAATTGTGGAAGTTTAAAATTGATTGATTTGCACTTGTATGCCATTGAAAATCTAATTCCATGATAAAAATTCTTTAAAAACATGTTTTAGTTGGTTCAATTTTGAGAAATTTGTCGTCCTTAGAGAAAAATCAAATTCTAGGGCATCCCTGGCATTTTTGTGTTTTGATGGTTAGACGGGCATCATTTTCCCGTCAATTTCTTCTTCAAAGCATTCATTGGCAACGTGGCTTGTTCTAATTGGCGAGGGATGGCGGAAAATTGTTTTAACTTATCGCTTTTTGCTTTTTTGGCAAAAGGGTGAATTTGGTCCCATGGCTCGCTTTACTCTGATTGGTTCTAATGTTGCTGACGTGTCCTCTTTTGATTGGATGAGAAGCAACGAGGTATTTTTGTGCCTTAAGGCATTTTGGAAAAAGAGTTAAAGTGTAAAGAAAATTCCTAGGGCCCAATGAATCAAAATGGAACACGTGGCGGCTTCAAAGCCAAGGATGGAATTGCGGGTGGTTGGGTTCTTTTGAAGTTTTTTGACTTTATTTGGTTAAAATATTAAAGTCACAAAACAATCTGGAACTCTACACAGTGAATCACAGGTGGACACGTGTCACATTTGCATCAAAGGTGGGAATGGAGGCTGGTGGAAGACTTAGAAATTTTTGCTTTTTGGCGAAAGGGAACAAAAGTTGTGAAAAGGGCCGCGGGTCCGCCAGGCCAATCAGGAGTGGACACGTGGCAGGGAAAGGCGGAGGTGCGGGAGTGCAGAGGAAATGGTGAAAATTTTCCTTTGTGGAAAATGTTGTTAAAATATAAATAAGAGTGCTTCCCCACAGAAAATTAAGTGAGGACACATTTCTTGCTGGGAGGGTGGAATCGCGGAGGAAAAACGGAAAAATTCCTTTTTCCAAAAAGAGGCAAAATGTTTAAAATTGAGCCGTGACTCCATATCTAGTCATATTGCGCCACGTGTCAGGGATAGAATCGGAGATGCGGGCCCACGGAGATAATTTGGAAAAATTTCCTTTTTCCAAAAAAGGTGGAAATGTGTAGAATCAGTCGCGATTCCAATGGGGCCCACTTTGGGACACGTGTCAGGCCCGTTTTCATGGGGCAGAGGGGCGAAGAAAAATGTCAAATTTTTACATTTTTCCAAAAGTGTTAAAATGTCAAAAGTGATCCCAAGCCCATTTCCAATCACATTGTGACACGTGGAGGGCTCAGATTAAAGGATAAAGTAAGATCAATGATAACTGTGCATTTTTCAGTTTGGCCGCCATTTGAGCTCCAGGAAGCTTGGAGATGCATTTTTACATCAATGTTTTGAAAAATTCGTTTCATTTGTGCCGCAAGGACCAATGCAATCAGTTTTAAGGATCAATTTGAAGATCAAAGATGTTTTTGAAATGAATTTTTGCCCTAACCCATCCAAAAACATGAAATATCCAATCCAAAAGCTGTAGACTCAAATTTTGGAGTGTAAGGATGAAATAATGAAAGGAAGGGGGTCTGCATGCTTTGAAGATGAAAACGTGCCTCCACAATGGATAATGATGCAAATTTTTTAATGATTCATCTCTTTTTGAGACAACTGGGAACTTTTTGGATGTGTTCTATTAAACATCCCTATCTATAAATCATGAGAAATTTTTGTAACAAATTTGATCCTTTGGCATATTCTTTTCTTGGGAAAGAAGGCTCAAAGGATCTTGAAAGCTATATATTGCATGAATTTCAAAATGTCTTCAATAACCCTTGCCTTGTATTGAAAGTATCTCTATAATATGTAAGTGACAAATTGTGAAAGTCAGATTTGGAGTGTTGATCATATTTTCCCAAGGCCCTTTTCATACTATTTGCACAAATTAAGGGATATCTTCATCTCCTTCATCATTTGAGGGTTACAAAACAGGTTCTCTTACCTTGGTTGAAAGGCACAACCTAAAATAGTTAGGACAAGATCAAGTCCTATTTGAGTGCTATCCATCTCTCCACAAATCTGAGTGACAGTTATAGCACATCCTTGACTACAAAATGACATACATCATGATCTATTTGTCTTCAAGCTTCATGCCATATCCGTGATCGCTCAGATCGAAAAGGAGAACAAATTTGGGTACCAACAGTGTCATAGGAAATGCCCCAAATTTACATTATTTGGTTTTGAAGCAAAATGATCAATGCAATAAGTTTTCTATAATGGGAAAATTGATCAATACGGGAAGCTTTCCGATTTCTTTTGAGATTTAATATTTTTTAAGGCTGATCAATGCAGGAATCCTTATTTACATATGTATTCATCCTTCGAGTTTATGATCTACAATATTTATTTTTAACTTTTGATTTTTATGGATAGCCATCCTTCGAGGGATCGGTCTATGATTTTGATGGTAGATATCCTTGAAGGATCAATCTAATTTTTTATTTTTAATAAGATGCATCCATAGATTTTTTTACTTTTATTTTGAGCTGAAGGCATGACCATAATAGATCATTTAAAGTAGGGGAAATAAATGTGTACACGCACTACACATGCGTTACCCAAGACATGTCTTTGGTTGGTAGACAAGGTAGATGGATGTAATGATTGAGGGTTCTTGCAAAGGAGGAACTTTTCCATATGAAATATGTGATGAATAGAGCCATGGTGCTCATATTTAAGGTGTATTTAGGATAGTGACAGAAAACCACATACTTTCAAATTATTTCGATGATAAAATGGTTGGTTTATAGTGAAATAAGATCTTTGAGGTGACTATTGTCATGACGATAGATGTGTTAATAGTAGAAAGGTTGTAAGTGCAAGGAATTCAAACGTTGATCTATGTTATATGGGTGATCCGGTGGGGGAAAAATTTCCACATTTACTCTTTTCCAAGGTAGTGACATTTTGCTTAGATTGATAGGATAAATTATATGAAGATGTGTTAAGGGGAAGATGTGTGGAGTAAGGTTTTAAAAGTATTAGTAGATAAGAGCCTTATTAACATAATTTGGTGGATAGAGATGACATGTGTTGAAAGGAACGATATCTTTTAGGTTAGGATGATGAAATTTTTGATCTTGATTAATTGAGTATATGGTAAATAAAGGGGGATGTGGAGCTTTTAACAAAGGAGTCGTTGAAAATGTGGATTAGTAAAGAGGGTAAATGAAGAAGCATTCAATTTTACCTTTTTTTTCATGTATTTTGATTTTTATTTGTATAGGTGGGTAAACCACACTAATTTTGGATGGAGGACCTTCAATGGAAGGTGATGAGAAATTTTGTCATGATTTGGTCGAGTATGACTCCCTAGTCTTCTTTGATGTCGGTAAGGACATTGTTAATAGCTTGGGTGTGGATGTTGAGGAGGTTAAAGGACCTTCAATGGTAGGTGCTGATTAGATTGAGGGACCTTCAAAGGAATATGGTAGTGAGATTGAGAGACCTTCTATAAAGGATGATGAAAATATTAATGGACCTTCAATTAAAGGTGTTGGACGAGATAAAGGGGCCTCAATGGAAGGTGCGATGAGATTGTTGGACCTTCAATAGAAGATGTTGATGAGATGTTTGACATAGGTTTTCTAACGGTAGAATGAGGATGTCCCCCTTGTCCTATAGATGTCAGTGAGGAAATTGATGAGGGTGAAGGTGTTTGTGATGTTGATGATGACTTAGGGTGGTCTTCTTCTTGTAGAAGATCATCGAAGAGGAATATTCGTTAGATTATGGATTTGAGGGCTTTGTACCTTTTTGTATTATGAAATAGGATTCTATGATAATCACATGCTTGATCTTGTTTGTTCTAGGTAGGTTTCGAGTATGTGGGTTGGGTGTTTTGATTGATGGTAATGTGATAAGAGAAGCTTGCATGATCCTCTTGAGGATGTCGATGTAAGTCCCTTTTGGGGAATTTTGATTGATGGATTTTGATTTTGATTTTGATTTATAAGAACATTTAGTAGGATGCATCTTATGTTTGGATGGGGATGAAATTGTAGACGTTATATGGTATTAAAACATAGTAGGGACATTTTGAGGTTGGTAAGATATAGAATTGATATAATTGGATGATGGATGTGGTCCCAAAATAAATTAGGAGGGACCATTTAAGGATGAGAAGGGGTACAGATGTGTGCTATAATGTTGAGATTAAGAATGAGGACCCAAAATAGAAGATAAGGGTTGAATTGTAGATCTAATAGTTTTGGATTGTGACAAAGGATGGGGTCCTAAAATGGAGGGTAAGGTAGAGGCCCTAAGTAATGTTTGTTTTGATTTTTATTATTGATTTTAGGTAAAGGAGGGGTTTTCCAAAATATGATGAAGATGAAACCATGAATGTGATAGATTTCGATTTTCTAACATTTATTTCAGATATAGGAGAGGATATCACATTGGATGATGAGGGTGGATTCTGAATGTGATGGTATTTGATTATATAGTGTATGATTTCAAGAAATGATTTGGGCTATAAGGTAAATGAGTATTAGAGAGTAGGATTGGGATTAATTCAGATGAGGGAGGTGTTATTTATGATTGTGATTGTGGTGGATTATGTGAGATTTATAATTCTTTGATTAATTGAATAAGTGGTTGGATATCGATATCTTCAATTACAGAGCCTTATTTAGTAACGAATTCCAAGGTGAAGTCTAAGGGTTGTAAGGAGGTGGATGGTTGGAAAATGGAAACACATGATTTCAATGTGTGAGGATCATCAAAAAGAGGATCCAAAGGATTTGATTCTTCAAGAGGAAGCACTAGTGATGAAGGGGTCTCCTCATGGGGAAGAACATGTGTAATAGAGTTAATGGTATGACTCAAAGGATGTACAATATCTATATGGACTAATTCTATTAAGGGGATCAGATCAGGAATACAAATAAAAACATCATACATGGTAGCTTCATCTGAATCATAGGAAGACCTAAGGGAATCAGATGGAATGTGTGTAGTTTCATCTAAATCATAGGAAGACCTAGGGGAATTAGGTGAAACATGTGTAGATTGAGGATCAATATGGGCTTCTTCAAGGGCTTGAATTTCTAATTTCTTGGCCATGGAAAAGGCTTCCTCAAAGGTCTAAAATGTGTGGATCCAAAGAGTGGATGAAATATGTTGGGAACATGATTGAGTAAACAACTCAATCAACTATGATTGTGGAAGTGGAAAGGACAATTGATTGATGGTGTTTTTCCATCTAGTGAAAAAATATCCAAGGGATTCATTTTCATATTGTTTGATGGTAGAAAGGTTAGAAATGGTGATTTTACGAGTAATGTTTATAGAAAATTGATTGAGGAATAACATGGCTAGCTATGTGAAGGAGACCAAAGAATGTCAAGGAAGGGAATTGTACCAATCCAAGGCAATTCCTGCCAATGACATGGGAAAGGTTCTGAGAAGAAGATATTGATCATGGATAATGAAATAACATGAGTTTTTAAAGGATAGTGTGTGTTGTTGTGGGTCCTCTTAGCTAGGGAAAAAAGTAAATTTAAGTGATTCCCAATGTAGAGGATAGGACTTATATAATATTGATGGGTGGATGGGATCATTACAAACCTGATCATAAGTGGGGACATGTTTGGATCCCTTGGTATTGGCTTCTAAATTATCTAACCTATTGGAAAAGTCTTGTAAAGGATCATTTGTGGGATTATATGTGGAGGGATTAACAAGAGGATGTGATTGATTTGATTGATGAAAATTGAAAGTAGGATAATTTGTTGTAGATGGGTTTGATGTGGAAGTTGATAAGGGGTCGCCTGAGAGGGTACTAATTTTAAAGTGGGTTATGATGAAGGAATATGGCGAGACATGTAAAGATGTTGGATAGGTTGTTGTTTTTGAATGAGAGGGGATCGATTGGGCTGTGAGGGAATGTGTGTGTAAGTTTGAGATGTCTGAGATATCGAGAGAGGTATTAAAGTTGAGATAGGTTGATTGGATGAGAGTTGGGGGATATTAAAATTTTGATAAGATCGGGATGAAGGAAGTGATTTGGAAAATACCACTTGATGTGATGCACTTGACATGGGATGAGAAATGATTGTTTGAAGAAAAGAAGGATGCAATAGATACCTATAGGTTTTTGGATGGTGTTGTTGTAAGATTGTTAGATTGGTTGATATGTAGATGGTCCATAAGGGATAGAAGATGGTGTATATGGTTATGGGAATGTTATAGATCTAAATGAGGTTGAGTATAATGTGAAAGGTTGATAAGATTGAGAAGGGTTAGATCCTGTATAGGGGTTATCCTTAAATAGATTAGGATAAAAGGATGTAGAGACATCAAATGAAGAAACTAAATATGATTGTAAATATGATGCATAATGATTATAAGGATATGATGACGAGGATTTTGAATCATGATGATTAACTAACAATAGTAAAAACAAAGATCTAAGAGATCTACAAATTTAATGACAAGTCAAGAAGATTTTTAATTAAGAAAATGTGAAATGTGTAAGATGGATAACAAAGGTCCTAGGAAATGGTTATCTATGGCTAGTTTCAGGAATGTTTTGGATGGAGTCTTCGACATACCTGAAGGTACATGAGGCCAAAATCTATATTGATATCAATATGAGCATGGTATTGGGGCCCCCCTCAATTCACGATCCCACAATGATAATGGTGAGATGCGCTTTACCAATATACCAACACTAATTATTTATACTTGGCTAGAACACAAAGTCAAATTTTCCTCTTGGAGAAAAACTCCAAGTAGGTATCCACCAGGTAGGACTGTTTGATTGTGATTTGGTTATTTGTGGGGAAGAAAACGTGGATGCAACTAATTTACCTTCATAATTAAACTATGTGAGCAAGAAGGATGCAATTATTTTTTAAGACCCAAAATGAAATGATTGATTTTGATGAGGAAAAAAAAAAAAACAAGGAATGCAATACTTATAAGAAAAGAAATGGATTTAGGACTCAACATGATAACACCACTCTTTTTATTTTATAAAATTTTGAGCAAACAATCTAGGAATCTAGTAAACAAAAAAATTATAGCCACAGTCACCTGTAAAATCAGTTTAGCGAAGTAGTAGAAAATAATAATATAAGATATTAGCAAGTACTATGCAAATAATTCAAATAGAGTAGGAATCATGTCGATTACTATGTAGAGAACCAAAAATATGAAAAACAAATGCTAATTTTAATAATATTGATAATGAAATAAAGAACCAAATCTCCCACTAGGCATGCCAAGATCTTGAGAATAAATCCTACCTCTTTAACTTAATTGAATAAGCAAGAAAATAGGAGTTACCTAACCTCATAATGACAGGGTTTAGTGATACCCGTGGATATGGATGAATGATGCTTGATGTTGTGCTCCATGGAAGAATGGTTTAAGGTCCTTTCCTACAAAGAAATCTATAATCAGAGACACTACACAACATGTGATTAAACAAGTATATGGAGGATTTCTTAGCAAAGGATTGTCCCTGGAACCCAAAGGAATTATTTATAAGGATTTCAATCCATGTTTAAGAAATTAATCAAATAATGATGAAATAAAATGATAACAGATGATAAAATGATAATAGACAATATAACCAAAAATACAAAGGCAAAGGGACTGACATGGTCCAAGGATATATATTGATATGATGGTGGTTCCTGGTCCAAAAGGAGTTTGGGAATCATAGTATGGCTAAATGGAGAAAGGATGTAGATAGCTATGTGAGAAAGATAGTAAATTTGATTAAGATAATTGATAAAATGCTAAAGATGGCTCAAATGAGCTTGATAAGATTGGAAAGACACCTGCAAAGGTAGAATGATGATAGATGATAGGATCTAGATATCTAAAATGCATTTTTAGGGGTCAAAATACCTTTTATAGGAATCACTTTGGCGATTAGGAAAGCGTCGGCAATTCACAAACAAATCATTAGCGATTAGACAATGAATCATCAACAATTCGACAATAGTCAATGATTGCTATGAAAATAAGTGTGTTGATATTGACGAATATGGGACTTGAAAGGGATGCTAAAAATGTTGATTTAATCTTGGATATGATGCATAAATACAATGAATAATTGAATAAAGATACATACCTTATATAATTTGATGAATGAAGAAAAAGGTGATATTACTCGAGAGAGGAATATTATTGATGCAAGAATATTGTTGATTTGATTCCTGGGCATATGAATGACATTCAAAGGTTGAAGAAGAGATTGTTGATGCTTTAAATGTTGTTTGGATGATCTCTGGCTCTATGAGAGGTCTATGATACAAGAGAAATGCAATATGAAGTCCTAGGGTCATGTCCACTTTCCAGTTAACCTCAAATGAAGGCTTGAAGCTCATTCATATAGAGTCATAGAAACAGGTAGAATCACTGGAGATTATAAAAATCTCAAGTGATTTAGGTTTCACGAGAAGAAGTTTAAAACTGCCTCACAAATCAAGGTTTTGGTTTATGATGTTGAAGAGTGAGTTTTTGGTTTTTTCGGGGATGTGTTGGACTATTTGAGGAGATGATGAAATAGATAGGATTTTCCTAAGTTAGCACTTAGTAATATTTCTAGATGATTTTTTAGGATTTAACTATTATACAAAAGGATAATCATGAGATAATAGGATTTTGATTTTGATTAATTGAATTAATATGGGTTTATGATATGGGGTGCTGATATATTTAATTAATTGGGTAGAGATAGGAGGGATGTTTAATGCTGATTTAATAAAGATGAGGAGTGATAAGGGGTGTGTATGTATTTAATTAAAATACTATATAATGATTAGGGGAATAATACTTAGGATTTTAGAGAGTGTGAGGATGATGTGGAAGATAAATACATGAAGATAAATGTTAAATGTGGTGTGATTAAATGGTGTTGTAAATGTATTATAATAATAATAATAATAATATGATATAGTGAGTGTATGGATTTACACGAGATAAGTATGGTGATGTTTTTGTTGATGTATTTAATTAATTAATTTGATAAAGATGAGTATTTGACTTAGGATATGGGGTATTGATATATTTAATTAATTAAGCGAGTAAGGATGGGAGAAATGTTTGATGTTTTTAATTAATGGGACAAAGATATGGGTGTAGTATAGGATTAATTGATTAAATAAAGGTGAGTGGTGTATATTTTATATGAATTAGTATAAGGATCAGATGTTATAATGAAGGGGGTATAGCGGACATGAACATGGGAATTAGCAATGTTAATTTTAGGTGTCGTAGTTAGTTAAGGAGACCCCTTTGTTGGTTATGAAGAGCTTGCATCCTTACTTTATTCTCTCCTCATGTTCTGTACTTCCCTTTTTGTCTTTGATCCAGCGTGGTGTCCTCTTATTATTATTATTATTATTATTCCTCTCCTCCATTCTCCTCTTCCTCATGTTGTGGTAGAGTCTCTACTCACCTCCTTTTAGGAATCCTAAGCGTAATCTCCTTTGGCATATGTGGCATGTGGGAATCACACATTTCCACTTCTTTGAAATTATTCATCTTAGGTCACGAGTTGATAAAAACTCTAGAAATCATGCTACCAACCATCACATTCATAATTGGATTAAGATCCATTGTATCCGGAAACATCGTTTCTAATTACATAGTCCTAGAAGTTTATCCAAAGGTATTGTGTAATGTGTGCCAATCTGAGTCAACTTTGTTTGCATCCAAATTCGTCTTACGCACATATTTGATTCTTTTTATTGTGTATTTGAAATACTTGGTCCACGTCCCCATTTCTCCATTGTTCATAAAAAATTTCTCAAGGTTAAAGTGTTGTATGACTATAAACATTTCTAACTTGCCTACTACACTTGGTAATTATCTCAACACATGTCACTCTTTCTCAAAGGTGCACACATCCTCTTATACAACTTATCCAATCACACCTTGTATGGATTTTTGATTATGTTACGCGAGGGGACTTGTCTTCTACATGATGTATCCATATATCATCCTTTGGCCCATCAAGGACACTAATCTCCTAAAAGATGATTAGCAATAAGATAGATTCCCATGTTATCTTGTCTCCCTTTTACGTTTGTTTCTGGCCTCTTCTATAATTCCTTTGGTAATTTATTACACAATATTATACTAAGTTTTTTACACCATTTTATGTGCAATATAGATGAGCTTCCTATTTACATCTCCATAATGCTCAAAAGAACCAAGTTTGCAACTAAATAATTTTGTTATCACTCTAGTTGTAGGGTCTGCAATCTTATCGACACTCATTTCCTTGTGTCCCCTACGATATTGTAATTTTATGGCCAACTCCTCAATTTTCATCTTGTCATGTAGATACATGTGTAGGTATTCACGGTATCGAGACAACCTTATAAATATCCCAATAAAACAAAGTGTGAACCTCATCCTCCATTCAAAGCAAAGTATAAATACACTAAGTACACCCATGACACCAGCCACTCGAAGAGGTGTGCTGGCCTTCCAAAGAAGGGAAATTAAAACATTTGAAGGAACCCTACCTGTTCAAAACTCTTCCATACTGAATCATCGATGACCACTTCATCTTCTATAGTTCTCATAGGAAACTCCCACAACATATACTTATTTAAGTCAGCCTCATGTATTGGCGCCCTATTATTATGCTTTCCAATCTTTCATTTTGTAAGTTTTGAGGTCCATTACCGTCCCACAATTACCTCCAGTGGGTATTGAATTTCTGAGAACCAATTCTTAGGTAGCTCCTCCACTTCCTTCTTGTTCGTCGATGCCTTTCATGGTGTAATTTCTATTCTCAAATTCATACTATAAATTGTAACCCTTAATGAAAAATACCTAGGTACTAAGAGTATCTTATTTACTTACCCCTCGTATCCTTATGTTGTGCATCCAATATTCTATGTTATCTTGTGTACCATGCCCTCAAGCCTTAGCTACTTAATTTAAAAACCTTATAAACCATAACTCCATGATTTCCAAGGTTCTACAAACCCCAAATGCACAAATTTGAATTCTATAAACCCGAGCTCCACTCACTCATTCCCTCACACTTCTCTTAAGCTCCTACTTCCTCTTATTAAAGGAGCTTCCCAACGGAAGGCTTCGTGCACTCTGCTCTGGTTTTCTTCATTTCTCAATTTTCTCCTTCGTTGATCGGATGAAGTATAACACTAAGGAGAAGGAACATAAAATATTCACACGCGGTAGCAAGGAACATTTGAAGGTGTGGAAGGATAGGGAAGGAATCATGCGTGAAAGACAAATTTAATTAGGACTTACCCATTTTCATGATTACGAGCTATTTTTGGAAATAACATACAAAACACACAATGGGATGGGGACTTGCACAACACACAAATGATATTTTTGGAAGAGAATCTACTAAAGTGCCATACACGAGTTAGAATTAATAATAGAAATACAACTTCTAGTTAATTGTAAGAGATATATAATTAGCACACTTTCATGTGTGCATGTTATTGTAAAGGAACATGAATATTTTTAGCATGCGACCTATTTTTGTAAGTGCGTAAGTGATGAAGGGAAATATCCCACCCTTATAAATATGTAGTAATCTATGTAGATTAGTAGAGAGTGTTGTGTGTGATCTATTGTGGAGTTATGATGTCGATTTGATTTGTGCATAAACTTATGATACTACTTATTGTAAGAAGCTTCTTTATTTATTTTGTTTTAATATAATGGAGTGTGTTGGGTGAATAATGGTGTTAAACATGACTAAAACTAGTTCTTACATGGTTGACTTCATTATATTTATCACTTAATTCATTATTCTTTTAGATCTAGATCTGGAATATGCTCTATGGAATATTTATGTTGTTTGTGGATATGAATATGTTACATCTTCATCATGTTCACATCCTATACAAGAAACTCTAAGGAGGGTCCTAGTACCTTTACGTGCTTTGGGTGAGCACTCAGCTCAGGCTAGGTGATGTGTCAACGCACCTGGGTTGTTCATGGTAAATTATAGGCTACATCATTGGTTCCATTTCCGGGACCTCTTTTTCAGTTTTTTTCAGGATGGTTTGCGATGAAGACGTACCGGTTAACCCTAGCAAGTGTTGAGGAGTAGATAAAATATATAGAAGAAGAGTACGCATGGGGATTCAACACTGGATCTAAGTTTAACATATGTGCGTGGGTGGAAAAGAACTTGTATGACTATCTATATGAGAGCTTCTTTGCTATTTTCCTGGTAGAACTGTACGAGTGGCTGGTTTCTTATGCGTATAAGAAAAACTAGAGGTATCGCACACTTTTGTAGACACATGGATAATTTTATGCCTTATATGATGCTCATTTTATTTGGACATGCACTATGGATGCTTGGTTTTATGGTGTTTTGAAAAACTATATCCTGGAATACTCTATTTCCACTTATTCTTTCCCAGAAGCAACTGAGTTCCAATTTTTACGGTATCCTAAGGGAACTTACTTGCAAGGAATTCCACTAGAGATTAAGATCTTGCTGGTAACCCTAAACTTAGAGGAAAATCTGATGGCGGATAAACTTGACCATGCGTGGGGGTAGGAGCAGGTTTGATGAAAGATGGTTGACCTAACAGTAGAAAGGTAGAGAGAATAAAGGCAGCTTAAGTACAATGAAGCCCACGAGAGGGAGATAGAGAAGCGATGTGAAATTACAAAATGGATGGTGTTGAGGAGAGACATGTCTCACAAATTATGTGGAGCTCACGTAGAAGGCGTGGAGCCATAACATCAAGAACTCCCCATTTTGGCAAGCTTAACATGAGAGTGCACCAGTAGAGATGACCTAGGTTACAGGTGTGCATCTGAATCTACCTAGAAACCTAGCCCTTACACTTGGTTTTCTAGTACTTAGTACATCCAATAGTCAACAAGCTAATTTGGGAAGTAGGGAAGCATGAGTAAGTCACATAACAAGTGCATTGATGACAGGGTAAAAATCTTCATTGTTATTTGGAGATATCTTTTAGGTGCATCATCTACACAAAATTTGAGCGCATAGAATTTGGGGCTCACTTCTGGGAGTAGTACCACCACGCAGACTATAGGAGTTTAGTACAGTACTACTATTGGGACACAGGAAGTACATCTTCTAGTCCACTTCTAGCTATGGGTGGAGGATTAGGGGGTGTAGGTGGCTCTAGTTTTGGTGGATATGGTGGTTCTAGAGGCAGAGGCAACACAAGAGGTTCTGGATTAGGTGGGCAGGGTCCGCACCAACCCTAGAATATTTACATGGAGATGTCTCTTCATCTTCTAGAGTATAAGGGCATAGATGATTCTATTGAACACATGCACATGTGTTAGATATTGTGGTGCGTAAAAGGGATCGCGATTTTGAGCACAAGGCAAGTCAATTTGCAAATACATTGTAGGGATGTGCACACAGTTAGTACAAGAAGTTTGAACCTGATCAAAATTTCCTAGATTATGTAGCATTTAAAGATACATTCCTTACGAGTTCTATATCCCGAATTTGAGCGAGAAGAGTATAAGCACACTCAAGGATATTAAACAAGGCACTACTAAAAGTGTCCAGGAGTATGATGCCCATTTAAAAACACTTTTATCTAAGCTTTCTTATGATATTCACACAAGCTAGCATGCACAATGGTTCATTGGAGGTCTAATCACACCTTTTAGAAGGGATTTGTCACATAAGACATACACTTGATTCACATGAAGTGTTGAAGTAGCTTTGTGCCCCGAGGTAGTGAGGCGTACGGACACCGGTGTTAGCCCATTATTAGAGGCGTGGATTTCATCCATGGAAAATTAGTTGGAGAAAATATTGGTGAATTTTACACATGAGACGGGCACAAGGATTTGGTTTACATCTTTGTGAAGTGGAGGAACACACCAAAGATAGTTGTCCCCGCAGAACAATGCGTTCATTATTACTAGATGGTGAGATATGTCACTTGAACCATGACACCAACCATTGTCCATTATTGTAATGTGTAATAAGGAAGAATGTATCTTGTTATTGTAATATTTTTCAGTCCATGACTCACGATACATATCTTGTAGGTTGATTGGTGGATCCACGATGCTATAGATATTGATGTGAGACAAACGGGAGTATCGAGATAAATCTAAGGGTAAATGTGAGCATCAGGATTAGAATCACAATCAAGCACATTATGATCGAAATGGGGGGCACTATAATGAAGGATGTGGCAAAGGTTGAGGATACCATGGTGGTAGAAGAGGTGAATTCTCTCGTGGAACATGCTTTACATGCAGATCACCCGACCACTACAGCACAAATGTCCTCATAAGATTACAAGTTATTTTGTGGGAATAATCATAGCTATGAGGAATTCCCAAATATATATGAGAATCTTAGAAAGCAACATAAATAAGAGAAAAATAGTGCGGCGGGGATGGTTAGGATATAACGCACTATGAAAAATCAATGGATGCCAAAGTTGGAATGGGAACTTGAGGTATTTCCTGTAAATATCACTACACGTCTTTGAAGCTACGCACTTAGAGAGGTGTTACCACAAAATCTTACCATCATTAAGAAGGATGCTTTGCATGCAAGATACTCGAGATCCTATGCATCGAAGGAGGTTTATCAGGAGACCATGGAGGTACTCAAAGACCTTCAAGGGGAAATATAATGTTTAAAGGAGCAATCATAGAAGATGGAACTAAAGAAGGAGGTAGAGACAGTCCAGTCAGATATTGATGACTTGAAGGAGGTATGTAGAATGCTACGTCAAGAGAATATTATTCCATTACTAGGGAGTTGGCTAAAGGGAAACACTATGATAATGAGATCACTCTAAATGTTATTGTTGACGGATGGCTCTTGAGTAATATATTGATTGACAAAAGCACGGAAGTAAATGTGCTTACTTTAGATGCATAGGTACAGATGGGGAGACCTACATTGCAACCATATTCTAATGTATAATTTATGTCTAATCCAACTAAGGCCACTCCTATCTAAGTTTAAAAATATGCATCCATTACTATACAAGTGGCCAAGTTCACTAGGGATTTTAAGGTTTTAGCACTTGTAGAAGCAGACAGTTTTGTAGCTCTACTTGGATGTCATTAGTGTTATGTAGATAATGTTGATCTTCGGTTCAACAAGGGATATATCAGTTTTGAGAATAAGGAGGAAAGAGTTATTATCCCTTTAACAGATGGAAAATATGTGCCCTATGTTGAGCCTTTGAGTGAGGAATATTTGAATAGGATTTATGTACGCACCATTTAGGACCTAGAAGTGCTCAAGCCATCTAAAGAAGGAATCCTTCAGTGGGAAGATGCACAGTCTATTAGTGACACCACAAGTATTGCTTGTGATAATTGGGCTCATGGTACTTATGAGATGGTTAGGAACAAATTAAGGAGCACATTTACGAGGAAGAAAAACCTCATTGTGTCAGGAGGATAGGTAATATCTTTGAACCTCGGTACACCGGAGAAGGAGACCTCATGGTATTCCTACATACCATGGAGGAATAGTTGATAAACCAGTTGGAAAGAAGAATTATGCTAGCACATACCCTATGTGGGACAACAATGTCTTGGTGGGTGGTTCACAGGGATAATATTGTATAATGGAATGAATTCATGATTTCTCTTACAACTTAGTTTTCCAGAGCAATGCATCGACTCAAATTTGCAAATATCATGGTAATCAACATATTTAGCACCACACTCAGTAGTGTGAGAGGATTTGGATAGAGGGTTAGGAAGTTTTACCACCTTCACTATGGGTGCAAAAACCCTATTTCACTTTATAAGGATTTGCACACACTTGGTATGTATATGCAAAGCTACTTAAAGAAACTGGAAATTGGAAGGATTTGATTGTAGGTATGGTCTAGAATTTTGACTACTTCTCTTCTAAACCTCTAGTAGTAGAAGAGGCATTAAGGGTTATAAAGCTGTTAAATATGGGAGACAGCAAAGAAAAAGAACTCATTCGGGAGTTATTTGAAGAAAATGACTCAGAGCACATTTCTTTGAAGGAACAGAGACATATGCCACACTACTTAAGCACGATTGTTTTGAGAAATAAAAAGGGAAGATGGTTTACATAGTGGATGATGAAGAAGTAGAAGAAGCTGGATATATATCATTCAACAGTACGCACGAGGTTTTGGAAAGTGAAGATAAAAACACACACACACACCTACCATGAACCTATGAGGACCAAGAAAGTGAATATTGCTACGAATGCTGAACCTAAAGAGACAATAATTAGAGATTATTGTTCTGAATTTGAAGTAGAAAAAATAGTAGAGTTGCTCCATGATTTTCAAGAATTATTTCCTAGGGGATACCATGAATTGAAAGGAGTGCATGAATCATTAGGAGAAATGAAGATAAAGCTTAAGGAAGGTGTGTGCCTAGTCAGGAAGAGACCCTACAGGATGAACCCCAACTTGTGCATAAAGGTCAAAGAAGAAATTGACAAAATGTTGAAGTGCTGGGATTATCAAGCTCCAAGAACAATCGGAGTGGGTTAGCCCCATAGTTATCAGTATAAAAAAAGATGGTCGATTATGATTTTTGTAGATTACATAGGCCCAGAATGTTGCGTGTGATTGATCCCTTTCCTACACCTTTCACAGAGGAGATATTAGAAGGCATTGTAGGGCGTAATATCTATTCTTTTATAGATGGATTCTCTCGGTATCATCAGGTTTGGATTGCACTGGGAGGATTAAAAAAACTTTCAACACTAAATGGGGAAGTTTTGCATATATTGTGATGCCCATTAGTCTGAAAAACATGCCCACTGTATTTTTACGAATAGTTTTTCAAGAATTCCAAGATTTTATTCATATGTTCTTACAAGTTTACTTGGATGATTAGACGGTGTCTAGGCTTATTAAGGATCATTATGACAATTTGTGTTTAATTTTTAAAAGATGTATATAGTTAAGCATCTCTTTGAACATCAAAAAGTGCATGTTTGCTACACCTTTTAGAACTTTGTTAGGGCATATCATCTACGATGAAGGTTTGTTAATAGATCCATCTAAGGTTATAGTTATTGTCGGCCTAAAAGAACCTACCAAATGAGTGAGGTGTGTAATTTTTGGGTCACACTGGGTATTATAGAAAATTTATCAAAGGATATGCTAAGGTTGCCACACCATTGGAGGAGTTACTAAAAAGAAAAGGGACATTTTATTGGGGAGAAATGCAACAACACACATTTGAGGTACTAAAGGAGAGACTTAATACAACGCCTATTCTATGCTTTTGCACATGGGACCAACCGTTTCATGTACATGTGGACGCCTCTGGCACGACCATTTGCACAGTGTTATCTTAGCCTAGAGAAGGTATTATCGATCATCCTATCTATTTTTCTAGTAGAAAGTTGACTCATGTAGAGCATAATTATACAATGATAGAGCACAAAGCCTTGTCCATGATCTATGCAATGCATAAATTCAAAAATACATTTTAGCAACACCATTCATATTTTACACCGATCACATGGCATTGAAATACTTGGTAAACAAGCCCATTTTACAAGGGAACATATGTCGATGGGTGCTTTTATTATAATAATTTGATTTCATAGTTATGATAAAACAAGGTAAAAGTAATTCTGGCCCATACCATTTATCACAAATTCATTCAAGGGAGGATGCACAAACAATTGAAGATACAATGCCAAATGCATAGTTATACAGGTTACAATGCATACATTTGAAATTGGAGGATATTGTTATCTTTTTATGTACAGGTGTGGCACCAGAAGGAATGAAATCCTTGGAGGAGAAACAACTTGTAAGTTACATGTCTCCTTTTATGTTGATTAGTGGTGACCTATACAAGTTAGGCCAAGATGAAGTATCGCCTAATTTCACATCATGGAAGAGTTTCATGGTGGTATTACATTGGGCACTTTGTTGGTCCCATTATTGAGTTTTCATAATGTGCCTTAATTTTTCATGTCCAAATCTACTCACAAACATTTTATTTTTGATTTGGTGGTCTGCGATTCGTCTTCCCAATTAAATGCTTGAAAATGCCCAAGATCTTACTATTTTGCCTTAATTTGAAACAACAATCCAAGTTTCCCCTTTTTGTGCCCTAGCTTTTTCAAATGGTCAGTTGTGTCATTTTTTCCTTTGTCAAATCATGAAAAACTCAAAATTGATCAAATCTTGAGTGTTTGCAATTAAAAACCCAATCCCTAGGTTGAAAACAATCCTAAATCATGTTTCAATTGATTTAAAATCAAGAAATCTGCCACCCTTGTTAAATTTTTTGATTTCTAGGGCATCCTGTGAATTTTTGGCATTTTGACGGTTATACGGGTGTCATCGGCCCGTCAAATTCATCATCACAACATCTAGGGCAACGTGGCACATTATGATTGGTGGAGGATTGGTGGGTTGTCCTTAAGAAATTTGGCTTTTACTTTGCAAAATTTTTAGAGTAAATTTTTGGCCCGAAAGCCCTCATCCAATCATAGATGGACACGTGTCCAAGAGGAGAAGTCAACATGAGGGGGCAGAAATTTTGGTGTATTTGAAGTTTTTAACTTCAAAATTTTAAGGTTAAAATTTGGGCGAAGCTCCACAACGAATCATAAAGCAACACGTGTCCAAGAAAGTAAAATGGGGCAGTGGGCTTTGTGATGACTTTGAAGTTTTTAAACTTCAAATGGTAAAAAAGCAAGGTTTGGCCCGAAGGCCCGCACCGAATTGGAAAAGGACACGTGTCCAGAAATACAAAAGGTGGAGCAGGGGACCGATGGAAAGTTTTATGAATTTTTGCCTTTGTGTTTGCAAGGTAAAAATTGAAAAATGGTCCCACGACCAATGAGGAGCCAACACGTGTCCCAAAAGATAGAAATGGGGGAGTGCGGGCCTGGGGAGAATTTTGAAACTTTACAAATTTGGCAGGGAGGTTTGAAGGAAGAATTAGAAGCTTAGACCCACGACAAATGGGAGGATGCCACGTGGCAGGAAAGAAGCGGGTGTTTGGGCCCGTGGAAAATTTTGAGAAAATTTTCCTTTTTTCAAAAAAGTGTCAAAATTGATAGAATTGGCCCACATTTTCAATGGGGCCCACATATGGACATGTGGCGGGTCTAGGGGAGGAGTGGGAAATTTTGCAAAATTTTCCAAAATTAAAAAAGGTCATGAAACACATTTTTAAAAGATGGGAGCCCGATCCAATCATGTTTTGACATGTGTCCTACCTTGTCTAGAGTCAAAAAGGGTATCTTTGAACTTATTCATGGATCTCATCTACCACATGGAAGGAGGACATTTAATGTCGATACAAAATCGACGGCAACTATACATTCTTCCTTCTTACCGCCATTGGAGCTCCAGAAAACTTGGATTCATCATTTCTTCATCAAATTGCATCGAACCTTATATGATTTTGGGTCGTCTCGGCCTTCTGAGAACATTGGTGACATTTTTGTGACCTAATTTTTTGATCTGTGGTGTTTTTGATGAAATTTCTACTCGGGCCCGATAAAAAATGTGAAAAGTGAAAATCAAAGGTTGCAGAGGTGAAATGATGAGGTAAAAAGGGTAAAAATGATTGATAAAACATGTTGGCATGCCTGAATGATAAAAACGTGACCCTGGGATGGATAATAATCCAAATTTGTGTAATGATTTAATTTTTGTGCATACCTGGCAACCTGCGAGTTGTTTTTCTGTTTGGTGTCACTATCTTTAAAATCATGAAGTTTTTGTAACAAATTTGATCCCATAAGCATATTATTTTCTTGGGAAGGAAGACTCCATGATGGCATAAGATATATTATGCATTTTGGAGAAATTTGAAAGAGGAGAGAGAATTTAGAATTTCACGGGAAAAGCTGGAAGAAGCCCATTTCTCTGAGAAAACTACCTGAGAGCCATTTTCAATTCTATTTTGCATCATATTTTATCATGTTGAGTTGGTTTCAAGTTGTAAATCCATCAAAAGCTCTGAGATTGTTCTCATGACATTCCCCGCTGATATATTTGATCATTTTTTGGATTATCTAGTTTATTCTCTTGGCAAAGTTTGCATATACTTATGTTTTAGAATGTTTTCAATTTGTGTTTCTTTCTCATGTTACAATCTTGTGTTTAGGATCTCTTTGATCATACATGGTCTCATTTCTTGTTGATGGTTTGATGACATTTGTAATCTTATATCCAGAAGATCCTTCATCTGATAGAGGATAAACAGATTTAAAATCATTTTACTGTCCTTAAATCTTGAGATTACTTGTAAACCTTTGGGGATACCTTAGGTCATGATCAAATAGGGATTTCTGGATACTTTGTTGGTATATTTTCTTTAAGATTATGTAGCAGGTTATCAAAGAATGTGTGGAAGAGTGCAGATCTAGGCCTCCATTTGTGCACATATCCTGGTTGAAGGAGTATTTTAAACCTTTTGAAGCATTCCTACTGTTTAAGTGTTACAAATTTCTTGCAAAGGTCCTCAAAGAGTTTGGTAACTTTTGGTTGGTCTTGTCTAACATCTCCCAACAAAATTTCATTTAGAATAACTATCCCTACCCTGTACTACCCCTGCATTGCGTTGTGTGTTAACAAGGGAATACAATCCATTTACAAACATGCACAAAGAAAATCAGGATAATACCATGTCTCTAGCAGCCTCAGCCTTGTTTTGAAAACATTTCCATCATTTAATAGTGACAACTCTTTTGAATTTGAATAATGGAAAATTGATCATGTTTTCCCAAGGCCCCTTCCATAAAATATGCAAAGTACAAGGATATCTCCACCTCCTTCACCAAACAAAGGCTGCAATATAGGTTCTCTTGCCTTGGTTGATAGGCACAACCTAAAATAGTGAGGATCAGATCAAAATCCTTCTGAGGTGCTACCCACTCCTTCAAATATTGAGTGCTAACAAGTTAGATAGCAGGGAAAATTTTAGTGGCGAATATTCGTAATATGGCGAATATTTCATTTTTGAAAATTTTGAAAAGGTGAATTTTCTGGTGTAGGTCAGTGACCTGTTCGCCTAAAAATTACACTTTAATTTTTTTTAGGGTCGGCTTCACCTACCCTTGAAAAATATCCCCTATATAATCCTAGATTATTCGCAGGTAGAACACTTCTACTTCAAATTTTGTCAACAATATGATATATCCTGTATATTGCAGACGACGCGACAAGGGGGTAAGTTATTGACGCACGACAAGGAGGGTTTACAGATATTGACGCATAGTAGATGCACGACAAAGAGTTTGTTGACGCACGACAATGGGGTTATTTGTTGACATGCGACACTGATAGATAGTTGACGCGTGACAAGGAGGTACTACAGATATTGACGCATAGTAGACACATGACAAATAATTTGTTGATGTGCGACACTGACGGATAGTTGATGCGTGACAAGGAGGTACTACAGATATTGACACATAGCAGACACATGACAAAGAGTTTGTTGACGCGTGACACGGAGATTTTTTTGATGTGAAAGCAGAGGGCGGAGGCTGCAGAGATGCGTGATGGGAGATTTGCTATTACGCGTCAAAAAATGCATTGACACGCGTCAGCGGCACTCGTGACGCGTCGCCAACAAGGTCCTGGCTGACGCACGCCATCGAGGTCCTGTTGACGTGCGTCAATGAATTTTTTTGATACGTGACAACAAATCTCCCATCGCGTGTCTGTAGCCTTCTGTTACACCACTTGAAAATTAGGTGAAATTTTTTCATACAACCCCCAAAAATTCACCTTCCCGCGAAACCATTCTGGGGATATTCGCCAGGTATTTTCCACCTTCGATTTCCAAGAGGTCTCTTAAAATGAACCCTGTCGATAGATGTCTCCCCGGCTACAAATGACATATAAATCATTTATCTACCTTTGAGTGTCTTGTGTAAATCCATGATGCTACTTGAGTTGTGAAGGAGATTAAGTTTGGGTACTAATAGGCACTATGCAAGTGATGTCACTTTGCGTGCAAGATTCTACTTTTGGATTATGGTGGGAGACCTTTTATAAGGATTGTAAAGCATATTGTAAGGCATGTGATTAGTGCAAATTTGTTTGAGAAATGGGATATAGACTTTGTGGGATCTATTTCACTAGCTACATGTAGAACTAGATCACGCTACATCATCACTTGCACATATTATCCATGTTCTTACAAGATATGGATGCCCGTTGAATTTGACCGTGATAGGGGCACACACTTTCCGAATGAGACAACTAGAATTTTATTGGACGAGTTCATGATTGCACACCATAACAATACACCATATCATCCTCAGGAAAATGGAACTGTTGAAGCTTTCAACAAGATTTTGAGCCAGACATTGACAAAAATTTGTGATGTTGGAAGGAAATATTGGGATGATAAAGTTTCTGCCATGCTTTGGGCGTATAGAACAACATACAAGCAGTTGAACAAGGCCACACCCTTTCAGTTGGTGTTTGGTGTAGAATCAGTTCTTCCGATGGAATTCATGTTACCTTCTTTGCGTATTACGTGTGCTTTGGAGGTCTCGCTGATGAAAATGCTTTGGAAGAAAGAATTGATCAATTGATACAATTGGATGAGAGGCATGCCATAACATGTTGGAGCCAGAAGTAGGAAAAGGCTAGGAAGAAGGCATGACATGATAGGCACATTAGGGACAAAAAGCTTGAGATAGGATAGATGGTGCTTCTTTATGACTCTAAGTTTCTGCACCATCTAGGAAAGCTTAAAGTACATTGGTTGGGACCATATATTATCACTCATATACTTGAATCGGGACGCTTGTTAGTAAGAGAAAATTTATGGAATATAGTTTCTCGGTTACTTTAACGGGAGTAGGCTGAATCCCTATTATAAATAATTCTTTTTGGTGTTTTTAATAAGGTAGTGTTGCCATTTAGACTAGGTTTTCATTTTTGTATTTCCTTAATGTATTTTTTTTGTCACTATGCTTTGTCAATTTAGTTGGTGTTTTGTGTAATAAGCATGTTTGCACACTGGAAGCTAATTACCATTTGAAGAAATTTTATGCGTAGAGGACTGCACATACCATTGGTGTGGGGTGGCTATTTACAATTGGTTACACATAAAGGAATAAACTACTACAAGTGTTATTCACGTTTGCAGAGGAGTGGTTAGAAAGGAGATTTATTTTGCAAGATGATCGTAGATGGAGATAAATGAGGGAATAGTATAACACAAGGTAAGTAGTGGCCGTAGAGACTACTAGGGTAATACATAGTAGTGAGGTAATCAGGTGCATGGAATCAGGTTAAAGAGAATTATGTAGCTAGAAGGTAAGAAGGTGCATTAGAAGGTTATAGCTAGGGCACGAAGATGTACCACATGGATATTGTGTAAATGGTCAATTAATGAGAGGATTGTTGGTAGGTGGAGTAATAAATGCACTAAAATTTTGAAAATCTATATAAGGATGTGATGTGGGTTCATTTTTACCTTTGTGATCACAAGTATTTGAGCGATCTAAGCGTAAATGAGCTGAGTGAGTCGTGTTAAGGTGTGAAGAGTTATGAAACTAGACGTGGAGAGTAGAATGTTGCGCGAAGTGACTTGTTTCCCCATTGGTGAAGGGTTTGAGTGAAGTAAAAGCATTAAGGAGGAGCTAAGGCACACGGTTTAAAGCTAAGACACACGATTCAAGCTAGGGTTTAATTTTGCTTGCTATAGACAAAGTGAGAAGGTGGATTTTTATGGTGGTGATCAAGAAAACACCCACAGGCACCAAAGGAAAGAAGAAAGTAGAAACAGAAATTGAAATTACTCCGAGAGTAATTTCTCAGAGATGCAGTATCTAGAGGGTGTGATAATTGGACAAGAATGGGATTCCCACATTTGTAAGTGTAAGATAAGTGACTACAACCACCGCACATCTGACAACAAGAAAGAATTGGATGCGTTGTTGAGTATAAAGACCAACAAGTGCATAGTGGAGGATATGCTAGTGTATGATGACACTAGAGAGAAATTGTTGAAACAGGTAGGATTTTATCAGTTATACGAGCTCCCATATTTTAGAAAGTATGAACCTTTATACCAGTGGCTGATGAGCAGAGTCGATGAGGACTTCTTTGATTTTGTTGGACAAAACGTTAGAATCACAAAAGCCCTGATTTCAACACGCGAGATTAAAAGGCACAGGGGTAGACCTTGCTAGTGACTTGACTAATAAAGAAAAAACCATGGAGACATGGAAGGATTTATTGTATACAAAAGGTCTGCATGGAATGGACATTGATAAATTGAAGAAGTACATCGGTGACCAAGTTAAATGATCAAGAGAGATGGTCACAAGTAAATACCATGTGGCTCCATATTGCGAGGAAAATGTCTTAGGGAGTAGTCTATAACATAGTAGGTTACATTATAGAAACCATTATCGAGGAAGTGCACATAGGTGATAAGATCAATTTTTGCATTATCTTACTTTCTCTAGTATTTATGGAAATCAGAGTGCCTGATGGGAAAAAGAACAAGATTTGGGAATATCTCATGGAAAAAAAGTCCTTTGCGGAAAGGTTTAACAAGTATTTATGTGAAGGTTCAATGATTGGGCCATTTAAACAGAGGGCGAGAGATGTGGTACGATCGACTCCATGTGGCATTTGAAGAGGAGTGACGCATCCCCAAGGAGCTACCTTTAGTAGTTGGCAAGGTCATATACTTCACGGTGTGCTTGGCTATTCTACATTGCAGTTACCAGCTATGAGGGATGAGACATGGAGCATGTGGTGAAAAATACCATATGCCTTCATAGCACACTACTTCAAAGCATCAATCTACTATTTTATTGATGTGCACTACCTAATTTTTATTACAGAAAAGGTAGACTGTGACTACCACACTCGAGGAAGACATACGTATAACCTGTGTCGAATTTGCCTATGTTGAGAGGCTCATTTTAGACGTTATAAGCATGAAGCCTATAATCTTGGCAATTGGGGACATTGGAGTAGTGCTCATATACCTTCAGGGTAATCCCAAGCAGGAGAATAACAAGTATGTGGAGAATGATTTTACACTCCCATGGCCACCTAAGGGAAAGTATACAGTGGAGAACGTGCTAGTCCCAAATCCCACATAATCTATAAAGGTAGAGGATGAAGAGGAAGAGGAAGATAGTGGTGGCTTAGATTATAGAGGCTAGAGGCAACCCACGAAAGAGTGGAGACTAAGTGTGTGGGTACTCCACCTCAGGTATAGGAAGAAGACAAAGACTTGGACATAGAAGCAGTCTAGGGAGAGTGTTGTTTTAAAAGGGTATTCAAAAGAACAAGGACCAAGGTGTGGGAACCCCATAGCCTGTGAGGATATCACCATGACTCTCTCCTTAAAAATAGGCAATTGAGAAGAAAAGGAGAAAGCTAAAGCTGAATGAGGAGGCAGAGGAGTCTGTAGAAAGCACACTGGCACCCCTATACAACCAGAAGATGTGGAGGAACCCAAGGATGAAGATATGAAGGATGAAGAAGAGGGAGTAAAGGTGGTAGAAGAAACAAAACATGATATTGCTCAGAACATTGAAGATCCGAATCCAAATCTTGGTGCTCAAATTCCTAGGGGCAAGAACAAAGAGAGCAAGTGGGGAGTATGTTGTAATGAGTATGGGCTATGCTGAGGACACAAGTAAAATTTTCCATGCCTATTTCTAGAGTATAATGGGCCTTAAGGGGTTGTATGGATGGGAGTTGATGGACCCAGAAACAACTACGCGTGTGAGGAAACAACTATCCTGGTCTATGCAAACTCACATGGATGAGCCCAATTTTGATGTATGTGAGGATTCATGTGTGTCTCGAAGAATGAAGAAGGCACCACAGAGTAGGCACATGACTATAAATCCCACTCTCATGTCCGATGAGTAGGTAAGAAATGCCTTAGTTAAGGTATCTACAAAAGTGGCACAGAGGAACATAGATAAGGCTACCACTATTAGAGAACTACGAGAAGATAATAAGGCCAAAGCTATAGAAATAATGCATCTACAAGGAGAAAAGGACTTAGAGCAGAAAAATAATGAGGCCTTCATCAGTATTGCGGAAGAAATTGGTGACCATGTCTTGAAAGTAAGACCACACTTGGAATCTAAGGTACCTAAAAGGTTTCCTTCAGCTATGCATTATGTGTGTACCCTAGTAGATTTGGTGCTTGAGGATGGACTAATTTACATGCCAGCGCCAAAGGACCCTGAATAGGAAGCGAGAGAGCAAGGGCCTTAGTGGTTAGAAAGATTTCATCTTACAAAGCCTTGCTCTAGAATTTGTAGGAAGAGTTGAAGAAAGCAGACCAGGCATTGAACATTTGTGTAGCTCCAGAATTAGTAATCGAATAAGAACCATATTGGAGGATAATGAATTTTTAAAGCAATGAAGGATGATACTTTAGGGCATGTAGAGAGATTGGCGTTAGTGAAGCAAAAGTGTGAAGAACTTGTAGCAAAGACAACAACCGCATAAGGAAAGGTTGGATGAGCTTGGAAAGCTCATAGCATAAAAGATGGATCTTCTAGAGGGATGGATGTTTGCTATGGCTAACGTTGTCATAGTATTGTAGAATGAAAAGGGAGAGATGACCTAGGATGAGTTAGAGGGAATTATTGTAGATGCCCTAGAGAAGACCCAAAACGTGCTGGATGAGTGGAAAGCTTTAGAAGCTGAAATTAAGGAAGAATATCCAGAGTTGATTCTCCCGGTGGAAGAGGAGGGTGCTAGAGAGTAAAATCTATTCTTTGTACAACAATTCATTCTTTATATTCTTCCATTCTTATTCTTTAAGGCATCAGGAGGCAACCATTTCTAGGGTGGCAATGCAGTTTAGTGTGGGGTAATGTTGAGCAAATGAAGTATGACACTAAGGAGAAGGCGCACAGAATATTCATGCATGATATCAAGGCAGATTTGAAGGTGCGAAAGGATAGGAAAGGAAATGCAAGCCAAAGACAGATTGAATTAGGAATTAGCCATTTTCATGATTATAGGCTATTTTTAAAGATAGCGTACGGAACACACAATGGGAAGGAGACTTACGTGACACAAAAATGCTACTTTGGGAAGATCATCTACTAAAGTGCCATGCATGAGTTTGAATTAATAATAAAATTACTATTGCTAGTTAACTGTAAGAGATCTATTATTAGCACACTTGCATGTGTGCATGTTATTGTAAAGGTGCATAATTATTTTCAGCATGCGACCTATTTTTGTAAGTGTGTAAGTGGTGAAGGGAAAGTCCCCATCGTTATAAATATGTACTAATCTATGTAGATTAGTAGAGAGTGTTGTGTATGAGCTATTGTGGAGTTATGTTGCCAAATCGTATACGCACATAAACTTATGATACTACTTATTGTAAGAAGCTTATGTGTTTATTTTGATTTAATATAATGGAGTGTGTTGGGTGAATAATGGTGTTAAACATGACTGAAATTAATTCTTACATGGTTGAGTTCATTATATTTATCATTTAATTCATTATTATTTTAGATCTAGATTTGGAATATACTCTCTTAAATATTTATGTTGTTTGTGGATATGAATACGTTACATCTTCATCATGTTTGCATCTTGTACAAACAACTCTAAAGAGGGGCTTGGTACCTTTCCATACTTTAGGTGAGTGCTCAGCTCAGGTTGGGTGATGTACCAACATGATTGGGTTGTTCATGGTAAATTCTTGGCTGCATCACCTTCACACTCTTTTCTCTTCACACTTCATCTCTTAGCTCTTTGATCACACAAGTATCTAACAAGGCAAGGAAACAATGAACTAGTTTTCCCTTATTTATATATTTTATGTATTTAATTACTCCATCAAAAATCACTTTTTTATTTAAAACTCTTTTTCACTTCTCCCATAGTTTTTGTTTTAAAACACCAGCTTTTTTATTTCTTTCCTTATTTTTACTTCCATGTAGTCATTTGTATCCTTCAGGGGAGCCACTACTTTTAGGTTACATTATTCCTTACACGCAACTCCCTATGTTGCACACCATCTTCCTCTATGCCGCATATGAAGTAGTCTAGAGTTATAATACCTTCCTTGTGTTACATTACACACCTCTCCATTAAATTGGTCTCTAAGTCTAAGCAATATCTATCCCACCAAACATCTATTTTCTTTTCACGTCATTACGCACACCATTATTTTTCTTTTCATGCTTTCTGCCTCATATCGACATGTATTCCTAAACCAACTAGAATAGTCATGTCACATTTCATAGCCTCATTTTTGTGCACGCACACCTATTTTATCTTATACTAAAAGTATGTGTGGTCCTCTGCACATCAACTTATTATATAGTAATCAACTCATGTGCGTGAACATGCTTATCACAACAAAAAAGAAAAAACAAAACATAATAAGAAAATATAATCTAAATGGAAATACTACCTTATTACAAACATAAAGGAAGCTTATTTATAGTATGGATTCATCCTACTCCCATTAAAGTAATTGGGAAATATGGTGCCATCCAACACCGTAATTGACATGCACCGATTCTAGTATCTCGGTTACTAAAAATGGTACTAACCAATGGAATTTCAACTTACCTAAATGACATGCAAACTTTGAGTCATATAGAAGTACCATATGTTTTACTACAAAATTCTTATTCTTGATGTGCATGTCATACCAAGCCTTCTATCCTTATTTTTACTCCAATGCACAATGGTGTGTCATTCATCCAATTAAATCAATTTGTCAATGCGATCATAAAGTGCATTTTCATCATCTAAACCCCCTATGCACGTAATACATAGGGATGGTAATAAAAATTCCATAGGTAACACAATCTCTGCAAACAAAACCGAAAGGGTGTAGCTTTATTCAATCATTTATAGGTTATTCTCTGTATGCACAAAGCATGGATGATACATTCTCATACGAATCTTTTCTTCCAAAATAAAATATCTTCGTTAGTGTTTGACCCAAGATATTTTTGAGAGATCTAGTAGTCCCATTATCCTAGGGCTGATAAGGGGTAGTCTTATGGTGTGTTGCTATAAACTCTACCAATAAAATTGGAATGGCCTCACTCAAGAAATGAGTCCTTCTATAACTTGTAAGGATCAATGGACATCCATACTTTTGATGATGTTTTCCCAAAGGAACCTCACTAATGTTACTATTGTGTAATATTTTAAATGTGTATGCTATGCTCACCTTGTCAAATAATCAGTACATGTGATAATGTAGTGTCACATATCCTACATGCGGGTGGTGTAATAGGTCCTACAAAATCAATTTCCCATTTCTCAAAAGGCTCCACACTTTCTATAAGCCTGAACAACATCTCATCTCTATTTCAAAGATTTCCAATTATCTCGAGAGTGATGACATGCTTTGAACACATCCGTAGTGTACTTGTATAATGTCTCCCACCATAATCCAACTAATAGGATCTTATGCGCGGTCACATTTCTTGCATAGTGTCCTCCAAAAATTCCTCCATAATATTTATGTGCTGGTTATACAAAACACATTAGTGAAAGAACTCATCTATCCTCATTTTGTACAGGTCTCCATCAATGAGCTGATATGGCATGACTCGAATAGTAAGTTGCTTATTTTCCAATGTCTTCATTCCTTCTGTAAAAATTCCGGTGTGTAAGAATAACACAATGTCCTTTAAATCAAGCTGGTGCATGGTTTAATTTGAAAAATTGTGCATCAAGCATATTGTCTTAAATTCTCTACGCATCCTCTCCAGAGTTGATCCTTAACAAGTGGTCAAGTCCCATGTTACTCTTACCTAGCTTCACTATGAATGTGAATTCAAACTCCTAAAAGATAAGTATCCATCGGTAGATGCACCCCTGTAAGATAATTTTTTTGACCAAAGTACTTCAATTCCATATGATCTATATAATATATAAACGTTGTGGCCAATAAGTACTATTAGAACTTATGGAGCACATAGATAATAGATAACGCTTCGTGATCCATAGTTATATAGTTCTATTACACTTGGTGTTAACTTTCTACTAGCAAATCATATGATATGATCCAAATTTCCCTCTCCTAGGAGCACCAAGACTACGCTAATAGCCATGCAAGTGTCATTAACATGTACAAGTAAATGTGACTTGTTCCATGAAGGGAAACACAAGATAGGTGCGGTGGTAAGATTATCCTTCAAGGTTTCAAACTCTACTTGTGTATCACACTATTTAAACTCTTCTTTAGCCTTTATAATCTCTTCCAATGGCATGGCTATATTTACCTAACCCTTAATGAATTTTAGATAATAACCAGTGTGCCTCAAGAAACCACACACTTCACTCTGATTGGCTGGTTCTTCTAGCCCTAAAATCACTATAATCTTAGTTGGATCTACCAAAAATCCATCCTTGTAAATAATGTGCCTAAGGAGAGTGCTAAAGGGGGTGGATTGCATCTCTCAAAAATCAATCACTCATTAATGTTGAGAGAGATTTTAAGTTGATTGCATCTCTCAAAAATCAATCACGAGTTATCACAACGATCTTTTACTAGATCATAGATGATCCAATCATCTAAGTAGACCTAGAAAAACTTATAAATGAAGTCCTGGAATTCTTGAAAAATGATGCACAAGAACACCATTGACACATTCTTCAATTCAGAGGGTATGATAGTGTATGTGAAACTTCCCCATTCAGTTGTGAAGGTGGTCTTATCATGATCATCGTGCACAATGCACACCTGATGGTACCCTAAAAATCCATCAGTGAAGGATTATATTTCATGCCCTGCTACACCTTCTAATATTTTTTTAGTGAATGGTGTAGGAAAATGATCCATGACATATGAAGCATTAAATACCCTATAGTAAAAAAATATCCATATCTAACCATCATTCTTGATATCGATTACCATGGGGCTGATCCACTCAAATTCCTCAATAGGATCAATAATCCTTGATTTAAGCATCTTGTCGATCTCCCCTTTCCTTCTCTCTCACGGGATTGTGTTCATTCTATATGGCCTCTTCCGAACTAGACACGCACTTTCTTTTAGCTTAATCTTCATCTCTCCTTATGAGGGATATACACCCTTCATCTCATGATAACCTCTTGGGATTGGAATCCATAAAACAACTCAATAATCTTCACAAATTCACATTTTGACCAATAATATCTAATGATATCCTCTTTAGGCACATCCTTAGTGTAAATATTCACCTGCTTAGTCTTCATATGCATGTATGGTATGCACATGCCTGATCTTATGTAGATTCCATAACCTCACACGTACCCTTTGTGTCCTTGATGTCCAAATATTCCATTTCCTCATCATCATTGAGGTAGACAATCTTCCCTTTTTCTTTCTCTTTCCATACAGGATTGATAAATGTTTCTTGTATTTCCAACATTTCCTTTTCACCTTAGTGTCAGGTTCCCCTAAGATATGAATCATAAGTTCCTATACCTTTACGTTATCTCCCAACGTGATGTGCTTCACGATTTTTAAAGCTTCATGAATTGTTAGTTTAGTGGTAAAATAATAAAAGGTATGAATAATAGCTTAAGTCATGTTGCATAAACTTGTTGTCTCTTACTTTAACTTAGCATACGATACTAAGAATTCACACATCTATGTAAAGTGGAGTAGAACTTATGTACCCAAAGGGATGTTGGTATAGCTTTTTGGTCATCCTCCCATTGTCTCTCATAATTATGGATGTGTACTAAGCGGGAGTATTCCTATTATAATCATGTATAAGAGAGAGAACATTGCTCCAAGTAAACCTTGTTAAAAATGTTACCCTTACCTCATGCCAGCCCAAAATATTATCTTTGTGTATCACCCACCAGCGTGTTGATGTCCCGCATAATGTATAGATCATCATATTCTATTTATCCTGTCGCTTTTCCACTTGTCTTTCATCGGCATAGAAAGGAGTCATATTTTTTTCTCTAGTATACCTAGGAAACCTGGGTTTCCCAAGTGCCTAACCATGCACTTCCTAAAAATCTGGTGACTCTTTCTTTGACCTCATAACCTACCATTTCATAAGTTTCATGGGTAAAATTTTTGTAAGTAACATTAGTAGTTTCAATGATAGCTTGCATATCTTCCTAATGAAGTACGCCTTCTTTTTATGGCTCTATATTTTTTGGTTGCGCACTATATGTACATAGATTATATTAAGTTCATCCTTATTCATAGACTTAATATAAGGTACAACCTTAACATCATCCAAGGGTATAACTAAGTGCTCATCCTTATTATCAAAACTGATATATCTTTTATTAAAGTGTAGGTCTGCATTATTAGCATAACACCAAGGACGTCCAAGTAGCGTTGGGAGGTTATCTACCTCAGAATTTATAATTCTTCAAAATCACCTACAAATTTGGCTCTTCGGATAGTGATTGAATCATCCTTCAACACCCCAATGGGAATGGCTCTTTTTTATTTTCCATAAATAACACATTAGCATTTGGTGCAATTGTGGCCCCCATTTTGTTCCAAACATCTAACATCAAAACATTGAACTTTTCACCTATCTCAATAAGCATGTTACTCACCACCCAACCATTTATCACTTGCATCTAGTGTAATATCCTTGTCACATTCATTGTCTTGTGGTGGTTAATTTTCATGAAGGATCTAGTGCTCTCACTCAACTCCTATGTGTGGCACTTTCTCTCAAAACAATTCACCTAGAAATGGACTAATGTTCTCCTTTTGTATCATCTTGCATACTTTCCTCAAATCATCCACATCCTTTTGAGGAAGTTTGGTGCTCTTTATGCATTCTCTCTCGTCCACGTGTTATTTTAAGCACTTGATCTCACCTGTAAATCCTTGATGACTCCCATGGTAACTTGATAGAACTCCTTCGATGACCTAGATCTAGATACTTAACATGTATGACATCCTCTCTCTGATAAGGGGTTTTTATTTAAGAGGCTCATGCACATGTACATGCATTACTTCTACAAATGTAGTAACTAACAAAAATTTAAGTTCTAGATCATCTATATTCTTAAGTGCCCACTATTCATGCTTCGTGTGTTCCACCATAATCATCCCCAAACCTTTTTCCTTCTTCTTATTCTTACACATATGGGCATAGAAGTGAGGGAAATATTCAACCTTATGTGGCTTCCCATAGTACAAGCATACCTCATTTTAAGGATATTCACACCGATAATGACACGGTGATTGACAAGTATAGCATATGCCATGTGTGAACCTTCCTCTACCACCACGACCTCTACTCTAATATCCACCTCAAAATCTACCATCTCCATTATTGTGCCCTTTACTCATCTATCCTTCTTACACCTTATAACTATTGTCACAATCTATTCTCACATACCTCATGCGTATGGTTGATCAAACGAAAATCACTTATGTCATGGGTGTGTGCGTCATAAATTTTTAAATACATAATAATGTTCTTTTACATCGCGCTACAAGAGTGGGTAATTCTAGAAATCATGGTTTTTGTGGAAAATATCACAATATTTTAACAAGGTGGGCACATTCCTATGTAGACAACTATCCTTTGTATGTCCTTCCACTTGAAATCAATACACCATAACCAACATGTCGTCTCATGTGCCAAATTGGAAGAAATTTTTTCCAATTGTATAGCCATAACTACTATTTACGCCTCAAGAAATGGACTTACCTCTATATCTACACTCCCAACTGTTTCAGCACACAAAGATGATTCCAATGCCTCACATGGATCATTAAATGTTTTATGGGATAAATCCCTTTGAAAAGGAGTCAACAAGCCTTGTATGAACTACTATGCATGTAGTCTCTAATGAATATTATAAGATAACTTGGACATCAAAGCCTTAAATTACACCTCATACTCCCTCACACATTAATACATGCCATGTTTGATGTCCTTTAGCATAATAATACTATGTTTTCAAACTCTGGGATGTGGAATTCAGCTAAGAGGTAGTGTGCAATGCATCATAATCCACCATAGTATAATAGGGATCATATTTTCTATAACAGTTATGTGCGCACCCTTGAAGTGTGGTGGAAAAATGAATTTCCTTCCTATTAGAAGTTGTTATTCCCTTATCTCTCCATAATAACTCACACTTATGCACATGATCATCTACATCTTCTACACCCTTATGCTCTGGTAAGTGAAGAGTCATCGAAAGAAGATTTAAGGGTCTATTTATGTGGTTGTTAGGGTTGTAATGTTTTTTGTGATGACTACTATGGACCTTATCCTAGAGTGGAGCCGAGATCCCGACCCTAAACCTCCACTATCATTTCCTCGATATAGTGGCTGACCTAAACCACATGTACATCTCTTCATGACTTGTGGTCCTATAGATGAATTTCCTTGTGTATCAATGGTTGTGCTAAACTAGACACTAACCATATGTGTTATAGTTGTACCTATAAGATTGTTTATAATGGATTATGTGTCGATACTCTCTCCCGATGACACGCTTGTGAAATTACCCCCAAAATTACTTGTTCCAAACACTAGAACCTTATTTTCTACCATGTTCGTGTCCCTAATATACTACGCCTCTTGAGAGGAAAATAATATATGTCCACATGTATTTCCTACCCAATGTATATATCCTCCTTTCTCACCTTCACTATGATGTTATTTTACAACTACCTTCTAATTCGAACACCTTGCACAAGGGATATGTGGTCGGGATAGGTCATAAGCATACTCGTAGTTCTCATTCTCTCTTTATACTCTCTCGCATCGATGCCGAAGGGGTATCCCTATTATAATTTCCCAATGTTAGGAGGACATGATCCTACAATACCTCACCTTTTGTCGGATTCTCATCACTTCATCAATCATCATTCTTCTCAACCTTAGTGCCTCATAAACTTTCCTCTATGTGCACATTATTATACCTAAGTCTTCTTTCCTCTCTCTATCTTACTTCCACCACGGTTGCCATCATCCTTCCCAAACTTGCTTCCTACCCCGTGCGGTGGGGTTTTATCTTGTCATTGGTAGGTTATCCATTCCCAGTTTAACCATCAATATATTGATAGCTAAAGGTGTCATGTTAAAATAATATCCTCTTGGCTTCCATAAAAACTAAAACTTTGCTTCCTCTAGGCAAAACTATGATGTGAATTTAGCTGTAAGAGGTTGAAATACCTCCAAAACACACATAAAAAGATTTACAAATAAAAACCAATAGTTTAAAACTATATATCTTCTCATTCTAGAATCTACACTAATCTTTTACATCATTACAATCCTCGTTTTATTTCACGTCTACTCTAAAAACCCTAAAATACCAAAAACCCCTAAAATGCAAAACATTAACTACTAGCAAAAGAAATAGGATGGGCCCCAAAATTTGTGAAATTTTGAATTATTCTAATAAGTACAACAAAAATTATTAAAGTTCTAAGACCTAGTCAAAAGGGGAAAAAAATTTGGAGCCAATTTTAGGCCACTAGATGAAGGAATCTAGGCCTAAAAATGTGTCAAAATGGCCACAACCTTGCATGTAATGTTGACCTTAACATAGTACTAATATATATCTACCACCCTGTAAAATTTCAAGACGATCAAACGGTCGGATCAAAAGTTATGGTCTTCACAAGTTATGCTCCCGCATCGAGTATGTCAAAATCATGTACTCCAAGGTATAATTGTGCAACACACCTTCCCACCAACGACCTACAACTCTTCCAAATCAAAGAGTGCGTGGTAGTCTTTTTGCCTCCATACTTTCTTTCTACCTATCCGAAACCTATGTTATCCATGTAAGCTACCAACCACTCGTATAATTCTATTGGGAAGAAGTTAAAGAACATCTCATATAATCATTCAAAGATATTGTATTTCACACACTTTCATGCACTAAAATTAAGTCCATTGTTATATCCCCAAGAAAACACTTCCTACATCATATATCCAATTATCATTATTATTTAAAGATAATTGGAACCCCATCTACACACAATATCCTGGTAGATGCATTGAAAAATAGGTCTCGACAATGGAAACAAAATGTAGTATTTTATTACCTAATACATCTATACACATTGGCATGTCATCTAGACAAGTATAGAGGCTCACCCAAAGCATGCACAACCATTGGGACCCTCATTTTTCTCTTAACATGACGTTTATCATGCATATTTATAATCATAACAATAATATCTATTTAATCAAGAAGATACATCATAACATGATAATTCAACAACATATATAATAAGGAAGTTCAATAATAGGAAACAACTATTCAGATCTGAATACTAATCAATCCATGTTCAGTTATTGTCACATTAGTTATCCATACACAGTCATCCATCATAACCATCATTCATTGCATAACATATTAGTTGATTACATCAATAATTGTACCTCCATGTGCAGATCCATATAGGAATACATAGTTTAAACCCCTAAAAACTCTTATAACTCGAGCATAACACTTGGAACTTTGAACCCTAACCTCTGCGAGTTAAGCTTTATCCATTAAAATTAAGCATCACTTATATTTATATGGTGGGGAATTTCCCTTCACCACCTACATGCTCCTTCCTTATAATAAGCATGCTTAATAATAGCTTGTATGTTGTTTACAACTTTTTCTAGCAATAGATTGAGCTATATATCTCAAAACTTACATGTTTTAATCATATTATTAGTCTACTCATGCATGCCTTTGTTCTAATCCTTTTCTTTTCCTACATGTGATTTTCCTAATTATAGGTCTTTCTTGGTAGCTAAATCATCATACTTTAGTGTATCTTTGGATCTTGCTTGAGCACCACTTCATCTCTGCTTTTCTATGTTTTATATTTTTAGTTGTGTTATAGAAAATTGGATAATCCCCAAACCCTGTGTGCCCATGTTTGAACCTTCACACATTGAACCTTCCTGCATGTGCGTGAATTTTTGCACATCCCTTACATGTAGTGTCTATCCTTTGCTTATGGATAGTGCTTAACCATTTTCTTCGCTTAACAAATTCCTCAATACAAAGTTTAGTCATGTCCATCCCCATATTTATATGACTTGTTAACATTAGTTCTATTGCTTGCACTCATCCTTCTTCACAATAGACATCAATTTCCCCTGTCTCAAAAACACATTCTCACTATATAACATAATCATCCCAACAACTTATCCACACTTCTATCCCTTCTCATTATATACCATATCCATCTCATCCGCTTATCAACATGTCCATCCCTATCTCCTATCGGTTTATTCAACCATCACAACCTTTAGTTTTGTAGCTTACCTATAATATCCCCATGAGCATTCCTCTTTAACACGGTGTCTCGTTACCCTATAATCAATTCCAACAATCAAACCCATATGTTTATAGTCAACCTAGCTCGTCATCATTCAATACCCAATAATCCTAACAAAATGATCCTGTTAGTGCGAATTCACAAAGACCCCTAGATGTTGATCGATTTCTAGTTTGATCATTCTAAGCATCCGAGTGTGATTGCACAACATTGAAACCTCTCTCCAAGTGTGGGACTTGTAAAAATGAGAAAGGAATCTCCAGAGAAGGCTGGTTCCTCTTCCTAAAGTACTCCGCCACGAGCTATTCCAAGCAGTGCGAGCAAGCTAATTTAATCCTAATCCAACTTCCAAGGAGACAGGGAGAGAGAGAAAAGAGAAAAAGAACAAAAGCCTACACTAAAACGGTGATACACCAGAGAAGGAAAATGCTGAACATCTATCAAAACTACTATAAACACGGCTCCAACCCCGCAATGAACATTCAAACGTGCACAAATACCTGCAATGAAGAGAGGCAAGAAGAAAACAAGCAAAACGAGTAGGGATGGACGGATGCATCACAAAACATGTTTTTGTTGCTCCATAAGTTTACATGAACATCATTTTAATGGTAAAAGGAAAAAATGCCATTACAGAAAGGGGGAGGAGGTTTGAACTCCATTTTCAACCCAGGAAGAAAAAAGGAGAGAGAGAGAGAAAAGATGAACCACACTTAGAAAGAAGCCCCTCCTTACAATTTATAGGAAGAATGAGAGAGGGAATCCAAATCTACCACAACCACTCTCTGGGTTACATTTAATTCATCTCATTATGGTGGTAGGTGAGAACCCTAGTAAAAGCGGCGAACCGTATTTTGCATTAAATTTGGTTGTTGAAACGCGTCATTTTGGCCATTACCACGTGCCAAAGACTTTTCTTGATTTTCTCTCTCTAAACTGAACCAAAATGCAAGATTGATCCCAGAATCATGTATAGAATTTTACCAGCTTTCCATTGATATAAAGAACACGAAAATCTGAGCTCTGGATCGAAAGATATGGCGATTTGAAGATTTGGCAAAAACATGCCAAATCGGGTCGGCGGGAAATTTTTGAATATTTCCCCACACATCGCGATCTAGGTGCCACGTGGAAAAATTTAATTGGTCGCGGGCCCTTCCTGCTCCATTTTACTTCATTTTAGCCTTTGGCAGATTTTCCAAAATTCCCCTATCGTGTCGATGAGTTGGGACACATGTCATGCTCTGATTCATCTGCGGGTTCATCCTTTAAAAATTTCTTGCCACTTGGACACGTGGCATGACCTGATTCATTGGTGGCTCTTTCAGCTTTTCACATCCCATGTGTCCCTCACGTACCTTTGGCCCGGCTGTTGCATAAAAATATCCTGCTTCACCCGCCGATTCGGACTTCCTTGTTCCTTCATTTGTCCCGCCCTTTCGCCTCCTTCGTCTCATGCGCGCGTCCCTCGCGTACCTTTGTCCCATGTGTCCCGGACGAAAATCTCCAAACTACCTGAAATGGACTGTCTTTTGGATTTTTGGCCGGTTCGTGTCCCTCGCGTACCTTTGTCCCAGATGTCCCAAACCGTGCGAAAACAAAACTTGACGATTTTCCCACTTTCGACCGGTTCAGCTTTTCGCGTCCCTCGCGTGCCGACGCCCCAACTGTCCCCAACTGCGCATGGACGCCTGGCAGCTTTTCAGCTGATTTGCACCCTGACGTCCCAACTGTCCCATGGACCGCCTGGGACAAGAATGTCTGACTTAGCCGATTTTCTCTGTATTTCGGCCTTAAGCTTGGTTTTTTGCAATTTTTTCACCTTTTCTAATTTGTTGGGTTTTCTTCTTGGATGGGAGAGTTAGAAATAAGCCGAGGGGGCCCCAAAAACATGATTTTGGGCCTTTAATCAATCTTACTTGCTCGAGACTGAATATTCTAATGCATGTTATCAAAATTACCTTGAGGGGTGAATTTTGGATAACAATTTGGCGACTCAGTGGGGTCATCTGCCTGCTGGATGAAGTTACCAGTTTCCTGAAGCATCCATTGGGCATGGAGTCATGAGTTGTAGCTTGCAAACTAATCTGAACTTTGAAAACCTCCTCTCTGAGCCACTTGGAAACCCACTGAAATGGACCGTGCAAGAACAAAACCAGCACCACAAAAACTATGAGTTGTAGCTTGCAAACTAATCGAACTTTGAAAACCTCTCTCTCGAGCCACTTGAAACCCACGAAATGGACCGTGCAAGAACAAAACCAGCACCACAAAAACTATGTACAAATCGAAAATCATACATGCTCCAAATGGAACATGCAGAGTGTGCACAAGCACTTCTTTTACTGAAAGCAAACCTACCTACTCTATTCTAACTGGAAGAAAAGGTAACCTAAACAAACCTAATGTCTGGTTGTGCAAAATAGCTTCCTTTCTTCAAAATTGGCAACTATGCAACTGATTTGCACTTGAACATGGCTGATTGGATAAATGGAAAATCAACAAGAAGCTTGTCTTCCACCCAAATCATCAATGTATCAGGTGAAGGAAAATTCAATACCTCTTTTAGTTGTTCCGCATTTGGATTAGAGAGGTATGACAGCTGATCCTTGGTTCTTTGTAGCTCATCCTCATGCTCGAAGCAAGCATGGTGGTTGTGACTTCTCCTTTGGCTCTAATGAAGTCAAATACCTTATTGGGCAAGGTATGGTCCGTTTGATATGCCCATAGCTCGATTTTCAACTCCAAAAATGGAGTCTTCTTGTAGACCTTCTTGGGTGGGTGATGTGGAAGCAATGGTAGGACCTTTCGCCCTTTCTCTTCCTCGATGAAGAACATGGAAGATTTAAATCTTCCAATCTTGATTCCAAAGAGCTCTATATAAGATGCAAAGGCTGCTGCAAATGGGTGCTCTCCTTCATGATGACAAGGTGTTTGGGACGTGGAAGATGAAAGAAGGAATGGTGGAAACTCAACCCGTTCTTCTTCATCAAAACAGTCCTCCAAATCATACAGATAAACTATCTCATTGTTGTCCTGCTGCAAATGCTCAACTTCCTCCATGATCTCCTCATGGTTTCTTTCATCCTCCAACATTGAGTTTGAGAGATCAAACTCTTCTTCAGCACTAGAACTTGAGAGAGATGAAGTAGAAAGAAGAACTGAAGGTTCTCTTGTAGCTTGCTATGTGCTCAAACCCCTTGGATTTGCAATTTTCTCCTCCACAACTAGAATGTGCTCCTCTTCTTTTGGATTTGGAGCAGCTTCTCCTTCCTCCAATGTTTGAAGACAATCTTGCTCTTGATTGAAATCTTCCTCTAGCATGAAGTTTGTCAAGTCAAACTCTTCGATCTGCTGCTCTAGAGGACAAGTTGGGACTGCAAGATCTTCTTCTTCTGCTGCAACAAAATCAGTCCTGACCACCATTTGTTCTCCAACTCCAACCTCTTCTAAAGGCTTAACCATCAAGGGGATCTTTGTCATCCCAAATTTAAGAGCCCAACTCTTCAGACTTTGAATTTCTTCATCTTTGTTTGGCTCTTCTTTCTGCTGCTATTTTCCTTAACTTGCATTCTGATTTTTATCCTCCCAACATGGATTTGGGAATGCAAGAGGAGAAGTGGATTGTAACTCAAATGGCTTGGCAATTTTTCATGGTGGTGGAGGAGGTAGAAACTCTTGTTTCTTTGGAGGAGGGGGTATTTCTGTTAGCTCTTGTGGAGGGGATGACTGTTTGGAAGGAAAAGGGACAAAAGAATTGAGATGAGGTGGAAGGCTAGGGGGTGGAGAAATGGAATCAACACTTGGGACAGCAGATGGAGAGTTTAAAACTTGACACTGCTGAGATAAAACAGATTGGGAAAGAGGAAAAAGAAAGGCATGAGATGGCGTGCTTACCCGTTGACAAGGTCGCTGAATACTCCTCTCATACACCTCTATTTCTTCAATCCACTTTGCAAGCAATGGCAGCATTGCAATCATGAAGTCAAGCTTCTCTTGAGGGCTGTAATGCCTTGGAAAAGGTCCCACCCATGGACAGGGTGCTCCACAACCGATTCCAAATGCTTTCATTTGTGCTTGAGCCCTGGACTACACCATGTTTACCTCCATCTTTTGGATTTTCTCCAACAGACCAGCATCTTGCATCTGATGGTCTTCATTATATGCATACTCTTGCTCTTGGAAAGCTCCATAGCCAAACTGATTTTGGCATTGCTGCTCATATGGGTATGTATGCTGATTTTGAATTTGTTCAAAATGCTGATTTGGAGGATTTAAAAAACATGTTGGAGGTGGGAAACATTGCTGCTGTTGTAAATGTGAGTTCCATGATGGAAATGAAGTCATGATTGCACAACTTCATGGAATGGAAAAGAATGAAAGAGATGGAAAGAAAGATGGATGGAAATGGATGGAAAATGGGTCTGCAACTCAGAGAATGAGTTATTTACTAGATGGAGTCGCCAGATGTGCTTTTGAAAGTGCCTCCAAAAGGATAAATCTTTAACAGGAACACACCAACCTATCAAAGATAAAGTGAAAGACCTCTAAGGTCCCACCGGGCATGCCAAAACTGTTAGTGCGAATTCACAGCACCCCCTGGATGTTGATCAGATTTCTAGTTTGATCATTCTAAGCATCCAGTGTGATTGCACAACATTGAAACCTCTCTCCAAGTGTGGGACTTGTAAAAATGAGAAAGGAATCTCCAGAGAAGGCTGGTTCCTCTTCCTAAAGTACTTGCCACGAGCTATTCTAGTGCAAGCAAGCTAATCTAATCCTAATCCAACTTCCAAGGAGACAGGGAGAGAGAGAAAAGAGAAAAAGAACAAAATCCTACACTAAAACCGTGATACACCAGAGAAGGAAAATGTTGAACATCTATCAACACTACTATAAACACGGCTCAACCCCCGCAATGAACATTCAAACGTGCACAAATACCTCGCAATGAAGAGAGGCAAGAAGAAAATAAGAAAAATGAGCGGGAATGGACGGATGCATCAAAAACACATTTTTGTTGCTCCGTAAGTTTTGCAGAACATCATTTTAATGGTAAAAGGCAAAAATCCCATTACAGAGTAGGGGAGGAGGTTCAAAATCCATTTTCAACCCCGGGAAGAAAAGAAAGGAGAGCGAGAGCGAAAAGATGAACCACACTTAGAAAGAAGCCCCTCCTTAATATTTATAGGAAGAATGAGAGAGGAAATCCAAATCTACCCCAACCACCTCTGGGTTACATTTAATTCATCTCATTATGGCGGTAGGTGAGAACCCTAGCAAAAGCAGTGAACTATATTTTGCATTAAAAAATTTGGTTGTTGAAACGTCGATTCCGGCCATTACCACGTGCCAAAGACTTTTCTTGATTTTATCTCTCTAAATTGAACCAAAATGTGAGATTGACCCTGGAATCATGTAGATAATTTCACCAGCTTTCCATTGATATAAAGAACATGAAAATCTGAGCTCTGGATCGAAAGATATGGCGATTTGAAGATTTAGGGCAAAAACAGGCCAAATCGGGTCGGCGGGAAAATTTTTGAATATTTTCCCACGCATCGCCAGTCCAAGTGCCACGTGGCAAAATTTAATTGGTCGCGTGCCCTTCCTGCTCCATTTTACTTCATTTTATCCTTTGGCATATTTTCCAAAATTCCCTTGTCGTGTCCGATTTAGCCGGGACACGTGTCACACTCGATTCGTCTGCGGGTTCATCCTTTGAAAATTTCTTGCCACTTGGACACGTGGCATGACCTGATTCGTTGGTGGCTCTTTTGGCTTTTCACGCCCCACGCATCCCTCACGTACCTTTGGCCCGGCTGTCCCAGATGAAAATCTCCTGCCCGGCCGATTCAGCTTCCTTGTTCCGGTTGTCCCGGCCCTTTCGCCTCCTTGCGTCCCCCGCGTCCCTCGCATACCTTTGTCCCGGCTGTCCCAGACGAAAATCTCCAAACTGCCTGAAATGGACCGTCTTTCAGCTTTTCGGCTAGTTTGCATCCCTCGCGTACCTTTGTCCCAGATGTCCCAAACTGCGCGAAAACAAAACTTGACGATTTTTCCCACTTTCAGCCGGTTCGGCTTTTCGTGTCCCTCACGTCCTGATGTCCCAACTGTCCCAACTGCTGCGTGGACCACCTGGTGGATTTTCAGCCAATTCTCACCATGATGTCCCATTTGTCCCACAAACCGCCTGGGACAAGAATGTCCGACTTAGCTGATTTTCTCTGTATTTCGGCCTTAAGCTTGGTTTTTGCAATTTTTTCACCTTTTCTAACTCGTTGGGTTTTCTTCTTGGATGGGAGAGTTAGAAAGAAGCCGAGGGGGCCCCAAAACATGATTTTGGGCCTTTAATCAATCTTACTTGCTCGGGACTGAATATTCTGATGCATGTTATCAAAATTACCTTGAGGGGTGAATTTTCGATAGCCGATCCTTTAAAGACATTAATGATTAGGATATCGATCCTTGAAGCAGATCATCATGGGTCCTAAAAATACCCTATCATACAAAAAAATTATAAATGAAGCCATTCATCCATTCATAGCCTAAAACCCCATCCTTCTTAGTGGGAGCTAATGAAGTTCCTTAAATTCTATAGTAAGGAAGACCCTCAACAACTTATCCGATCTTTCCACCACATATGTTATCTTATCGCACATGTTCAAAACCTTATGTTGAGGACATTTCCCATGTCCTTATTAGGGCCCATACTAGATTGGTACAATAGTATCCCATAGTATTCCCTCTTTTCCTTCGCAAAACTCACACAACTATTCTTAGAACACTTTTCCATCAATATCACCCATAATATTTCTATTATAGATCTCTATGCCATCAAACAACTTGAAGATGAATATGTTGCAGACTTCATCACCCTAGCCTGGAAGTGATCATCAATGAATCATCCTTCTCACTTCCACCAACCGAATTGATCATGTAGACACCAAATTTGTGTCACACTCCCTTGCTCCCCTTCAATTACTTAACATAACACATTTAACTAACTCCTAGAGGCCGGGGTTGGACAGTGGTTACTCCTGGTGTTCCTATTGCGGTCAAGAGGGTAGTATGTGCCAGAGGGAGAGCTGGTGCTCCTCAGGCACCCTTACTTCAGATTACTGTAAGTCCTTCCCATAGCAGCGATGAACCTATTGACATAGACTCTGAGTCTGAGGAGTTCACAGGGGGAGAGACTGAGGAGGAGACTGAGGAGGACAGCGATCTTGAGTGGCATGATACTCAGGATATCATGCAGGCAGAGAGGGCCGAGCAGAGTGTGGAGAGGGATACTCTAGTTTCAGAGGAGCCACACTCCTAGGGCCTTGGTGGGGAGGATGAGTCCGTTGCAGGATGCTACATTGCTCTAGCCACGGGGAGAGCATCTCGTCCAAGAACGGCATCTCGTGGGCGGCGCCTGACCCTAGAGATCCATCTTGGAGGCCTGGTGATCCAAGTAAGTTACCATCCTTCCTTTTAATGTTTGTTTTTAATTAGGATTGCTTTAGTTACTATCTCTCCTCTTGTTTACTCTTTGTGTTTTATCTCTTGTTTATTTCTAATTTGTCTTTGTTTCTTTTGTTTTGTAGAGACCACCGATGAGTGGCGAGACTTGATTCGCAGGGTATGTACCGATACCCTAATGATCCCCATGGAGAGGACCCGTGCAGAGCTGTCTGTAGATGTTGGGGAGCCCTCAACATTTTGGTAGGCATACTCGACGTCTTTTCCTAGTCTTGCCCTAGTCTGGCATGTGGCTAGGATGGTATCGAATCTCCGCACGGAGCTAGCGGGGTATGGGACAGTCGCGCGCTTGATGAGGAGTTGTTCTCGTGGCGAGACTGCAGTGTCCTCTCGGGATCTTGAGCCCTCCATGCACTTCAGAGTGCGGCATAGCCGGAGTCCTAGGCATGGGCGTGTGCCTTCAGAGGGGTCTCGTAGGGATTGAGAAGCCACTTGGCTCTCGTAGATTTTTGTATGATATATTCTTTTTGTATATTGCGAGCTCTTTGAGCATTTTGACCATGCCTAGTGCATGATGGTATTGTATCTGAACCGTGATCATTTATATATATATATATATATTCTTTTTGGATAAGACTTTTGGCATTTATGGCTTTAGTTCCTTTTCCAGTTTCCTCATGTAGATTATGATGTATGTTTATATGAATTTAGAATGGATGCAATGGAGAAAAATGATGCAAGTGTTTACTTCCTTTTTGTATTTCATGATGCTAATACATGATAATGTAGATACAATGTGATTTTGAATCTTAGTTTCTTTAAGCAATTTTTGATACTTCATATTTGTTTTGGCAGAGTGGTGAAGGTAAACCCAGGTATGATGAGCAGATAAACCTGCCCCTACTCCCAACTCCACGCAACTAGTAAGATGTGAGGGCTCGTCACCGAGAGCTAGATAGGGCACAAGTTGTGAAATATGTTGAAATGATGGTGATGAAAGATAGACAAAGCTTTGGTGGAACCAAATTGGGAAGCTCTGAACTTACTCGAGTGACTTTCATAGTTTAAGATGCAATTTACCTTGCAGTTTATCTAGACTTAGATCCGTAGATGGCCACATAGTAGACAAAATCTGGGTTTTTAGGATTTTAACTCTCTTGGGATTTTGAACATCTGATTCATTTGTTTTTGACTCAAGGCTTCAAGATTTGAATTGTTTGCTTATGACCTTTAACATTTGTTTGTCAAGAGGACCCCCTACACTTTTCCCCATGCTAATAGTAAGAAGTGTGGGTTTATCACCATGGGAAAGGTGTAGGCGAGTAAGGGCATTTCCATCCTTTCCCAACCCTACGTCACTAGTAAGAGATGTAAGCTCATCATGAAGGTTGGTGAGGTAAGAAAATGTGTAAATTTAAAATTTTCTGTTTGATTTACATGTTTGACTTGTTTATCGAGAAAAATGTCAAAGCATGCTCTTATTTCCAAAGAGATATACATATGGGATAGATGTGACACGATGAAGGTTCTAGAACAGACCATAGACAAGATGCCTATCCTAAGAAGAAACCAAAAGTGAGAATAAACCCGCAGATCTTGGTATGGTTACCGTTTGAGACTTTGTCATATCTAGTTTTATTTGATGACATGATTCCAAAATAACTTGACGATATCATGGAGATGGAGAAGTATGATTAGAGTGTTTATGCCAATACCATTAGAAGTTTGTAATGAATTGTTTTAAGAATAAATTCCTTGATCACAAGATTCGTATGAAACAGGTGGACAAAATGAACCTAACTATATGAAGATGCAATGTAAATGTAGCTATATATTATGTCGGTTGCTTACGCGTAGAATCGTTTAAGGTGTAGGGAATTGACTGTTTTGCCAAATTCCTCACCTTCTAGCGTGCATAAGAGATATGCACCATTTCCATAGTCCTTCTTGACTTGGTATGGGCCCAACCATTTGGGCCAGAACTTTCTTCCCTCACCGGTCCTTTTGTCGATCCGACTGTCTAGCCTTAGAACTAGATCACCTTCATATATGTCGCATTCATAGACCTTCTTATTATACTGCCAAAGCACATCCGGTCAAGATAGGTTCTGTGCCATTGTTCAAACATCTAACCTAGCTTCATCTAGGCTTTCTAGTTGGGAGAGATGTGCTTCTCTGTAGCGTCTTCATCCAAAATCCCTTGTAATGAAATATGGAGACTCGGGTATTTCAACCTCAAGTGGGAGAACTGCCTCGCTGCCGAATATTAGTGAGAAAGGAGTCACTCCCATTGGTGTTCTTATTGAGGTTTGGTGGGCCCATAAGGCCGGATATAACTTCAAATGCCAATCTCGTTTGTTTTCTTTTCGGTTTTAACGAGAATGGCTTTCAAAGTGTTTTGTTTGTCGCTTGACTGTCCGTTGGCTTGAGGGTAATACAATGAAGCCGTATGATGGATTATTTTAAATTTATTACATAGTTCGTGAACTTCATCATTTTTAAAAGAAGTTCCATTATCTTAGATAATGACTTGCGGATACCGTATCTGCAAATGATTTGGTTCAAAATGAACTTGGCGATTACAGAACCTGGTATAGTAGTAAGAGGCATAGCCTCTACCCACTTGGTGAAATATTCGGTGGCCGTGATTATAAAATTATGGCCATCTGTAGACGAGGGAGAGAATTTCCCTATCAAATCAAGACCCCATGTAGAAAAGGGCCATGGAGTAGCAATTGGTTGTAGAGCTTGTGCTGGCATATGAATCTCGTGGGAGAATTCTTGACACTTATGACACCTGCGTACAAACTCTACTGTGTTGTGTTCTAGAGTGGGCCAGAAATAGCCCATTCGATGTATTTTGCGAGCAGTGGCATGGCCACTGAAGTGGCCTCCACACATTCCACTGTGAGATTCATGGAGAATCTTCTTGGATTCTTCTGTGTCGACACATCTTAGGAGCATTCCATCGAACGTTTTTCGATAGAGCACTTGCTCTATAATGACGTATTTGGCTGCAATAATGCGTAACTGCCTTCTTTGTTATGGTGTAGCCCCTTCTGGATATGTATGGTCCATGATATAATTAATAATGTTAGTATACCAGGGACACTCAAAGATAGGAGGTCTAGTTTCAATGTAGTATATGCACTCATCGGGAAAGTCTAGATTTACTAGATCGCCTCCGTCTAATGGGTTATCAGCTAACCAATCCGTGATGATTTGTCCCTTAACTGATTTCTGATTTACAAATGTGAATTTGAATTCCCCCATTAAGGTTATAAAACGTCCAACCTTCTTAGACAAGGACCCTTGTGTGAGGAAAGTTCGTAAATGGTCCGTTTTTACCATGACCCTTGTTTCTTGATTTAGCATATAGTGTCTTAAGCGTTTAGTAGCAAAGACTATGGCAAGGCATTCTCATTCTTCTTGTGTATAACGTGTTTCATAGTCAAGTAATGTTTGACTAATGAAATAAATCACGTGCTCTCTCTTTTCATCATCCTCTTGGGCCAACATACAGGCCAGCGAGACATTGGTAGCTCGTGAATATAAAATTAACGGGCGGTCTAGCTTAGGTGGCATTAGCGTAGGTGGTGATAACAGGAAACGCTTAACTGCATCAAAAGCTTCATTGCAGTCTTTGGTCCAATCAATGCTATAATCTTTCTTGAGAAGATTGTTGATTGGATGGATGGCAAAGCTTAAGTCTGGGATGAATCTCTAGATTGCACCAAGTTTTTTGAGAAATGACCTGATTCCAGATTCATTCGAAGGTGGGACCATTTCGAGGACAGACTGAATTTTGGTTGGGTCAACATCTATCCCTCGTGACGATATGATGTAACCTAGAATTTTTCCTCTTGTTACACCAAAGACGCATTTCTCTGGATTTAGTGTGACTCCGTACTCTATTAGATGTGAAAGAATGACGTGGAGCACCTCCGGGTGGTTACAACGCTTCTTGGCCTTAGCCAACAAGTCATCTATGTAGGATTCCACAATTTTATGAATTAGATCATGAAATATATACGTCATAGCTTGCTGGTATGTGGCGCCAGCGTTCTTGAGACCGAATGGCATAACAACGTAGCAATAGGTTCCCCAAGGAGTTATAAACATGGTTTTAGCTTGGTCTTGTTCAGATATTCTGATTTGATTGTATCCCGAGAATCCATCCATGAGAGACAAGAGTTCAAATCTAGCTGTTGCATCAACAATGACATCTATGGATGGTAATGGGAAGTCGTCCTTAGGACACGCTTTGTTAATGTCTCGGAAATCTATGCAGATGCGTATCTTCCCATTCTTTTTGAGAATGGGAATGATATTAGATACCCATTGAGAGTAATCGACTGGTTTGATGAATCCTACTTGGAGGAGTTTTATTATTTCCTCTTTCACCATGAGAGCTACCTTAGGTTTCATGGGTCTTGATTTTTGTTTAATTGGTTTTACATCTGATTTAGTGATGAGGTTGTGTACCGCAATGTGCGGTGCAACGCCTGTCATTTCTTTATAATTAAATGCAAAAGCTTTGATGTTCCTTGAGGATCTGAGTGTGTATTTCTACTTCTTCCGGGGTTAACGAGGATCCTAGTTTCAAGATTTTTGGTTCATCCTCCATTCCGATGTTAACATCAATTGTTTCTTTGATTAAAGAGGCATTACCCTCTTCAAACTCAGGTGGGGCTGGAGGTAAATCCAAATCATCCCCATTTTCTACTATGTATACGCTAGGTTCCATTTGCGAGGGAAGCTCCATCATGGGATTTCTGAAGTAGGAAGATGAATGTGGGATTAAGGACAAATCTATCATATGATAGGAGAGATGTAATGCCGCATAGGTGTTTAAGTAATTCAGAGTGGCCATATCACTATCAATGTGGTCTAGGATAGTAGATTTGCTTTCATTTCCGTTTAAAAGATAATTTTTGTTGTTTTTATCAATGGTTCATCATGAAGGGATACCATGAAACGGGTATCCTCTAACTTACTGTTTGGAGTAAAGCGTGATGCCGAGGTTGCTATAGAATCGGCGAGAAGATTGTGTTCTCGCGGGATTGCTTCAATTGATATGAAGTCAAACTCCTTGCTTAAATCTAATACAACTGTTTTGTAAAGCTGTAAGTGCTCGGCTTTGGTTTCATATATCTCAGAGACTTGGTTTTCTACCAATTGTGAGTCTCCTAACACCCTGATGTTATTAACACCGATCCTCTTGGCTAAAATGAGGCCAAGGAGGAGGGCTTCGTACTCAGCGCCATTGTTTGTACATTCAAAATTTAGTTTGAAGGCGAATGGTAGGACTTTTCCTTTAGGGGAAGTAAAGATTACACACTGCCCCACTCATGGCATCTAGTTCCATCAAAATGGAGTGTCAATATTTATACGGGAATATGGACTCTGGGATATTTGTTGTGTTTGCGCATTTTACTTCCACCATACAAAGATCCTCTGCTAGAAGAGAACCAACACCTAGGGAATATCCCATGCCTACAGAATCAAATGGTAGGAACATTGGTAGATCCTGTTCTATAATTCAACGATTTTGCAGTAGCTCCTAATGATCTGTTTCTACAATGTTAGCCTCATCTTTTGAGGTGGGATTGTCTTGACTAGACTCATAGTCTCAAGATCCATTGTAGGTACCAAAATTTCTCTCGGTTTTGCGTCGGTGGGTTTATTAAGTTGGTTTGTTGGAAGTTCAAATTACGAGTGCATGGCCAAGTATTTTCTTTAAGTCAGCTAGGTGCATATCAAATAGCTTTGGATCACCTTTGGCTACAAACACCTTTCCTAGATGCAAGAATCTTACTTCTTGGAATAACGTAGAAGGGATTGCCTTCATACGGTGTATCCATGGTTGGCGAGGATCATATTATAGTTAGTTTCCGATCTATAATATAAAACTCAGTCAGGATTGTTTTGGGTCCTAAGGTGACTAGTAGTATTATAGTCCCAACCGAAGTGGCCTTAAGGCTATCATAGCCTCTCAATTTATTTCGAGTCGTGGAACAATTTGTTTCCCCATATCCTAGTTTTTGAAGGAAAGAGAAGGGGACTATGTTAACTATTGCCCCATCATCAACCATTACTCGTTTCACGTAGTTATTATAAACCCATACTTGTAAGTGTAAGGTTGGATCACCTCGGTGTGCAATCTCAGCATCTGTAGGCATTTTATTTATTTCAAATATGAATTCGACATCCTTATCCAGCTGCCTCGGAGGGTGGATATCAAAGTCTACATGGCTCACTTGTGTTTCGAGAGGTGGAGTGATGTTAATTAGATGACCTAAACCTAATGCCTCTAGAAGAGCAGCCTGTGGGTAGGAGAATTCTTGATAAGTCAAAAATGAAATGTGCGAGAAGGTTTTTGTTAGGTCGCTAATTAAATCATAGGCACCTACGGGTTTTTCTACTATTTGTTGGCTCTTATCTCATTTTTCGGCGGGTGACTTGGGCTTGGTGAGAGAAATACTCTCGTGTTCTTGTTATAGCTTCGATGGGTAGTTTGGTGTCTAGTTCTACTAAACCGACTATTTTGGGTCTCGGTTGACTTCCTAATTATGGCGCAGTGATGGATTTAGTGAAGTCGAGGCTTCATGATCATTGTTTCCCGTCATTATGCTTTTGTTTGTCCCATTTAGACTTAGCCTATTATTATCATGATTTGGGAGTGGATCATTAAAGATCTTGAGGGGAGCATTCTGAGGGGAAACTGCCCCTGCGAGCGTGTTTGGTGGTGGTGACACAGGATCTGCCAAGAACATATCTGTGAAGAATTGTCTTTGTTCCTCTAGAAAATGTTGCATGAATTTATTGTAGTCACGGCACGTTCTAGTGTCATGACCTCAAATTTTGTGGAAACCACAATATGAATTGGGATTGTAATTCTTGGTTTGTTGGTTTGGTGTATATTGTGGCCTAAAACTCTGATCAAACCGTTGCCTATTAGGATTAAAGTTTTGTATTTGTTGTTTCTGGTTTTGATAACCAATTGAGTTTTGGCTTAGACCCTGTGCGGGATTTTTCCGTTGTTGTTGTTGTTGTTGAGGATGATTAAAATCCACTGTATTGATTGTTGGGGTAAAGTTGTTGTTTCGTTGATTGTTCATTGGTGGTGAAGTATTCACAGTATTTACCTTTTTAGGCTGATCGGTTACTCCATCTGTTGTCACCCTGCGATTTTTGTTAAGGATTTTAGGTCCTTGATTGACATTCGTGGTAGTAGGATAAGTTGTAGTGTTTTAGCTGGAGGTGATTAACCTCCCGTTTGTTCCATATGTCTTATGACCACTATCTATTGCCGCTTGATCTATTCAGAGAGTGCTCTCAAGTACTTCATCGTAAGTCCTTAGTGGGAACTTTTGGACTTCTTCCTTCACTTCTCTGCTGAGAGAATGAAGGAATAAATCACATAGTTCCATTTGGTCCATATTTGGAGCACTGGCTGAAGAATAAAGAACTGTACGCCATCTCTGGATGAAACGAGCGATAGATTCATTATGTTCTTGCTTAATGTGTAAGAACTCCCTGATTCCTTTTCTTAACAGTTTGTTCATGTCAAATGCCTTAATGAACTCTGAAACGAGTTGTTTAAACAAATGGATTGAAGCCTCAGGTATTCTATAATACCAATCGAGAGCGATGCCTTCCAAATTTTTGGGGAATATTTTAGCAACAACCCCATCCCAAGGGAGTAGTTCTCGTATGGCTGTAGCGTAAGCCTTGATATGTGTGTTCGAGATCTCCCTCACCTTTATACTTGGGTAAATCAGGAAGGGGTCTTGGAAGCATGATGCTTCGTATGGTGAAGTCTAAGGGCTCTTTCAAATATTCTGAATAAGTCCCTATCGCATAGGTTTCGACCATTGATGGTGCTTGCTGAGGGAGTGGTGGTGGAATGGGTTGTTGATATGGCGTAGCGTATGCATTGGTAGGGGCATAAGGAAGCACCTGTGTTTGAGCAAACATGTTGGGAGAGGAGAACATATCCCCTTGTGGTGATTTGGAGTACATGTTTAAGTATGATGGGGTATTGTCCAGGAATGGATTGTTTTGTACTAGACCAGGAGGAACGGTGTTAGAGATGGTGGGTCTAGTTGGCATTTGTTGTGGACATTGAGGAGGCATGCCTAACGTGCCTATTCCTGTGAGGAAGTCTACTTAGCTAGGATGGTGTGGGGGATTGGAACTTCCTGCTTGCATGAATTGAGAATTTTGACTTGCTTGAGCAAGTTCTAACCCTCTCACTTTTTCTACTAATGTTGAAATGACTTCATTTGGTGAAGTCACGGTGCTTTGCCTTAGCGGAATTTGTTGTATACCCTGGTGTTGTATAGGCATGTGATATCCCGTTATGAACTGATCGTTGTCCTGCCAGGTTTCTCCGAGGGTATTTCTTATATGCAGTGGCATGGAGGTATTTTCTTGAAAAGAGGCCTCAGGTTGTATTTGTAAACTCCCTATAGGTGGGTACATACTCCGAGAGTGTTGTTCACCCCTAGGATAACGTATTGACTGTTCATCATCTAAAACTAGGTATGGGTTTGATTGTCTACTAATTTATGGTCTAAGCAGCATCTGAGGAGATGAACCAGATTCTCCGGTGAATGTCATATTATTCAAGCCTGAAGGCTCTGTTTGTTGTTTTTGAGCGAGCTGATCTAACTCTTTAGTTTGAAAAGATGAGTTATATCTGATCCTTGGAGTTTGTGTTGACAACTGGTTAGTTGAGTAGTTGTCACCCCATACTGAGAGTGAGGGTGATGATTGCCTATTCTGTTGGGCGTAGTATGCCTCAAGACCTAAGAGGGGTCTGCCATATGCATCAGATCCGGACATATTCGGGGGTATATGAATACTCGCAGAATAATGGGGGAAGGAGCGAAGGTGGATGGTGTGGCCCGATGAGGTAGTACAAATCTGACTCCAAATCAGAAGGTAGAAAGTTTCACGTCTGGTTCACCAATTTTGTAAGACGGAAAAGTGACAAGCGAGCTTGGGAATCTATAACTAACTCTTCCTCGCACCCGACCTCCCGAGGTCATGCTGAGACAGCCGGTGGGGATGGGATATGTGTGGGATGCAGAAAAACTAGTTAGGAAATACGATGTCTTCGACGCGCACTAGTGGAAATTACGAATCTAAGGCAAAGAAATCCCTCCTAACCTGAGCTGGTGTGATAGATCGATCAAGCAAGGATGACTGCTCGAAGGCTCCAATCAATATCGAGCTCTGGCGTGATTCGGTCAATAGGTTGTGGTATACGTGGAAAATGGCTTGGGATAGTTTCGTGTATATCCCCAGATCCCTAGTATCCAATAATCGTATTCTCTGGGCTCCCTAGGTCCTATGATTGTCATACAAAAGCAATAATGTAAACTGAATGCAGTAAAGTAAAATTTTAACTACGTGAAATATATCTAGAACATATATAACTTCTATTTTTGTATTTTGTGATGAACTATTGGAATGGATTTAGAAGAGCAACTCATTTAATACATCTAGAAATTGATAGCTAAGATAATAGTTTAAAACAAACAAGATAACCGAGTATAGCTATTTGTCTGCATGAGTTGTAAATCTATTCTAAATAACGAAGCGATTGATCTAATCTATTTGCAAGCCTCTCGATCCTACCTCGAAGTGAGGAATGAATCATAGTCTCTCGAAACTATCAATCCCCATGACTTCACTGGTAATATTGAAAGTAAAATTGACTAAAATGAAATGATTAGCTACTCTATTTGATATGCTTCTAATTTAGAACTTTGAAAGCTAGAACCTGGATTCTACAGAATAGTGGCGAATCCAATGGTGTGCGTGATTTTGTCCCCTCAATGTGATCTCCTCATTCTTTTGTGCTCACGTGGATCTAGAAAAGTGTGTAATGCTTACATCAACAAAAGTAGATGTTGGAACAAGGGACAACTTTAGAATACTGATCTGAATACAACGCGAGTAGGAGAGGGATAGCACAAGAGTACAGAGCTTGGCTTATGTAATTCGTAGCGGGATCTATTGCGAGTCATGCAACATAAAACGTCCGAACCTAAAACTATCCTGTTTGAGGAGAAAAACATGCAATTTTAATGGCTTCCTATTGATAAAAAGACTATCCTATTCTAATGGATTGGACGAAATAACAACAGCACTTGCACAAGATGGATATGTGGCTTATTAATAGCAAAACAATGCTAACTAAGCATGCAATGAAAGAAACTAAGAGTTCTAGGCAAAGTGAAAACTAAATCTATTGCAAAGAGAAATTTAGAGGCATATTAATATTCATCCTCACATTATTAATTAATTTAATTATTTTAATTAAGTTAATTTCATCCTCACACCTCCACCTCATCATGACACCTCACCCTGGACCCATTCCAGGGCATTTAACTCACAGTGACCAAGTCATCACTCTCAACACTAAGTCATCACTCCCAGTGTTGAGTCACTACTTGACCTAACTAACTAAGAATTATTCCTAAACCTAACTGGACTTCTTCTAAGATCTTCCTTCCTTCTCTCACGTGAACTCTACTTCCCTAAGTGGACCCAACAAAGGAAATCATGCCAAAATAGTAAAGATATGCCTATTTTTGGTAAATAAGACTATTTCACCCTAACCGACGCCGGTTTATCCTCGACCGACATGTCGGTCACCTAAACCACCATCGGTTCCTTTATATAGAATTTTACAACCCTTTACCTAGGTTGGTCATTTTGAGTTTTGAGAGTGTTATTGCAATCAAGTGTGAAAATCTTCAAGCCCTGCTTCATCAAATGATGAACACACACACACCACAAGAGTAAAACAAAGCCAAGATTTCCCTTCCAGCATCATTGGAATACTCATGGGAACACACAAGTTGTCATATTGCCATGGCATGAACTCAAAACCACCTCTCAATCAAATCAATCAACCATCTCCATCTCAACTCATGAGATCTAAATACCAAGTAAGTAAGTAATGTGATTTTAATCATTTGTGCTTATCCTTTATTGTAGATCTCTTTCTTCTTTCATTATTTTATTTTTTTATTATCTGGATACATCATCATCTTCTCACCAACCCACCACCAACCCAACCTTTTCAAGCCCTTTCACCCTTTTGACTCTCTCTAGTATTCCTAAGTCTTCTCAGTTATATTACAAACCTAACCACACCCTCCTCACTCTCTGTGCAAATCACAGAGAGCCTAAAAACCATTTTTATTAAGTTATTACCAATTTCCCCTACCGATGTTGGTTTACCCTACCACCCCCATTGGTTTCATCCCTGAACCAACATCGGTCACCCGACGATATCGGTCTCTATGTCATTTTATATTCTTAGACCAACAAGCTTCCCACTCACCCAAAACCAACCTAGACCTCAACCAATCAGCCCCAGACCCTTACCAGACCTTTGATAGACTGTCTTGACCTGAAAAACCCCGGTTCTAATTAGATTTAGTGTTATTTTGATATCTAGCATAAAATATAGTGTATTGTGTGTATGAGAAACCTAAATCATTACATTGTAATAGGAATTATTTATTTTAGTTTCTTATTCACATTGAATTGTTATTAAACAGTGGATTGAAAACCTCTCTAGGAAGCACCATGCTTCTTGGATCTAGCATACGCTAGGTAGTCCATTGTCATATGCTATTTAATACTCTTTTGTGGTCTTCTTTGCATCTATAGGTAGTCCTTCCAAAAAAAAAGGAGTTCTCTATGATCAACTTGGATAACGTCAACAAATGCGCATTCTACCTTCCACCTTCGCCTCATAGGTATTCCTCCTTAACCATTTACCTTCTATCTGTTTCATCCTAGAAAGTGTAAAATTATTGGTGAAACATTTTGGCACACCAGTGGGACCCATTTGGGGTTCTTTGCATTATTCATTCTTAGGGAATCATTGTGTGTTTATTTATTTTTAAAAGAAAGTTCACATTAAAATATTCTCCTTGAAACATTCTTCTTCTCCTACTGATCTTAGTGAAACTTGTATTTTGGATTAAAAAGAACACTTCTTTTTATTTTGTATTGCATTAGTGAAAGACATACTCTTTCCTATTCATTATTTCTCTCATCAAATTTCATTGTGGATTTGGGTTTAAAATATTTGCATCTCATTTTGTATGTTGCATTCTAGCTCATCTAAATTGTGGGCAACCTATATGCTAGAAGTCATGCCCAATGATGGTTGAAAAATTGAACCGTAGTTCACATTTTACACACTCTTTATACCAAATCATTAAAAAAAACTACACATTTCTTAAACAACATCTTTCCTAGAAGAAGCTATCAATGATCACATGATCAGAGGATTGATAGTGGGCTCCAAGCTAGTTTTTAGCTAGTTATCATATCGAGGAAGGATCCCCCACGCCAAAACTTACTAAAACTAGCCATAGTTTGTCATTTTTATAAGTGCACCTTGGTAACCAAAAAATCTATTTATTCACAAGTCAGTCCTAAATGGCATAAGCCACAACAAAAAATCTACATCATAGGATTTCATGTTTTTTGCTAGCTTTTTCTTGATTTGTGTTTTGAGGTGTGAGTTTGTTCTCTTCATTTTTCTCTCCCTACACACTCCACCATCATAGTTGGTGTATTCAACTATTTTTGAGTGTGTTAGGGCTGATCATTTCCATACTCAGTCTCTGAGTTGGTCTTGTTATTTGACCTAAATCACCAAAAATTCACTTTTTCCATCTTTCACAGATTTCAAGAATAATCGGTGTCGGTCCAACGACCACCATCAGTTTCATCATCTTACCTCATCGGTTCACTAACCGCCATCGGTTTTAGGTTGTTTTGGTCATTTTTTTCCAAAGTAGCATCAAATATTCATTTCTTTTCTTTTTGTGACTTCCTTGGTCATCTTACTAGTCTTTGAGTCTTTGATATTACCTTCAAAGTCTAGTTCTATCTCATTTTCACCATTTATTTCCAGAGTTACCAATCTGACATTTTCCCATAGTCACCGACATCGGTCTATCCAATCGGTGGTGGTTACCCCCTCATACTGGCATGGTTACCCCAACCGATGTCGGTCTCTGTGTTCTAATTTTTCAATTAAAAAATGATCAAATCACACATTTTAAACCCATTTTTCTCCATTCCTTCTATGTTTTTCTACATTATCAATGAAGCTCAGAATACATGTTCTATCATCAGTCACATGGTTTTGACTCGTAAACAAGCTAACACTCTCATGTTTCATGCTAGCCACCAGCCACTCCCACCTAGCCCATCACCCCCTTCCATCTCATCACCTATGGACCCCAATCAAGCTCTTTCCATACCCACTGGTGATGAGGAGTTCATGAGACTCCTTGATCACAACCCCACCACTCTCTCAGTACTATCTCACTCATTCATCTACCCATGATTCATCAAGGAAACTTGTATATGGCATGCATGTGTCCATTCCTCCTACCCTCACACCCACTTCTGCATCAACTACTACTAGCTTGGCCTTACCCTCTTCCACCTTACCACTTGTGGTTTCCCATCTTGACCCTACATCATCGATATCTGCTACACCTATGACATTTATATCATGCCTTTGATGTCTATCACTCCTACGATGTCAACCATGCCTTTATCAACCACCTTGAGTGTAGGTCTATCTACACCCACCACCTCTCATATACCTATTACATCTCAAGCCACCATTGGTGTTGGCAACCCACACTCCCTTCCAAAACATCATCCTCTCCATCCATCCCGTAGTATCTTCTTCCTCGATTTATGAGAGTCTTTACATCCACTCCACCTACCTACACTTATCACCAACAACCCCCTATTTCATCTACCACTTATTCAGATACTTTCCATCTACATCTATTCAGCCTATGTTCCTTCCTCACAATTTTTTCATACTTGGCACCACCACATATTGGGATGCCACCCACATCATACCCACCTCATCTACCCCCTTATACTGTAGGGGGTCCCTGTCATCACAACCTACCAATGATCTTATCAAAATGATGATGGAAAGATGTAGACATTAGAAGCATCTGTCTCTGCTCACGTAACTCTCTGACATATGATGAGATTTGTAATGAGCCCATTCACCCATCCATTCCGATTCATCCATACCCTCCCCATTGGGAAATTCCTAAATTCAACCGATTCAACAACAAAGAAGACCCACAACAACACTTGTGGTCTTTTAAACATGTGTGTTATCTGATCACTCATGATGATGCTTTTCTCTTCTTGCAGACATTCCCAATGTCCTTGATAGAGACCGACTTTAGATTGGTATAGTTCTCTACCCAGAATTCCATATTTTCATTTAATTAGGTAGCTTAAGATTTTCTAGACCACTTTTCTATCAAACATTGTCAAGAAGGTCACCATGACTGACTTTATACATGACATGCCAATATGAAGATGAATCTATCACAGATTTTTTGTCACTCATTGGTGGAGCCTGATCAACCAACTCACATTCCAACTACCTCAAACCTAAGTTAATAGAGTTGTTCACCAGAGCTTGTGCTAGACACATCTCACCAACTCTCCAAGTTCAAACCTTCCACATGTTTGATGAGGCATTCACCATGGCCCAAAACTTGAAATTCATGCCATTGAAGAGAAGAAGATACAATTGTGTAACAAGAATGTTGTGTTTAAATCAAATGATACCTCTTCTTCTTCCAAACCAAAAAATAATTATTCTAAAGAAAAAGGATCTACCAACATAGTAGTTTTGAAATCGACCCATCTCATCCATCCAACCAATCAAATCCTTCTTCCAATCTTTCTCATGTTCAGGATTTTCAGTTCAAGGGAGAAACAAAAATATACTCCCATAGGAGAACCCTACTCTTCAGTTTTAGAAAAACTTCTAAAATCAGAGTAAGTCACTCTTCCACCCATCAAACCACATACTGGTTTTGACCCCTCTCATCCATGTGCCTGCATGGTACAAAGAAAATGATTACCTAACTATCATCGTGTTAGAGGTCATAATGATGGTAATTGTATAACTTTCAAAAACATCATCCAAGAAATGTTAGATAATGGAGATCTCATCTTGGATAATCCTAATGCACAGCTAATCAGAACCTTCACATCTTCAAGAAGTCATTCCCAAATCACACCATCATCTAACCAAACCAATGAAACCTCGACCAATGATAGTAACATTTGTGAGGTTCATGTTTTTTTGACATCATACCAACTCTTCCTGCTCAATTTCCTCCTACTCCATCTATCGAGGAGATTCTTGCATGAGCTCCTTCATCCATGGAGGGACCTATTTCATCTACTCCTTTACCCACAGAGGAGTCTCCCTTATCTTCTCCTTCACCCATGGAGGAGTCCACCATATCTTCTCGATGTAATTTCCCCACTCACCTCTCAACCTGATGAACAACCCGTAATACTTACTCTTCTACCCATGGGAGAGTCATGCTTACCTTCTTCTTCACCAAAAGATGAACTTACCTCATCCAACTTTCCATCTCCCTACCCACAGGGGATCCATTAAACATCCCTTCCTATTGGTGACAATTCTCCATTGGCTTTTCAAGGATCCTGTTGATTTTCTCTCGTCTCTTCTACCCATAGATTTTGAAGCCAACCATTTCCTATCTCACAAACATTCTTTATAAGGATTACTACCAAATCAACATCATCCCCCCTACATCGGTGTCATTCTCACATTTTGACCACTTGGATTATGTTGACAATTCCATGCTTTGGGGATGTCTTTGACTTCTGTCTCAACTCAAATGTAGATGTTGTTTCTACTGACACTTCCATGATCTATCCAAAGGTGTTTCAGAAAACCAAACCCACCATGCCCATGCTAGTTATAGTGGCCCCTTCTTCATCACCCTCACCCACACCTAAACCTTTACCAAAAATTTTTTTTCCTATGCCTAAAACCTTACCTGCACCTATACCTTCCTCCACGTCTAGACCCATTACCACATTAGGAGTCATGCCAACATCAAGTCTAGTCCATCCTCCTATCAAACTAGATTTAGCCATGTCCTCACAAGCCATCACAAAGACTATTCCCCACCTAAGAGGAAGACCCAACCCCTTAGGCCACATACACCAGCTTCTTTACCCACTACCCCTCTGTCACCTTCACCACTTCCATCTATCCTAGGTCCCCACCCATCAACCTTGGCCAAGCAACCTCCTACCTAGAGTAAACCAAAAACACAACAACCCACCTCATCATGATCCTCTGTTACACCCAAATTACCTACACATAACTTATGCCTTCACCATCACCTACATCCTTTCTACCTCCTATACCTACACCACTTCTAGTATCCTCATCATTACCCATGCCATTCCCTTCTCCTCAACTAGTCCCTTCCACATTTCCTCTTACCACAACCTTCACCACACCTCCATTATCACCTTGGCTAACCCATCCCCTTCCACCATCTTCCTTCCCTTCTACATCACACACTTCTTCTTCACCTTTACCCAAGAAGGTGCAACCAAATCCCAAAACCCACTACCTTCCAAAGAGGTAGTTAAACCTACACCACCTTCAACAACTAGTTCACCTGCTACACCTTTACCCAAGAAGGTGCAATCCAAACCTAAAACCATACTATCTACCAAAAAAGTGGTCAAACTTACTCAACCTCCGATTCCACCTCCAGTGATGCCTCTCCCACCAAAGTCACCCACACTTCCATCCAGACCCACACTTACTTCACATTGTGATCCATTGGCAGGGTCTTACGCCAACATCTTAGCTAACCTTTTGGAAACCTTTGTCATCACATTGCCACCACTTAGACCTTATGACCCACTCAAACCTAAACTAGAAGGGTTTGATGATACCAAAATTTTCACTTACCATCATGTGTCAAGGCATGATGTGGAAAATGTAAGGCTCTTAAGACTATTCTTCTCCAACTATGTCTCTCAAGAAAAAAACTTTTGATGATGATGATCTTTTAGATGAGGACCCTATTCCACCTACACCTATCACCACACATCCTCATCCCTTACCTATTCAAATGACCTTCATCTCCACCTCCACAACCTTTTATCCTCCTCCAACATTTGAGATCAATATGGTCCACATAAGAGAGCTAGCCAAACCTCCACCAAAATGCCAATGTGTTGCATTGTTTTCACAAAACCAATATATTCCCTCACCATATTTTTTTCCTCATCCTATCACTACACCTATCACAACTCACTTTCTCCTTTACCATAGATCAATATGGTTCAAATTTCCACTCAAGCCCAGAAGGAAAAGGAAAGGAGAAAAAAACCAGCTCATCCACTACTCTTTTACCCAATATTCCATCTGCACCTGCACCCAAAATCACCATCCGTGGACCCACATACCCTATTTCTGATGGGGTTTCCCATCGTACAATGCTTAAACAATTGCACCAGTCTCCTCTCAAAATGTCTTTGTATGACCTCATCCAAACCTCTGAGTCTCATTGTCAAGCCCTCATTGAGGTCCTATAATCTATTGAGGTTCTACCTAATGACCCTATGCCTGTTGCATCCATTATCACTCCTCACCATGTTTCCTCTCTCACCACTTCACCCCCTTCCTCTACTCCCACTACCACTCATCAAATAGCCACTCTCAATTTCTTTGATGATGAGATTGTACCTCTCCAATTAGATGATCTTGACCCCACCCTATTTATTTCCATCTACATTGATAATATATGCATTCGACATGTTATGATGATGGATGGTGCTAGTATCAACATCATTTCCTCCCATGCATACAACCAAATGTGCATCCCTACCAATTGCATGCATAATAACCTATTATGTTGCATTCATTTAATGATGCCATGACTTCCACCCTCGACACCATCATTCTCCACATTTGTGTGGGCCCCATACCATTCTTGAATTATTCTATATGTCTTAGAGGGGGAATTCTAGTACAACATGTTTCTTGGCTGACCTAGATTCATGCCATGGGTTGTGTTCCTTCAACCTTACACCATTGTTTAAAATTCAAACATGAAGGGCAAAACTATACCATTCCATTGACCCTTCACCTTTCAAGACCTGTAACATGTTGTATCGACCAATGATGTCCTTATACTAGTTAAGGCATCTACCACCGCTACCACTTCTTCTTCAGCCACTACCTCATCCACCACTTCTACTACTACATCTTCCACAACTAACTCCTCTATTCCCACTATTTACTGCCACTTCTTCGTAGCTGACCCATCAGCCAACCCATCTACTTCTCAAACATCCAATGCTTCTTCTTCCCAGTTGTCTAGTGATTCATCCATTCCCACTACCCACATACCAACTATTGATCCCTTAGAAGGTTTTTTCAAATGCCTCACTCTGGGGGAGTACCACTTTATAACATTGACACATTCCTTACTCCTCAAGAGTATGGTAACCTTCACCAACATCCCCACTATGATCACCGTGTAGGTGAATTTTTCCCTATGGTCCTCCCCACCTTCACACCAACTTAATGTATGGGGGACTTGATGCTTCTACCTACTCACCCGAGCCACCTTCCCAAACTCAACCATTTTCCTCCGACCTTCAATCTCTCACCAACCACTTCACCCACACCTTCCTCCATCATTTGTGCTTAGAAGGGATTTGGATTTTGGTTTCTATGAACAAGGCCACCATATTGTCATTCCTTGCACCACTTGTAAGCATAAAGACACAGTGGTATTGGATTTTTCAAACCACCTTCTAAGAAGGCCCGAGTCAAACTCATTGAGGATGATAAACATTCCCACCCCATTCACCTCATTCACCACCTTCACCTACAGAGTCTATGGATCCAAAATCCATTCCTCCTAACTTTTTTTTTTGTGAACACCATTTCCTGGGACCTCTGACTTATCAATGTGATGGCGAGGCTCCCTCTTCTCTTCCTTCTGTATCCTGACATGATCGATGATGATACATATTCTATTAAATCATTCAATGTCAAGGATGATGAGTCTATTCTCACCTACCTTGGTGTGTAGAAGATTCTTATATTCACCATTCATTACCTTTTGAGACACAAACCATGTTGAATGAATCAACCATCAAAATCAACATTCACACTTAGGATGACCTACACATTCTAAAAATAGGCCAATATTTAGATAGATGTTACTAAACAGAAGCTTTCACTTCTTTTCTCTCGGGATCATAAGCAATGATTTTTTCTTGGTCCTATGCCTGATATGCCCAGATTGACCCAAACATTGTGGTCCACAATATCATAACCATTCTTGATGCCAAACCCATGAAACAAAAGCTATGAAAAATGCATCCTCACATTTCCTTCTTGTCAAAGAAGAACTCCAGTGCCTTCTTTTGGTTTCCTTCATTCTACCCATTGATTATCCCCAATGGATCTCTAACATCATTCTTTCACAAAAAGTGATAGGGGACTCCACATTTGCACATGGATTTCCATGACCTTAACTTAGCTTTCCCCAAAGATGACTTTCCTCTACCTAGTATTGACCAACTAGTTGATCTCACCACCGCCATGAGATGTTATCACTCATGGATGGTTTCTTGGGTTATAACCAAATATTACTCACCCCGAAGATCAACACAAAACCACCTTCATCACTCCTTGGGGGACCTTCTACTATCATGTCATGCCCTTTGGCCTTAAAAATGTTGGTGCTACATATCAATGGGCTATGACTTATATCTTTTCATGACATCATGCATACATATTGGAAGATTATGTTGATGATATTCTTTCCAAATCTAAACATCGGGCCAAACACCTTGTAGTCCTTAAGGTTGTCTTTGACCATCTCATCAAATACATGTTTTCCTTCAACCTAAGAAGTGTGTCTTCATTGTTCTCTCAAGAAAGCTCCTTGGTTTTATCATTTCTTTTTGCATGGAATTGAAGTTGATCCCACTAAAATCAAGGCTATTCTTGAGATGCCTCCACCTACTAACCTTCATCAACTTCGTATTTTGTAAGGAAAGTTACAATCTATTCATCACTTTATTTCTCATTTTCCGACCATTGCCATCCATTTCATCATCTTCTCAAAAAGGATGTCTCCTTCAAATGGGATGATGAATGCCACAAAGCCTTGATGCCTTAAAACAATACCTCCTCCAACCACCTGTGCTCATTCCACCTAAGGATGACCAACCATTTTACCTTTACATTTTTTCTACTATGATCATTCCCTGGGTTCCATGCTCGCTCATCGTGATGAGAAAACACAGGAGCAAGTGGTTTATTATATAATTCATATGCTTTTAGACTATAAAACTAGATATACTCATGCCAAAAAACTTTTCCTAGCCTTAGTCTTTTTCACCACTAAACTTCACCATTACCTACTCAACCACAAAACCTTCATTATCACCAATATTGACCCCTTACATTACATGTATACTAAGCCCTACCAACATCAATGTGTTACACATTGGCTCATGCTTCTTATAGACCTAGATCTTGAATTCATCCATCAAAAATATGTCAAAGGACAAACCATTGTTGACCAACTCGTACGACACCTCTCTCTAGAAACCAATCTTCTAACTTTGACTTCCCTGATGAATCCATCACTACCCTCTCCCTGGATGATACCATTTACCAGATGACCTTATTCTTTGATGGTTCCAAATGTCAACGTGGGGGTGGTGTAGAGTTATCCTCATTCCTCTTGATGGTGAGCCTATGCCATTATCTTTCAAACTAGATTTTGATTGTACTAACAATATCACCAAATATGAAGCACTCATGTTAGGTCTTCAAACCACCATACCTTAGATGTTAAATCAATTAATATCTTTGGTGACTCTCAACTAGTTGTGAACCAAGTTAATGGTATATACTAGTGTCATAATGAGATACTTCAAAAGTATAAACATCATGTTGACATGCTTTTGACTACCTTTGACCATTATGAACTTCAAACCACCCCGTGTTCCACTAATAAATTTGTGGACACCATGGCCTGTCTTGCTTCTCAAATACCCACTTCACCCTCCGACTCAAAAATATTTGTCACAATACAAAGGTTGCAATCACCTTCTTATCTATTCAAGATGTTAACTTTGTAGGAAACATTGAAACTGACCCACATGACCTTTGGTATAAGTAGTTTGTTGACTACCTTTCCCTTTCAATTCTACCTCCAGATCTTACTCGCAATGGACAATGAGCCTTCCTCAAAAGTGTCTCTCTCACTATGTCATCATGGGTGGTCTTCTCTATAAATGTGGACTTTGATGGTATCCTCTTACGATGCCTTACAAGTTTTGAAATTCCATACACCATCAAGGAAGTTCACGATGGGATTTGTGGGGGTCACTTTAGTGGCTTAGCTATCACTAAGTGCATCCTTCACCTTGGCTATTACTAGCCAACCCTAAACCATGATTTTTGTGACTATGTCAAGCATTGTGTGAAGTGTCAACAACATGCTAATATTCATCACACCCCTAGTCATGCCTTATAGGTCACACGAGACCTTTGGCCTTTCTCTCAATGGGGTTTGGATCTTGTCGAGAGATTAACCCTCATTCTTCCCAATGTCATCAATGGATTATTACCACTATCAAATATTACACTAAATGGGTGGAATTCATACCTCTTATTTCTACAAAAGATGAGAAAATATGTGAATTCATCAACCATCACATCATTTTTCACTTTGGTGTTCCTCACCGCCTCATCACTGATAATGGAAAACAATTCAAAAACAAAACCCTACGGAAACTTTGTGACACCTTCGACATTCAACTCATTTTTTCTTCACCTTATTATCCTCAAACAAATGGCCAAGCTGAATCGACTAACAAAACCTAAATAAAATTCTTATGAAAGTGGTTGATGATACTAGTAAGGATTGGCACACATGCACATTCCTTTTTCCTTATGGGCTTATCACACTAGTATTCACACCTCAACTACTGCCACACCTTTCTCTTTGGTCTATGGTATAGAGGTTTTTTTCCTCTTGAAGTCCAAATTCCATCTCTTCGTATCTCACTCAAAGATATGCTCAATGATGATGATTTTCACCAGGACCATTTGGCACAACTTGAGTTATTAGATGAACGTCATCTAAATGCTCTCGATCACCTTCAAATCTACCAAAAATGTATCAAACATGCCTATGATAAATGTGTCCAAGAATGAACCTTCAAGGTGGTGACCTCATCCTGAAGGAAAATCAACATGTAAAAAAAAGTGGAGAAAAGTAAAATGGGAAAATTTTACTCCTAATTGGCTTGGACCCTATATCGTTACTCATGCCTATGGATTGGGTGCTTATCATTTATCTTCACTCGAAGGTAAACCAAACCTGAGCCCTCAATGCCTTACATCTTCAATCATTCTATTGTTGAATCAAGTCCTATATCACCTTTTCTATTATTAAATGCTCATCCCTTGAGAAACATTCACCTTCCATCTACCTCTTTTAAGGACCAATGACTAAACAAGAATTGTGTGATTATCCATCACCTTTCAACCTTATCTTAAATATGAGTACCATGACTCTACTCATGGCATGATTCTCATGGATACTTTTCATCCTTTTCAAGATGGAATCCCATGGTCATTCATCACTTAAAACCTCTCTTTCATAGCTAACCTCTATGTGCTATGGTTTTGTCTTCATAAAAGAAGCCTATACTCCTTTATAGTCTTGTCCATGACCTAAAAGTCCAAAAAAAAAAATTCAAAAGTAATATATGGGATTTTCAAATTCAAACTCCTTGAGTCAAAATTCTTGTAAATAGATGACTCCCTCCAAAAGGACATCTATCTTTCCATCTTGTTGCTATAAATAGACTACTCCCTTGAAGGAAAACTATAAAATCTATCCCTATTATACATAGTCTATCACAAAAAGAAGACTATTTCTAAAAAATAAAATAAAAATATTCTAAAGCTTCCCACATCGATCAACTTCACGAAGACCTCAAGGAGATATTCTATTCATCCCACATAGACTTCCCACATCGATCATCTATAAAACAAAAGCAAAAAAAAAAAGATAACTTTTTTCATCATGGACTTGCCTATTTTGGTCTTGGGTATCTTGCAGAAGAGGCATGTTGTCTCCCACCAAGGTTACGCTAAACAACCCATTTCACCTCATCGTCTTTCCTTTCTAATATTCTACCTACTCAAGGGACGTTGCCATAAATGTGACATTTCATGATCATGTGACTTTCTTCACCCTTAGAATAGTCAATCATGCAATGCCTTTAGGGTCTTACATTCATAAGCCAATCTTTGGTATGATAGACTCATAATGGTTCTTACCAATTAGGTGGAATTTTTGTCTCCTCTTACCATTCACCTCTTTTCTTACTTATTGATTTTGCTACACAAGACCAAACCTTCGACACCTACATTCTGGGAATTCCTCTCCCACCAAAATCACCCACCACACCTACTCAACCATGCCTAAATGAACTAAACTCAACCATGCCTATTCAACCTATACTCAACCATGCCTAAATGACCTAAATCAACCATCCTAAATGACCTAAATCAACCATGCCTAAATGACCTCGACTCAATCATGCCTAAAACCTAACCCATTCATCTCCCTTATCATATTCTTCCCTAGCTTATGGGAGAACTACATTGGCCTGAGGCCCCTTTTCATCGGGGCTATGTAGGAAACACTCGAGGGCATGGGGCCCTTGGAGGTTAGCTCGACCACTTTTACCCCTAACCAATTTTCCCCTTTACATTCACATTCTACCCTAGTTAGTTTCCATTTACATAAAAAACTTGGAAATTAATATATCATAAAAACATACATACCTACCATTTTATCACCACAACCATATTCTACTTAAATCATTTCATATTTCCATGATATTAATTACTTGGAAATTTAAACACAACATACATACAACACATTATTTCCATAAGATCAAGTAACTTGGAAATTACCTAGACTCCACCATGCCTATACCTGACCAAACCATACCTATACTGACCAAACCATACCTATATATCCACCTATATACCGACTCCACCATGCCTATACCTAACTCTACCATACATATACCTAAATGAACCTGACTCCATCATGCCTACAAGACCTTGACTCAATCATGCCTAACTCACCTAGTTCCCATGATACACAATAACAATGGAAATTAAAAAGAGTACATCATCCATCCAATAATAATCATCAAACTATAAAGGGGAATGTCTATGTATCAATACATATATACACATGGATAAATAATCAAAGTGTCTCAAAAAATCTCATATACAATCTCACAAAATCTTCGACATGCATGTTGGTTTATATATCAAAATCAAAATGATAATACAATATCACATATCATGACCAATCAACCCCACCTGAGGCCCTCCTCTCCACTCTCACCTATCTCCTCCTCTCTCCCTGTCAATCACCCTACTGTAATCTCTCCACCCTCTGTTGGTCCCTTCTTGACCTCCATCTCCTCTTCCTTACCCACTTTCGGACCTCTCTCGAGAGTAGGAAACCTCACCCTGACCTGTCTCTCGGGGCCGATGATCCCCTATGCTACCTAATCTTTGATTCTTGGATTGGTCCTGTTTCACCGACTTCTATGGGCCCCTATGCTCAACATAAGAGGGAACATAAATACCTACAGTGGCTAGATGGTCCTTGTAATAGTGGGCCTCATTCAGGGAATCCCTAAACCTCACCATAGATACGGTTTGGGGTGGTGCCATTGACCTAACTACCACATGTGAACTCTACCCTACTAAAGGAGGACGCTATCCTAGTATCAATGCTTATACTATGGGACCTTCCCAATTTTAGTGTCGTGATGATACCTATGTAGCTACTTGGGCCTGTAAGGACACAACTTGTGTTTGCAAAACTTCCAACTATCCTTGTAAACTAGTGAACTGCGTGCCTGCGTAGCACTACCGCTTATGCACCATCCCCTATAGGAGTATTTACTTATACCTGTGCTGTGAAATAATAGTAGTTAGTTGACCTTGTAATGTCATCACCTATCCTATCAAAGTAACTACCTATGTCTGTTTTGATGTCAACTGAACTCCCATCGTGGTCACCTATCCTTGTAGGGTATCCCTCTAAACCATCACTATGGCTAAGTCCAGTTGACCTAGATGTGGTGGTGTTTCCTATAACTCCCATACCCACCACTATCTGTATGCCATAATGGTCCCTGCATCATCCAATATCATATCCACTGGTACCTCCTCTTTTCCTATGGGGTTGTGTCTGTGGGCCAAAGTGGAGACAAAGGTCTCTCCACATCATCTCTGTGATACTATATGGGAAGGGTGGTGGCACATCCTATTGTAATCCAAAATAGCTTCAAACTTTTTATCGATCGGGATCATCTGTGCTCACCACACATCACATATCCGGTGTCAAAATCTTGTAACTCCTAAGCCATCCTCTAAAAGATGGAAAATTGACATAGGGCCGCCAGACTATGTCCATCGCATACAAGCCCTCCAACTCCCGCTTGTAGTATATTACATCATGAGCTGCCTCCTCTACTCGAGGATGACCACCTACGGCCACCCACCTCCTGTAAACTTCCCTCTCTCCCCCATGGTTCTAATTTGATACCGTTAGTTCTCATGGCTGCACTACCACAATATGCTCATACTCCCAGTAGTGCAGTAGGAACATACAACAAATGATGTAGTGTTGCATCCTTTGGTAATCCCATAACTTCCTGTAGCTACATAAATATGCAAGTGCCCATACAAAGAAAAAACTCTGATCCTGATCATATCTTGCAACAATCCCATCAATCCTCTGGGAAATCAGCCACCCTCTGAATCTAGAAGTGCATAACACCCCACCACTACCATCTTCTGGTATCGCTAACCGTGTCTCCTATGGGTGTGTAGCATACAAAGCCCCATAAAAAGACTAGTGATGTGCTCAGTCAAGTCACTCTCCATCTCCCCAAATACTGCAATCATCACCTCGAAATCCCCATCTACTGACACTAAGTAAACAGGCTCACCAAAATTGGTAGCCATAATCCTATAAACATCCTCCAGTGTGATCATTATCTCACTGGTGGATAGGTGGAAGGTATTAGTAGTTACATCTCATCTATTAATGAGAGAAACCATGAGAATATGATCCCATCAGATCTACTTATACCACCTAATCCCAACAAATATAAACTCACACATGTCTTTCTACTCATACTTAGTGATGTTGGGTTGCATCTCCACCTACAATGGTGGGATGTTGTCCCACATCGTCAACTAATGTCATGCCTACATCTATGAAACTCAACAATGTCAAGAACTTACCTACTATACTCATTTATTCACCCCTACCTACCCCCACCCCATACCCACATTGCTCTACCTACCTATCTATTTCCTAACTATTTCACTAACCTACCATCCATTTTATCTCACCTAAACAAGTCCCCATGTTCCATTTCATCATTTTCTCTCCTTTGATATTTGACCTAACCCATACCCACCTATTCCTAGCTATATCTACCTTCAACCCACCTAATTCTATTCTAATCTACCTCTCATATCTCTAAATTCAACTACCTATTTGTTTTTAAATCTATTTTTCCCCATCATTTACCCTTTTCTACCCTAGGTCACTTTTCACAATGATCGACATCAGTTACCTTAAACTGACACCGGTCACTCTAACCGGTACCAGTCACCTATCTAACCACTAATGCTAGTATGCCCAACCAACGTTGGTTGACACCAAACCATCATTGGTCTCTGGTTTGGCCCTAAGGTCAAACTCCATGCCCCATATTTTGAAAAATTTAAAAAAACAACCTAAATTCTACCCCAATCCCACCTAAACCCAACCCCAATTCATTTTCCCACCTAGTTAATCTATATTACACCCTCCCAATACCTAGTTTCATTCATTTTTACCCACATTTCAATTTTTAATTTCCCACCCCATTTTTTCATTTTAGCTCAAATTTCAATTGAAAATAACATGATATGGATTGATTCCTAGCTTAACATGTTGCTTCCTTCACATTGGAAACTTCGGTATCTAAACCGGTGGACCTCCTGCTCCTCCACCCGCCGCAACCATGCCTTCAATCAAACTCTCGGTCCTTCAACCAATCCAATCACTCAATGATCTCATAAACCTGTCCACCTACCTCCTCCAGCCACTTAGATAATTCTAACTCAACCTATTACAACACCTCATCCTTTTATCCATGGAAACTGCTCAAAACACTTTGCTCTGTCATTTTCTAAACATGAAAATATTATAGTGAATTCATAAAAATGGATTTTTACTTTTTTTAACCAACCCCGACTTGACCGACCTTTGGTTATCCATTACCGATATTGGTATTATGCCCTAGTGCATCGCGCTTCAATTTCCGTTGACCGACATTGGTTATGATAAGCCAATGTCAATTAGCCTTTTGCCTCATTGCACCATATTGCACTACATCTTCTTGCCTAAAATATTTTACGCCAACCCCAAAGTTTATGTTGACCCTTACACCTCACCCTCATGACCTAATTACCTATCACCCAACCTCACCATCAATTTAGAAATGTTTGGGCCCCTCACATGGCCTTACCTATGACCTTAACTAAATCACCAGCCGACACTCACCTTTTGTGACACTCGAATTCGTGTACTCGCTATACCTTGCAATGTGATACTTATGTTGTTCATCCTAATGACCTTACCTTGCCTAAATGTTATGTTGTTTATCCCGACCATACCTTTGGTTCCCTGGAACAAAACCTATTTCTCATTCCTACACCTAGCCTAGTGGTGTTTTAGGACCATATCCTATACCTTGGATACCTGAACCACTTCAACCTTGTTTGGATAAACCTATCGACCTTTGACGATGTAAAGTTTGCAAGATCTTAACCCTAGTACCTTATCGCATTCTATATGTGTGTGTGCATTAGACTACCACTACCTATTACCTAAACCAAAATCACCCTTACCTATAAGCAACCTACCCTTGTTTTCATCACTTACCCAATTTAGTGTCCCCACATTCATTTACCTTCTCTGTAACTCCGGGGCACCTTTATATCACCACTTTTCCTTTAGGGTATTAATTAAATATCTAATTAAACATCTATCCTAAGTTTATTATACCCCATTGTATTTTACCCATGGATAATTAAATATTAACTATTTAATTATACTTTTTACATGTATCTTAACCACTTATCTACCCCATATCAATTCCTAACCTCCCATATCAATTCTATCCATCTATCCCCCCTATTTCTCCTCTCCCCAAACCGTGCAATGGGATATTTCCCGTATTTGAGTCGGAAGGATAATACTCTTATCTTTCCAATTCATCCTTTTTGGCCATTTTGGGAATTCATTCGATCGGCCAATCGGTACTGGTCGATGCTGATTTTTTGGAACACCGATCAGTACCTCGGTTGGCGCCGATTATAAATATAGGGCCAAAATTTAGTTTTGGTTAGACAAAAAGAGAGACAGAAAGCTTAAGCCTTGAGCCTTCGAATCATCAATCAAAGAAGAGAGAATTTTGTCCAAATCAATCCTTGAGAGGTGTACCATTACTCTACCTCGCAACATCGACATCGTGAGGATTCATTGACCTCTTGGTGACTCTATTCCTACATCTAGCTAAGGTGAAACTCTATCCACATCTTTGCAGCTCCTGCAGGTGTTCACGATCTAGTCCTCATCAATCATCCATCAAGCTTTCTGCAACTTGCCTCCGGTCGACGCCGACCCATTCCAGTCGATGCCGATTTACCCTAATCAGCGCCGCTTAAAGAAATCAATGCCGATCACAATCTGGTCGATGTCGATCAACCTGAAGAAAAGTGCAAGTATAGGTAACATAAGTCTAGCATTGTTTTCATAGTTTCCTGTTTTTTGTTTTTTATTTATTTTCATCTGTTGTTTACATTTTGTCTTTTATTTTTAATCAGAAAATCTAAACATTTACCTACATATTTTATCATGTATGCTTCTTTCCTTAATTGAAAATGTGGACTGACATCCGCCGAGGAAGCTCATCGCTTCTAGACCAACTTTTCAGGTAGTCCACCCAAATATCTTTTAACGTTGTTTTTTTTGCCAAGGATTTGTGCATCAAGTTTCTTAGATCTACTTTGCAGGATTTCTCATGTGCACCCATCTTGTCTACATTGGCTTTCCTCCCATCTACGTCTTCGGATCCTATCTTAACTATCAAGTATCGATTTCATTTGAGTTTTTCAAGACTTTTGTGTTTAGTTTGGTGCATTAACTTGGACAGGTAACAAGTGTGAAATTCTTGATCTACATTCTAGCATGCCCGGTGGGACGAACCAAAGTCCCCTATTGGTAATTTCATTTCTTTTCCAGTTTTGAGCTTTTGTTCTTTTTCTTCACTGATTTTCATCGATTTTCTTATTAGCAGCATTTCTCGCTTCATCTCGATTTTGCTTCTTTCATTTATAATTTGCAAATTCAAAGTTATTTCTTTCTTGCAAATCTAGATTCTAATTTCTATTTTTAAAATATTAGTAAACCTTTCATTTTATTTCAAGTTTGCATTTTTGATTCACCTCTTTATGCGAAATTGTCATTTCCTTGAAAGTTTTCTAGTTTCTTAAATAGAAATTTTTGTTCTACTATTATCTGGATATATCTTTCTAGATTTGTTTGCGTGTTTGCTTAAATTTGTCTTACATGGAGCACTTTGCTTGTTCGCGGGATTGTTCGAGGGGAAGAGCTCAACAACACACTTTTTGAAGTCCACACACCTTGGAGAGCTAAATCTATAGGTATTTCTCTTTTATGGTGTTTTCTCCTTTTTAAGAACTTAAAAATAACTTGTTTGTTTGTTTTATCACACTCAAACATTTGATTTTGGTGCTTAAAAAGAATTTAATCTCATTTGGGAAAGAACTTGTTTGACTTGTCTTCATCAAAATCAAACACTTCATTTTTAGTGCTTAAAAAGAACTTTTCTTTGTCATTTCTATTGTATGTTCTTCATCTAGTTTTCTAAATAGGTTGGAAAATTGATCAAAATCGGTAGTGACACTATTTGATTTTTATTTTTCACCCTTGCACACAAAGCCAAAATCACTAGGTATAAAGCATTTAAACAAAACTCCTTCCTGGCCTCACCTACTTGGAAGTGACATCCAAGAGGAAGAGCCTACATGGTACTCGGGCCGCGCTATAAATTCATGGAAGTTCTGGTATATATTGGCAAAGCACCGACTCCTTATCACGCGTGTGGTGTGTGAAGTGTGGGGTAGGCCCTATATCAAGCCATGTACCATTTTTTATCAAGTGCCTTCGAGACTCCTCACCAAAACATTCCCCAAACCATCCTTAGTTTGGCCAATTGAGTAGTCCCCATTCTAAAAAGCCTTCCCAAACATTTTCTTTCTTAAAAGCATGAAAATTTAAAAGAGATAATCACCTACACTACTTGAATTATCTGTGCATTAGTTAGGTCAATCTTTTTTCTATGTTTTTGCTTGTTTATGATGGTCATCACCTAGTCACAATCTAGAAAAATGGCTCAACTAGCCTCTTCTTCATCCGAGATCACCACTAATGTGGATGTTTTGGCACCCCTCGGGTCTTCTTTGAGACCGTTGTTAGTTGGTTCCCCATCTTGGTCATATAATCCTTTCTATCATCCTAAAGTGATCCCATCATGACCAGCTTCCCCCAGTCCTTTAGAGGTGTCATCTGCTTCTGATATAGAGTATGTTCCTCATGGAGATCCTAAATTTTAGGTGCTCCTTGACCACAACCCAGTAGCCCTTATGGACTACCTAGTGCATAAGTCTGTTTGAATATCTGATCAGGGACCACCGATCCAGCAAGTTTATGATTATTCTCATGAACCATCCTAGGCTTTTATAGAGCAGTTAGCATGCTTTTTCTCACCTCGAACCATGAAAGAGGGTGGCGCATCTATGCCTCCTTTTTCTCTTCCACCGACCATGTCGACTGGTTCTCAAATGACCTTGCCTATCCCTAGTGTTGTGGCTACCTCGGCTACTCCACAACCTACTTTTGAGAGGCCCTCTTCTTTAGCTATGATGAGTGTGTCCATGCTCCCACAAATTGTTGTTAATTCTTCTATGCCATTCTATCACGTCTCAGGGTCAATACTCTCTGTGAACCAACCCCCTCCTACGAGTTAGTCGGTTCCTCCTTCTCATCCTCTAGTTGGTCTTTCTTCTAATGCTCCAGCGACAGTGACCTTTACCCATCCTTTGGCATCGGCACCCTAATAACTAATCCGGTAGTCAAAAGCCTCATTCAGAGTTTGTTTCCCACCATATCAAATCAAATCAACACCCACATTCCTCAATCCATTTTGATTCAGTCGGCAAGTGTAGGAACCCACCAATCACAGGCTCCATCTTTCATTCAACCACCTTTCTCTCAACCACTTGTCATCTCACAACCTATTTATACGCAAAGGCTCCTTCACAACAAATACCTCACCAGGCATCACCCAAATGCTGGTTATTCCTCTTATCATCCTGTTAATCAGCAGATGAATCCCCATTAATGCCTCAACAAAACCTACCATTTTCTTCTTATGCGGGACATACCAACATGCCCCCTCCTCAATCTGATGTCATCCAACTTCTTTTCAAGAAAATCGTAGACCTAGAAGCCTCCACCAAAGGGGCTCGCCCATCATACTCTTTTGAAGAAGTATGTAATGAACCGATTCATCCATCAATGGCTTTTAAGCCTTATCCTCCCCAATGGGAACTTCCTAAGTTCTCAAAATTTCATAGCTCGGGAGGATCCTCAACAACACCTGTGAGCATTCAAGCATGCTTGCTACCTTATAGTCCAAGATCAAGAGCTTATGCTCCATACCTTTCCTATGTCTTTAGCAGGGCCTGCTTTAGACTGGTACAATAACATACCCCAACATTCTTTGTTTTCTTTCTCTCAATTAGCTTAGATGTTTGTTGAAAACTTCTCAATAAACATCACACATAAGATCTCGATTACAGATCTTTATAACATTCATCAATTCGATGATGAGTCTATGCAAAACTTTGTCACTCGTTGGAGAGGAATAATAAATCAATTGTCTTTCTCCCTCCCTCAATCTCAAAAATCGAGTTGTTTACTCGATCTTGTGCTAATCATATTTCTTCCACTTTAAGGATTCAAACCTTTCATACATTTGAAGAAGCCTTTACAATGGCACGTAAACTTGAGTCTCGTGTCATTGAACAAGGGAAGCTAAAACTTCATTCTAAGTCTAAACCAGATTTTTTCTTAGTTTACAAAATCAAACCCTTTCGCTTCTAACAAAGACAAGAATCAGGGTCCACCAATGCTATCATATTAAAAAATCACAAGCTGATAACACTTCTAATCAAACACCTCGAGAGACTCTTCATCTTCTCTAAAAAGGACCCTCATCATCTCGATCTTTTACTTCATTGGGGAATCATATGCTTCTATCTTAGAAAAAATGTTGGAAGTTCACATGATCGAACTTTCTCCTATTAGAAATTTTGATGAGAGCCAAGAACGACCATTCTAGTATAGGGAAAATGACTTTTGTCATTATCATAGAAGTAAAGGCCATGACATTGAATGATGTCAGACCTTCAAAAACCTCATCCAAAAATTCATTGACAAAGGTGAGCTCATTCTGGATAACCCAAATGCTCCCCCAAATCAGGCGCTTGATGTTTTTAAACAACCTTTTCCAAATCATTCCCAAACAATGATGCTTTAGGGTCTCAAAAACCAAACACTCATACTATCAACTTCATTTCTACTAATGATTCTTCTTCTAAATCTGGATTAATCATCCACAAACATGTCGATCGAATCGGGGAACTCTCCCCACTCCTTCAAATTTCGAGATCCCGCCATCCTCACATGGTCCATCTTTGAGTCTTCCTTTATTAGAAATAGAGTCGTCTCCCTCTGCCTCGCCATCCGATCTTCCACCTATACCTGAGATAGTGTCATCTTCATCTGTCTCTGCATCAGATATTCTTTTCGATGCTTGAGTCATTTACATCCCTTCAAATTTCCACTATGGATACTTCTACTTCTATCACTCCCATTTTTCGCCATGACCATGCCTTTGGTTAATGTGCCCATAGTTGTACCAAATTTTATACCTTCGGAAGCATCCTCAATCTTAACCCTTCCCATCACTTTTTCTATAGTAATTACACCCACAATTACTGCATCTGAAGTACCTTCCTCACAAGAGGCTACCTCTTCATTACCTATATCTTCCACCATCAGTGCTTCCTTGCCTATTAAGGAAACATCTAAAGAGTTAGCATCGACACCTATACTTCTGACACCTGGACTCAGACATAAACAATTGGAGTTTAAACCTAAGGTTACATCATCAATATCATCTCCTTTACTTCCTCCAAAATGGTTACAATCACCTTATGTGGTCGAAGTTGTCACCATCCCGAAAAGGGAAAACCAATATTTCAGACCATCAAGACTCTTGGTGCTTTCCTCAAAATCCCTCTCTATGCCTCATAAAAGATTGGATTTATCCACTGAAAAGGCATCTTCTTCTACAACACCATCTTCACCTAGTGCCTCGTAAAGTGGATTTACCCACTAGAAAGGCATCACCTCTTTTATCAGAACCATCATCTTCATCACCAAAAGCCAAGGCACCCTTTGTGCCTCCTATCAGATCTATTTTGGAGCTCCTCCCCCATCTAAATCAGTCTTATCTAGATTTCATCTATTTTTTCAGCCAAGCAGCCTTCTTCATCTCCAAAGACCAAAACACTTGTCACATCTTCATCATCTTCAAAATCTATCTTAGGAGCTCCTCCTCCACCAAAATCAATCTTGCCTCACTTGCTTCCATCTCAAGCACCTAAGGCTACTTTTCCCAATGTCCAGAAAAGCAAAACAATCCCTAAAAAGACTGTCAAACCAGATATGTAGATTCTTTTACCTCGGTAGCAGTCTGTTAAGGCTAAAGAGGTGCCTTCATCATCTCTATCCTCATCTTTGTCTACCGGATTCTATACTAAAATCCTTCACCAACTTATCCAATCTTCATCTATATCTCTTCCTCCGATCAAACCCTATAATCCCAAAGGAGTAAAACCTTCCTGGTTCAACTCTGATTTGATTTGTGCTTACCATCGCACTCCAGGTCATGACACCGAGGGATGTAAAGCCCTTCAATCTGTCATTAATAACCTCTTGGAAGAAAGTGATCTTCTACTAGAAGAGGAGGAGGAACAAGTGTCTCCTATCATCCCAACTACATTTGAGCCTGAACGGTCTACTCAGGCCTCTAATTCCATTAATTCCACTCGATGATCTTCCACCTTCTCAAATCGACACAATTCATATCGCCACTAGAGCACAACAATATGATAATCCATCATCTTCTATAGCCTCTCGACCATGGGTCATCATTTATGGCCCCCGAAGGAGTTCCTCCTTCCTCATCAGCCCCGAGACCTCGGATCTCTATTCATGCTTCACCTCGGGCTTAGATTCCCGTGTTAGTTGAGGAGAGTGTTATGAAACAACTCACCCATGCTCCGGTCAAAATGTCTCTTTTTGACCTCATTCAGTCATCTCCCCAGCATCGCTAGGCTCTGATCGATAATCTATGCCATATCACAAGTGAATTCAGATGAGCCCCACCTTTCGAGATGGTTGTTGGATTGAATAGACCATCAACCGCCATTTCCTTTGAGGATTCTGAAATTCCTCCCCTTTCTTCTGAGGATTTAGAGGCTCCTCTCTTTATCATAGTTCAAATCAATAACACTACGTTAAAACGCACTATGATCGACAGTGGTGCTGCACTCAACGTCATTTCCTCCCACACATTTGAGCAACTTAAGTTACCAAAGAATGTAGTGTCACCACCGCCTTTTGCCCTTCGATCATTTAACGATCAGTAGCAAGTTACTTTAGAATCGTGGTCCCGCCCATTGGGTAGGCAAGAAACTACTTCATGAGCTTTTTTTACATTTTCAAGGGAAATTCCACTACAATATGATCCTCGATGCTCCTGGATTTCATACAATGCACTACTGTGTCCCATCAACCCTCCATCGATGCATAAAATATTAGTATGAGGGAAAAATCTATACTCATCCAGGAGATCCTTTCCCTTCCGCACAATGTGACATGACCACAGGGTCTGCCCCTCCAAAGGAGAACATTGTTCTCCTGACGAGGCTTCATCCTCTTCCATACCTGCAACAAAATTACCAGATTTACAAAATCTAGAAGAAATGTTGCAGTGTTTTTCGTTAGGAGAGCTTCCTCTTCTTTCTTTTGATGCCCATCTCAAACCTAACGAGTATGGTAGGGTAGCGGAGAAAACAACCTGAATATCAACCAGGTCTTGGTCACATCATCACCATTGGTCTACCCAATCAGCAGACTAACTTCATCTATGGTGGTCTTGATACACCTCACTATCATCTAGATTCTCCTCCTAGGGCCAAACCCTATTTCAACAGGTTTGATTGTCTACAAAATCCCACGTTCGCAAAAACTTATCTATATCGATGCGTGTGGAAAGGCTTTGGCCTGGGAAAGTATGAATAGGGTGTGCATGACCTCGCATCCATTCCAACTCTTAAACCACATCAAAAATTTGGTTTAGGGTTTAAACCTCTCTCAAAAGCCACCATCACCATTCTCGATGAGCCTCTTTCCATTGAGGAACCATCTTCTCCCGTTAGGTTAGAAGCATCACTTAATGTGGATGACACCATTTCCATCCCACCTAACTTTTTTTTTTAGTCAATACCATTTCCTTAGGTCCACTGACCTATAAGACTAATGGAAAATCCACTTCCATACCATTAGTCTTCCCGAAATAGTTGGAGATGACTCTCCCACTATCAATACTATCCATTGTGTGGATGATGATTCTGTCCTTACCTATCTAGGGGTAGAGGATTCTTATCTTCCTAAAACCATTCCTTTTAACACGTCTACGCTTCTCAACGAAGCCACTGTCGACCTTAATATAGGGACTTCTAAAGACCCTCGCATCATTAAGGTTGGCCAATCTCTTAATCCACAGGAGTTAGGAGACTTCACCGCCTTTCTTTCCCACCATCACCAAGCATTTTCTTGGTCATATGAAGATATGCCAAGGCCTCGATCCTAATATCATGGTCCACAATATCATTACTCTTCCAAACATCAAACTAGTTAAACAAAAACTACGTAAGATGCATCCTCGTGTAGCCCTCCTCGTTAAAGAAGAGTTGTAGCGCTTGCTTTCCACCAACTTCATCCAACCCATTGACTATCCACAATGGGTTTCAAATGTAGTACCAAGTAACCAAAGCTATTGGGAAAATTTGAATTTGCACCGACTTTCGGGATCTTAATCTCGCTTGTCCGAAAGATGATTTCCCTCTACCTAATATCGACCAACTCATGGATTTAACTACAGGTCACAGAGATGCTTTCTCTTATGGATGGTTTCTCTGGGTATAATCAAATTCTCATCACACTAGAGGACCAGCATAAGACTTCCTTCATAACTCCTTGGGGGACTTTTTGTTATCATGTCATGCCCTTCGGTCTTAAGAACGCAGGAGCAACTTATCAATGTGTAATGACCTACATCTTCCATGATCTCTTACACAAAACTATGGAAGATTATGTCGATGACCTCCTCGGTAAGTCCAAACACCGTCAGGATCATCTTTTCATTCTTGTGCCTCTCTTTGAGAGACTCATTCATTTTTGTCTTCGCCTAAATCCATCTAAATGCATGTTTGGTGTTCTCACTGGTAAACTCTTAGGCTTTATCATTTCTATTAGGGGCATTGAAGTTGATCCCACAAAAATAAAGGCTATCCTCGAGATGCCTCCCCCTTCCAACTTAAAGCAGCTCCATGGTCTTCAAGGATGCCTTCAATTAGTGTGTCATTTTATCTCGTAGCTTTTGGACCATTGTCAACCTTTTCATCATCTCCTCCGTAAAAATGTTCATTTTGAATGGGATGAGCATTGCCAAAAATCCTTTGATGATCTCAAAGCTTATCTTCTTTCTCCACCTGTGCTCACACCTCCACGTGAGGGGGAGCCATTCTATCTTTATATTTCTATAACTGACCATGCTGGGAGCCATGATCTCACATCGGGATGCTAATGGTAAAGAATAGGCTATCTATTATATTAGTCACACTCTTCATGAGTATGAAACATGCTATTCCGAAGCTGAAAAACTATGTTGTGCTCTCTTCTTCGCAACTTCTAAACTTCATCATTACCTCCTTAATCACAAAACTTACATTGTTACAAGTGTTAATCCACTCAAGACAATGCATGTGAAACCTTATCACAATGATCGTATCACTCGTTGGCTCATGCTCATGACAGATTTTGACCTCGAGTTCATCTCACAAAATCTATCAAGGGTCAGGTCATTGCGGATCAATTAGCTGATACTCCTCTTCCGGACACTCAAATCCCCCTTGCTCAATTCCCGATGAGTACATCCAACAAATCAATTTTGGTCTGTCTCCATTTAAAGTAAAACTCTTCTTTGATGGGTCCAAATGTCAGCAAGGGGGAGGTGCAGGTTTTGTCATGATTCCTCCTTGGGGTGCACCTATCCCTGTCGCACACAAGCTTAACTTTGAATGTACCAATAATATGGCTGAATATGAAGCTCTCATTTTAGGTCTTCAAAATGCCATTAATCTCGGTGCTCACCATATCGACATCTTCGGTGACTCTGAACTCATCGTTAATCAAGTCACTAGTGTCTATCAGTGCAAAAATGATATCCTTCAAAAATATCATGATATCATTCTCTTTTAGCTTCAATATTTGATAAATTTACTATCCAAGCTATTCCTCACACTACAAACCGATTTGTAGATACAATGGCTTCTTTAGCCTCACTTATTCTCACCTTTTACCGAAGACTCATGACTTTATGTGGTTGTTCAACATTTAGACCAACCATCTCATCTCAAGCAGTTGACTTCAATCAACATCATCACAACCAACACTCAAGATGAGTGGTATCAGCACATTTTTTATTATCTATCCCATTTAGTGCTTCCTCTAGATCTGACTTCCAATGGTAGAAGATATTTTATCCTACACGCTAATCGCTATACTATTCTAGGTGGAATCCTCTACAAAATGTGGTTTTGATGGTATTTTGCTTGGTGCCTCAAAACCCCTGAATCATCTAAAGCCATTCAGGAAGTCCATGACGGTATCTGTGGTGGAAATTTTAGTGGCTTGGCCATAGCTAAACACATCTTACATTTAGGTTACTATTGGCCTTCTCTTAATCAAGACTGTTGTGAATATGCTAAGAAATGTGTCAAGTGTCAACAACATTCCAATCTTACACATATCCCTAGTCAGGCTTTGCAACCTGCAGTGGATTTATGGCCTTTTTCACAATGGGGTCTTGATCTCATTGGTCTCATCAATCCCCACTCTTCACAACGTGATCATCACTCTATCATTACTACCATGGAATACTTCACTAAGTGGGTGGAAGCTATTCCTCTTTCATCAACCAAAGCTAAACCCATTGTTGATTTTGTCTATCAACACATCATTTGTCACTTTGGTGTTCCACACAAACTCATCACAGACAATGGTAAGTCTTTCAAAAACATGATTTACAGAACCTTTGTGACACTTTCAATATCAAACTCAACTTTTCTTCTCCGTACTATCCCCAAGCTAATGGCCAAGCTGAGGCTTCTAATAAAACTTTGCGTAATATCCTCACAAAGGTAACTAGTCGAGCTGGTAGGGATTGGCATTTACATATCCCTTTTGCTCTCTAGGCTTATCAGACTAGCATTCATACTCCTACCGGTGCTACTCCCTTCTCTCTCATCTATGGGTTTGAGGTTGTCCTTCCTTTGGAAGTCCAGATTCCATCTCTTCACGTCTCTCTCAGAGAATTTGTCTCTGATGAGGACTATCGTCAAAACCATCTAGCACAGCTTGAGTTGCTAGATGAGTGACATCTCAATGCTCTTGAGCATCATCAAGTCTATCTTGAGCATGTCAAACATGCTTATAACAAGCATTTACAGCACCATGACTTCAAAGTTGGTGATCTTGTTCTTAAAGAAAACCAAAATGTCACTACACTAGAAGAGTCAGCATGGTAAGTTTTCTCCTAACTGGATGGGTCCGTACGTTGTCACTCATAAGTATGGGTTCGGGACTTATCACCTATCTTCCATGGATGGTGTACCTGAAATGGAACCTCTTAATGCCTTGCATTTGAGGCCCTTCTACTGTTAAACTTTATCTTACATGATCTTAGTCGTAAAATAGATCTTTCATCCATCTACAACCAGTCACACATTTTGTAGTGATTCAGAACTATGTGGTACTCCGCATTATTTCTTTCTATACCTTAAATATGAACATTGCGGCTCTACTCATAGCATTTTTTTATGGATTTGTTCCTTCTCATGGTAGGAATACCTTAATCACTACTTCATCTATCCTAATCAAATCCACTCGGGACATGAATACGTGCTTATATATGTTTTCTTTTCCCCCCATCTGATCTATCTGGTCTAAACTCAGCTTCTTCCAAAAAAAAAAAAAGAGATGCTATCCTAATTCCTAAAAAGATAGGTTGATCCCTCGAAGGACAGCTATCCATGCCTTATCAAATAAATCAAAAAGTGTAGACCATTCCCTCGAAGGATGGCTACCATCAAAATCAAAATACAAGACCTCTCCCTTGAAGGATGGCTATTTATTTCATGGCATTTTTAGGCTTCTCACATCGATCAGCCTTTTGTAGTAACAAAATTCTCCTTTTGGCAGTTTGTTCACTTTTTAGCATCTCAGAAAGACTTCCCGTATCGATCAGTCTTTCCATATCTTGCAAACTTCCCGCTTTGATCAGTTTGCTCTTCTATCAGAAAAATCATAAAGCTGAGGTATAAGACCTTTTTCAATCATATGGAGACCCTATCTAAGCACGTGTTCCATCCTTCATGTATTGTGGCTCGATACATACTTGCTTCTAGTTTCATCTATCTCCTAGATCTGGTTTGCGACTAACTAGTGTCAGGTTCATTTTATCTATATCTATGGCCCTATGTACATCATTTTTTTGGTATACCATCAAGGTTTCTATTTATGGTCAGTGAGGAGTCTAACTTATCATTCTTTTTCTATCTAGGTGTAGTGCCTTTTTAAGAACATTGCATCTCTTTCTTTATTCTAAATAGACATTTCCCATGTTTATTTGTTGTTCATCTAGTTAAATTGACATTTAACATGTTAATTTACTCAGTCAAAGTCTATCATCTATGCTCATCTCATCAATCTCATCTAAATATCATCAAAAAGCATGTATTAAAAACACATGTGCATCCATATATTTATATCATTTTAAATTAACATCTAAAAAAACATGTTAGTTTAAAATCAACCATTTATCCATGATAAATCACATCTATAACATCTATCTCTATCCATAACATCTATCTATCAAAATCCAAATACAAGAGTCCAATCACATAACACAAAAGGATGAATATATATATATATATATATATATATATACACACACACACACACACACACACATATATGTCTGTACAAAAGAGTGAATGGCTTCCAATCAAGCCATATACATCATACATCAAAAATGCCTTCAAATCGAGGCTACATCAGTATATCGATACAAAAATAACACATCTAAATCGTGAAGTCAGATAGGTGGAAAACACTGTCTCCTCCACCCTCCTCTGGTCCAGGCTATCTCTCCTGGCCATCTCCTATGAGCTAGAGACACCTGCTACCATGGCCCTGCCGCCATCTCGATCTCTCCGGTGCTCTCACCCTCCGATGCACCACTAGCCGTGGCTATCGCTGATCTCCTCCTCACCCCATAACGAGGCACATCGGGGGCATGTTGTGTCAAGGCATCCTCATAGTATCTCACCTCAGCAAGGAGATCCTGATAAGTGCTCAGACTCACCATGTCGGGTGCTCGTAATGGTGTTGCGCTGCTATAGGTGGTGGCCCTCCTGCTACCGCACCCTGTGCCCCTGACTCTGAGGTGGTGCCTGTATCACCGTATTTGGCCCTGAGGGCCTCTCTATGTCTATGATAGTGATCTCTCTATCTGTATCATTGTATCCCACTCCTGATGAGTGGTATCTCTCTCTAGTATCAATGCATCCCTCTCCTCCGTCAGAGTCTTGATCTCCTCCAGGGATGCCTGATGTGTCTGTAGCAGAGCGGCATTCTCTCCCTCTAATCTCTCTAACTCTGCAGCTATGTCATCCTCATCTGCATCTACGGATGTTGGGAGGTGTCGTGGTAGCTCTGTGTGGTACCATGCCCCATAGCCATCATCCACTCCTATGTCATCATCACTATCTATGTGGGAGGTGGGGCCTCCTTTAGTGGATCTATCAGGATCAAAATCGGTAGGTCGGTCTCTCTGTTGTCCCGCCTATATGGCACATATGTGGTCGGGACCATCTGTACCAAACCAAACTACCTCATCACCCGTATAAATGGACTCACTCTAAAATCTCTGGCCTATGGCCCCTGACCACCCTGCTCCATCTCAGCTCCACCAGGTGAGCATCCTGACCGGCCCATGTCGGGTAGACTTAGTATGGTCTCCATATAACCTGCTCTAGTGTCAGAGTCTTGAATCACTCTGTATACCACTCTGCAGATCTCCTTATATCTCCTGGGGCCATGTCTACCCACCATCATCGGAATCCATACTCGAGGGCCCCCTCTACTCCTAGCATCCATGGAAGCCCTGATGGCCTGATCACTGCTATATGCTCATATGCCCAACAATGGAGCACAAAGCTGACATCAATACTGCCTATCCATCTGCCTATGGTGTACATCCACAACTCATGATATATCTGTGCTAATAAGGCATCTGTAAACATGAACACTTGCCTAAACTCCAAGATGTCACAGACACATTCCAGTAAAAGTAGTGGAAATCTCCCACCTCCTGAATCTAGTAGAGCAAAGTAGGAGATCACCATCTGAATCAATGCTATCAATCTACTCCTAGCATCATCCTGTCTATAATGTGAGGCTATCCTCACCACCCGGACACTATCTCTGAATCATCTGCCCTGTCTCCATATAATCATCCCAGGGCCCTCTGTTGCTGCTCTCGTGGAGTGGTCTCTATCGGGTCCCCTGTAATCGGTAGCTTGAGGATCCTATAGATATCCTCGTGGGTGATGGTCATCTCACCCGTCCTGAACTAGAACGTGCATGTCCTGCTGTCCCATCATCGTATCAAGGCTCGCATCAACTCCATGTCTCGAGGCACCCATTGGTAGTAACGGAAGCCCCCGAGCCCGGCTAGCTCAGGTGATGCCAATCATCATCTATCACATCAGGAAGAATAGTCTCTAGAAGCTCGAGAATAACATCCCGCATGTGTAAAGCCTCTCGTGCCTGCATCCATGACATCAAAAATGGTGTTAGCTTCTCATTTATTCAAATCAAAACATCAAAAGCACATTTCTCTACTTTCTAAGTCTCATCTATCCAATCGGTGCCGATTGAGTTCCAATCGACATCGATCTAATCTAGTCAACGTCGATCGGAAACCCAATCGGTGCCGATTGAACCTAATCGGTGCCGATTTTGTCAATCGACGCTGATTGAGAGGCCGAGTGTCCAAGACACTCTGGCCTCCCACTTATCCCCACTTTTCCTAAAATCTAGCATCCTAGTATGCTATTGAATGATAAACACATACACAAAGCTAAAGTAGATCCACTTACCCTAGGTCATGTCCTCTTCCACTTCTGACTACTCCCGAAAGCTTCCATTTTGCTCAAATTCAATTTTTGACTCTTTCTAAATCAATCATCACAATGTAAATAAATCATTACCATTTCCCTTTCCCATATTTATAGGGTTTCGGGATGGTCGGCGCTGATTTTTTCTGGTCGGCGCCGATTGGTTTTAGTCGACGTTGATTTTTCTTGATTGACATCGATTGAGGCCAATCGTCACCGATTGGTTACATTCTTGTCTTTTCACATCATATTCTTCCAACGAGAATGTCTCTTCATCTTTTTTGCCAAAGCGTTGATGCTTGGCTTGTTTATCTGATCATTATTATGACCTTAGTGTTGCCTTTTGGCACATATTTTTGATGTTATCACCCATTTCAAGTCTGGTTCCCTATACATGGGTCACTCGCATTTGTGGCAGCCTAAAGATAGCGGGTCTGTAGGCACTAACATCATCTCATTCGCAGACCATCTAGTTGTCCCTACCAATGTGTCACTCTTTGGTTGCTACTATTTTCAGTCCTCCTTCTACTCACGGGTCTGTAGCCACTAACATCATCTCATATGAAGACCATCTAGTCTGCCCTATCAATGTGAGTTCCTTAGGTTGCTACCTTTTTTATTGTTTTCATGCATCATCAATGATCAGATCTACTCTAGATATCTAGCTGGGGCATCCTTCATTCTCATCTACCTTTTTCAAACTCGGGATCGGTTGGTCTTTTGAGATTCATCCCATCCCTAGTTTGAGGGGGATCACATCATCACTTTTCTTCCTTTCTTCCAACTCCTTGTTTTTGTCTTACAACTTTGCTTATCACAAGTTACTTGACAAAAAGGGGCAAAATGTAGACACCTAAAATTGGTTACCCAATTTAGTGTCCCCACGTTTGTTTACCTTCTCAGGTAACCTAGGGCACCTTTATATCACCACTTTTCCTTTAGGGTATTAATTAAATATCTAATTAAACATCTATCCTAAGTTTATTATACCCCATTGTATTTTACCCATGGATAATTAAATATTAACTATTTAATTATACTTTTTACATGTATCTTAACCACTTATCTACCCCATATCAATTCCTAACCTCCCATATCAATTCTATCCATCTATCCCCCTATTTCTCCTCTCCCCAAACCGTGCAGCGGGATATTTCCCATATTTGGGTCGGAAGGATAATACTCTTATCTTTCCAATTCATCCTTTTTGGCCATTTTGGGAATCTGTTCCCTGATCGGCACCGACTGGTACTCGATCGATGCCAATTTTTTTGGAACAGCACCGATTGTACCTTGGTTGGTGCCGATTATAAATACAGGGCCAGAATTTAGTTCTGGTTAGACAGAAAGAGAGACATAAAGCTTAAGCCTTGAGCCTTCGAATCGTCAATTGGAAGAAGAGAGAATTCTGTCCAAATCAATCCCTGAGAGGTGTACCATTACTCTACCCTCACAACATCGACATCGTGAGGATTCATCGACCTCTTGGTGACTCTGTTCCTACATCTAGCTAAGGTGAAACTCTGTCCACATCTTTGTAGCTCCTGCAGGTGTTCACAATCCAGTCCTCATCAATCATCCATCAAGCTTTTTGTAACTTGCCTCTCCGTGATGCTAATTTACCCTAATTGGCACCACTTAAAGAAATTGACACCAATCACAATCTAGTCGACGCCGATCAACCTGCAGATAGGTGCCAAGTATAGGTAACATAAGTATAGCATTGTTTTCACAGTTTCCTATTTTCTATTTATATTCTATCTACTCTTTACATTCTATCTTTTATTTTTAATTAGAAAATCTAAACATTTACCTACATATTTTATCATGTATGCTTAAACATTTCCTTATCGCTTGAAAGTCCACCCAAATATATTTTAACGTTGTCTTTTTTTGCCAAGGATTTATACATCGCAGGTTTCTCAGATCTACTTTGTAGGATTGCTCATGTGCGCCTATCTTGTCTACATTGGCTTTCCTCCCATCTATGTCTTCGGATCCCACTTAACTATCGTATCAATTTCATTTGATTTTTCGGGACTTTTGTGTTTTTGGTACATTAAGGACAGTAACAGCGCGGAAATTTTGATCTCATACACCTCTTTAGGGTTGTTATTGTAGGATGTTAGCATGATGAAGACTTAATGTATTCATGTCCATAACTAATATATCATTCTACGTAGCATGTCCATGCCTAGATCTAAAGAGTAACAAATTTAAATGATAACCATAATGAATTCAAACATGTGAGAACCAATTATATTTTAGGATTAATATTCGAGGGTTTTATGGAAATAATCTCCATTATATTAAGCATGATAAATACACAAAGCTATTATCTAAAGTAATACCATAAACTTATGCGTGCATCGACCTTAGCACAACATAATTTGAACTTCAATTTACACTTTTTAGTTTTTTATTTTAGCCATATTATTACATATTTATAAGGGTGGGGACTTGCCCTTCACCACATTGCATAACTCCAAAATAGATCACATGCTGAAATAGCCATGACCTTTACAATCATTACACTTACATGCAAGTGCGATAACAATAGACCTTTTCTAGCATTAACTAGTAGTGAGTAATTCTATCCTTAGCTCCGCACCCATACAAATCACTTCAAGTAGTCCCTCTTTCAAAATAGCCGATGCATGTCATGCAAGTCTTTACCCAGATTTGTGTTCTTGGCACACTATCTCCAAAAAATAGCTTGTACATGTGAAAATAGCTAAGTCATAAGAATCTACCTTGGTATTTTGCATGTGTGTTCTATCCTATCCTTCAACGATTTTAACTAATTTACAATAGATCGTCACGCATTGAACCTTCGCAGATCCTCCTTAAGTGTCATACTTTATCGCTCAACATTACCCCACAAAAAAATTTATTTAAACAATGGTTTTTTTGATATGAAATTAATAAATAATAAGGAATGGATGAATGTAAATAATTACTATACAAATAATAAATATTTACTAGATTCAAGCCGTTGTTTATTGGAAGAATGAGTTTCCATTATTCTTCCTTTATCTTTTTACTCTAAATTCTTCCACTCATTTAGCATGGCCTTTACCTTCTCTAGAATATTTACTGTAATAGACTCTAATTCATCCTTGGAAATTTCTCCCTTTTCATTCTGTAATACTAACATAATGTTAGCTAGTGCGAGATATTCTCCCTCCCGTAAGATCCATCTTGCAGTTATAAGTTTCAAAGTTAATATAACCAATTCTTATGGGGCTCCGGGCCACTAGTTGGGGCGCTTTTGCTTGTAGAAATAATATATGTTAGTCTCACCATGTAAATAAAAGAGGTTTCATCCTTCATTGCTTTTAAGACTTTTTTGTCCTCTACCATTGTTCTTATTCTTATGATTCACCTAGTGTGGAGCTACGTACAAATATTCAATGCTTGATCCACTTTCTTCAACTCCTCTCGTAGGGTTTGGAGCAATGTATCGTATGATGAAATCTTCCACACTATTGCAGCCTTTGATGTCTCTACATCCTACTTAGATTCCTTTGGTGATGGCGTCCAGAATGGTCCTCCTCATAGCACCAAATCGATCTAATGTAGTACATAGTGCATAGCCGAAGGGAAATTTTTGTGTACCTTGGGCTCTAAGTGTGGTATTTCTTAGAGCACATGATCCCCAATCTCCTTTTCCATGTCGATAGACCCCATTCTAATTCTAAAATAGTACTTCTCCTCCTTTCAATCACATTATCTCTGCATCTTTGGCCTTGTTCTCTTCTCTTAGTGCTTTGATAGTGGTAGATTTGTCTATGTTCCTCCTTACCACCTCTATAGATACTTTTACTAAGGAATTACTTACCTATTCATAGGAAATAATGAGTGGGTTTTATGGTTATATGTCTTACACTTTCGTGGTGCCTTCTCAACCTTAGGACGACACATAGGATTCTTTCACATACATAAAAATGTTGGCTCTTCCATGTGTGTGTGCATAGACCAAGATATTTGTTTCCTGTGTACGTGGTGGCAATGTCCTCATCCATCAGCTCCCATATATATAAATCCTTAGGGCTCATTGTGCTCTAGAGCCATGGGCATGAGATAATTTTACTTGTGTCCTCATCATAGCCAAAAGTTGGATCAACAAACTCTCCACTTTTTCTTTAGTTCTTAGTCCCTTAGAATTTGCAGCACCAAGATTTGAGTTGATCCTTAGTGTTATGAGTAGTATCTTGCTCTCTGTCTCTCCTTCCTTTACCCTTTCTCAATCATTCTTTACATATTCATCTTTCATTTCTTCATCTTTTCACTCTTCCACATCCTTTGGTTATGTAGTTTATTCGGGCATGCTCTCTTCCGACTCATATGCCTCCTCACCTAGTTTTAATTTTCTCCTTCTCTTCTCAAGCTGTCTCCTTATGTGGAGAGAGTCGCGATGATATCCATACTAATTGGGGAGTAGCTCCTTGAGTTCTTATTTTCCTAAACGGTCCTCTTAAAGTGACATTCTTCAAGGTTTGCTCTCTACCTCTAATTCTTCATCTTGTTCTTTTATGCCTACGCATGTGGTGGAGTACTTGTGTGCACAGATTATACCTTATCTAAGGTTGCATTCATTCTCTATGCACCAAGACACCACTATCTTCATGCTCTTCTTCCTCATCATCTACTTCTATAGGTTTAGTGGCCTTCAAAGATGGTACATTCTCCATTGTATGCTTTCCCTTAGGTGGCCCTGGGAGCGCGAACTCGTTCTCCACATATTTGTTACCCTCCAACTTAGGCTTGAGATGAAGGTAGATAAGCATGACCCCACTATCTCCAATCACCAAAATCACGGGATTCATGCTTATCATGTCTGAAATTAGCCTCTCAATGTAGGTGGTCCACTGGATATACATAATTCTTACGCAGTGTGTGGTAGTCACAATCTACCTTGTCTGCAACTAAATTTAAGTGTCGTGCATTGTTAAACAAATGGAATGATCCCTAGAAGTAGCGCACTATGAAGGCATATGATAGCTTACACCAGGGGCTCCAAGTCCCATCCTTCATCACAAATTGGACAATGTAGAAATGTTGATATACTCTGTGAACAGATTACTTTGCCCACTACCAAAGGTAACTCCTTGGGGATCTGCCACTCCTCTTCAAATGCCACACAAAGCCTATCATAGCACATCTCTTCCCTCTACTTGAACGGACCACCCATTGACCCTTCACACAAGTACTTCTCAAATATTTTTACAAGGGACATATTTTGCATAGGTTACTCCTAGATCTTGTGCTTTGTCCCATTGAGCACTCATATTTCCAAAAATACCAAGGATAATAAGAAAACGCTAAAACATATTCTCTCACCTATGCGTGCTTCGTCGATGATATTTTCTATAATGTAGCCCGAAATGTTGTAAATTATTCCCTGTGAAATTCTTCTGCAATGTGTAGCCACATTGTGTTCACTTGGGACCATCTCTCTTGATCATTCAATTTGGTGACTAGATGTGCAGCTACTGTACCACTGGGTACTTCTTTAGTTTGTCAATATCCATTCCACGTGGACCTTTGGTGTACCCTAACTCCTTCTGCATCTCCAAGATGGATGCTTTATCTGTCAAGTCACTGTTTAGGTCCACTCCTGTGCCCCTTAATCCTGTTATAGTTGAAATTAATGTAGTTGTAATCCTTACCCTGTGTTCGCGAAGTAGAAAAAGCCTCATGTACCCTGCTCATCAACCACTGGTAAAAAGGCTCATACTTTCCAAAATATGGAAGCTCGTATAACTAGTAAACTCCAATTTTCTTTAGTAGCTTCTCTCTAATATCATCGTATAATGGCATGTCCTCTATCGTGTGCTTATTTATCTTTGTATTCAACAATGCATCCAACTCCTTTTTTATTTGATGTGCGGTGGTTGTAGTCACTGATCTTGCACTTTCGGATGTGAGAATCCCATTCTTGTCCTACTATCATGCCTTCTGGATATTGCATCTCGAAAAATTGCTCTCGGGAGTAATTTCAACCTCTGCTTCCACTTTCTTCTTCCCTTTTTCTCCCATGGCAGGTGCTTTCTTTGGTGTCATCTATAAATCAAAACTTTCTATCCTTATATGCTCACCTTCTTTCAATGCAACATGCAAACTCAAACACTATCTCGAGTCCACATGCCCTAGCTCTTTTGAATGCTCTTCTTCACTCAAACCCTTCACTAATGGGGATGTAAGCTTCCTCTTGCACACAAATCTGCTCTTCACACCTTAATACTATTTTCGCTCATCTATCGTTTACACTTAGCTCTTTCAAATTTTTAAGATTTACAATAGTAAAAATGAACTCACCCCATCCTTATATAGATTTTCAAAAAGTTTGTGCATTTATTTCTCCTTCACCTACCAACAATCCTCATTAATTGACCCTTTTCACATTTTTCTCGTGCAATACATCTTTGTGCTTCAGTTATAACCTTTTAGTGTGCCTTCCTACATTCTAGCTACAAGATTCTCTTTAGCACACTTCCATGCACCTGAGTACCTCATCACTACGCCTTCTCCTGGTAATCTCCACAGTTTTTGCTTACCTCACGTTATATTGTTCCCTCATTTATCTCCATTTATGGTCCTCATTTAGAAGAAATCTTCTATTCACCAAATCTTCAAACTTCTAATAACACCTGTAGTAGTTTGTTCCTTTATGTGTACCCATTTCTCAATAACCACTTACCAATAATCCTCATTAATTGACCCTTTTCACATTTTTTCGTGTGGTACATCTTTAAAACTCATCTATAATATTTTGGCACACCTTCCTACCTTCAGGCAACAAGGTTCTCTTCAACGCACTTCCATGCATTTGACTACCTCATCACTAGGCCTTCTCCTAGTAGTCTCCATGGCCGCTGCTTACCTCGTGTTATATTGTTCCCTCATTTATCTTCATCTACGGTCCTCATTTGGAAGTAATCTTCTGTTCACCAACTCTTCAAACTTTGAATAGCACATGTAACATTTTTTTCCTTTATGTGTATCCATTTCTCAATAACCACCCCATGCAGTCCTCTCGCACATAAAAATACTACAAATGGTAATTAGCTTCGCACAAAAACACACTTATTTCACAAAACACCAACTAAATTGACAAAGCATAGCGACGAAGAAGGAAATACATTAAGGTAATACATAATTGAAAACCTAATCTAGATGGCAATATTGCCTTATTACAAACACCAAGAAGACTTATTTATAGTAAGGCTTCACCTACTCCCATTGAAGTAACCAAGTAACCATATTCCATCAAGTATTTCTAACTGAAAAGCTCATGTTTCAAGTATGTGAGTGATAACATATGGTCCTAACCAATGTACTTTGAGTTTTCCTAGATGGCACAGAAACTTAAAATCATAGAGAAGCACCATTTGTCCTATCTCAATCTTCTTGTCCTTAATGTGCCTATCATGATATGCTTTCTATCTAGATTTTTCTTACTTCTGAATCCATTGTGTTATTGCTCGACACTCATCTAACTTAATCAACTTGTCAATTCATTATTCTAATGCTTTCTCATCAGCTAAACCTTCAGCGTGCACAATACACAAAGAAGGTAACATGAATTCCATAGGAAGAACTGCTTCTGCACCAAACACCAATTGAAAAGATGTGGCCTTGTTTAACCACTTGTATGTTGTTTTATATGCCCAAAGTAATACAAAAATTTATCATTCAAATCCTTTCTTCCAACATCACAAATTTTTGTCAATGTCTCGGTTCAAAATCTTGTTGAAATCCTCATCAGTCCCATTTTCCCGAAGATGATATGGTGTAGTCTTATGGTGTGCAATCATGAACTCATCTAATAGAATTCTCGATTGTCTCATTCAGAAAATGTGTTCCCATATCACTTGTCAAACTCAACGGGAATCCATACCTTTTAATAATATTTTTCCATAGAAACCTAGGTGTCAGTAGCTTGCCAGACATAATCCTTTGTAGGCACGGGTTTGTGCCCACCTTATTAGATAGTCTCGTGCAAGTAATGATATGGCAAAATCTATTCCGTGTGTGGCTAGTGAAATAAGACCCACAAAATCAATATCCCATTTCTCAAATGGTTCGCACTAGTAATGGGTCTTAGAGGTATTTCATCTCATTGACTCGGCTTCCTAAGGTGTTGATAGTGATCACAAGCCTTGCAATATGCCTAACAATATTTATACGTGGTCTCCCACCATAATCCAGGTGAGTAGAATCTTACATACAAGTGGCATCACTCGCATAGTGCCCACACTGTATACCACCATGAGCCTACTCCATATTATCTGTGTGCTCATGTTATAGTACATAATAGTGCAATACTCCATCCCGACCTAACTTGTACAGGTCACTACTAATCAACATAAATGGTGCCGCGTGAATAACAATTTGTTTCTTTTCTAAGGATTTCATACCTTCGTGTGTCATACTTGTTTATGGAAAGACAACAATATCCTCTAATTTTGATGGTGCGCATTATAAACTGTATAACTATGCATCGGGCATGGTATCCTCAATTTCTTGCACTTCTTCTCCCGACTGTATTCTAGATAGATGATCTAGTCTAGAATTACTTTTCCCTAGTTTTACCACAACTATGAAATCAAATTCTTGGAATAAGAGTACCCATCTATATATGTGCCCCTTTAAAATGGGCTTGTTTACCAAATACTTCAATTTCATGTGATCGGTATAAAATACAAATGGTTTTGCTAGTATTTACTATCTAAATTTATGGAGTGCATAGATCATTAACAAATCTTTGCACTCTATAGTTGTATTATTCTTCTCTGCAAGAGTCAAATTTCTACTAGAAAAAGCAAATAGGAGTATCTATAATACCTTCTCCAAGCTGAGCCAACACCATGTCAATGGTCATGCCAGAGGCATCCACATGTACATGAAATGGTTGGTCCCATGAAGGAAAGCACATAATAGGCACTGTAGTATGTTTCTCCTTCAATGTCTCAAATGCGTGCTAATCTTGCATTTCTCGCCTAGTAGAACATTCCTTTTCCTTTTAGTAATTCCTCCAAAGGTGCGGTAACCTTAGAACACCCCTTTATAAATTTTCTATAATACCTAATGTGACCCAAGAATCTGCGCACCTCACTTTGGTGGTAGGCTCTTTCAATCCAAAAATGATCGCAACCTTAATTTGGATCAGCTAACAAACCTTACTTACAAATGATGTGCCCTAATAGTATTCCAAAATGTGTAGCAAATACACATTTCTTGATGTTCAAAGAAATACTCAATTATCTACATCTTTCAAACATTAAGCGTAGATTGTCACAATGATCCTTAACAAGTCCATACACCATCTAATCATCTAAATAAACTTGTAAGAAGTTGTGAATAAAATATTTGAACGCTTGAACAACTATGAGTGAAAATATAGCAAGCACATTTTTCAGACAAAGGGCATTACAAGATAGGAAAAGCTGCCCCATTCGGTAGTAAAAGTAGTCTTTTCCGATCCTCCCATGCAATCCTAACTCGATGATGCCCAAAGAATCCATCGTAAATGAATATATTTCACACCCTACAACGCCTTCTATTATTTACTCGATGAATGGTGTAGGAAAGGAATTAGTCACACATGTAGCATTCGGTTCCATGTAGTCCACACAAATCCTAATCGACCATCCTTCTTGATATTGATCACCATTAGGCTAACCCATTCGACTCGCCCAAGGGCTTGATGATTACAGACTTCAACATTTTTTCAATTTCTCCCCGACTTTTCTCACAAGTTGGGGTTCATCCCGTAGGGTCTCTTTCGATTTGGGTGAACACCTTCCTTAAGCTTTATCTTCATCTCTCCTAATGATTCATGTATGCCTTTAAGTTCATGGTACCCCAGTGAAATATCCCGATAATCTCGTAGTAACTCAATGATTTTTTCCACTTGATTCAAACGAATAGTCCCCAATTATGGCCTCCTTAGGCTCAAAGCATCTTCTCCAATATTCACTTTCCTTGTCTTCATAGGTTCATGATAGGCATGCGTGGTCTTATCTACAAGGTCTAAAACCTCACACCTACCTGTTGAATGTTCTCGCATCTAGATTTTCTATTTCTTCATCATCCACTAAGTAGACCATCTTTCCTATTTCCTTCTCAAGGCAATCGCGCCTAAGTAGTGTGGCCTCTATCTTTGTTTCTTTGGAAAAATGCGCTCTTGAGTCTCCTTCATCAAATAACTCCTCAATGATTTCTTCCACCTTGGCACTATCTCCCATAGTTAAGAACTTTATAACCTTTAATGCCTCTCCTACTGAAGGTTTAGTAGAGAAAAATTCAAATGTCTGGGTCATTCCTACAATTAAATCCTACCAATTTCCATTCTCTCTATGGATTTCTACATATACATATGAAGCATGCATGCAGCCATGTAAAATGGAATTAAATTTTTACACCTAGAGTGAAGGTGATAAAGCTTCCTACCCCTCCATCTAGAGTATCTCACACTATTGAATGTGGAGCTAAATAGGTTGATTACCTTGATAAGTGTAGATTTAAGTAGGTGCATTGCTCGTAAGAACATAGTAGAAACACTAATCCTAATATCATTCCATCCTACAAGATTATCCTTGTGAACCACCCACCAGCACATTATTGTCCCATGTAGGGTATACACTAGCATATTCCGTTGCTCCAACTAGTCTACCCATTATTCCTCCATGGCACATAGAAATACCATAAGTTCTCCTTCCCTAGTCTAATAAGGTACCAAGGTGTTACCTATTCTCCTGATATAATGAGGTCTATTGTCCTTAGCAAATGTACCCTTTACGTTGCACCCTACCAACTTATAAGTACTATGAGCCCAATTATCACAAGCAACACTTGTAGTATCACTAATAGAATGTGCATATTCCCATTGAAGGATTCCTTCTTTAGATGGATCAAGTACCTCTAGGTCCCAAACAATGCGTACATAAATCCTATTCAGTTCTTCCTCACTCAAAGGCTCAACATAGGGTGCAAATTTTCCATCTATTAAAGGGATAGTAACTCTTTCCTCCTTGTTTTCAAATCGACATAACCCTTGTTGAACCAAAGATCAACATTATTTACATAGCACCAAGTACGCCTAAGTAGAGTTGGGAAGCTATCTACCTCTTCAAGCGCTAAAACATCAAAATCTCTAGTGAACATGGCTCCCTTTTTTTGTAATGGATACAACTTTTAAAACTTCGATGGGAGTGGCCTTAATCCGGTTAGCCATGAACAATACATTCAAAGATGGCTACAATGGAGGTCTCCCCATTTTTACCTATACATCTAAAGTAAGAACATTAACTTCCACACCTGTATCAATCAACATATTACTCAAAATCCACCCATCCACAACAACATTAAGAGTGATTTCCTTGTCATAATCTAAGCTATGAGGGGGAAGATTAACATGCAAGATTTTTTGTCCAGTCTCAATACTTGCACTCGGAGTGTTTCCCTTTAACCAATTCCCTAACAGTGGAATGATATTATCCTGGTGCAACATCTTACATACTTCTTTCAATTCATTCATGTCATATTGGACCATTTCTATTTCTTTCTTTTACTCCATCTTCCGTTATTGATCCTTTAGATATTGTATTTCAACCTAAAGATTTTAGAGTACATCCATGGTTTCCTAATAAACCTCCATCGATGGATAGGATCTGGGTATCATGCATTAAAACCTCCTCCTTAGTGATGGTAGGCTTCTCCTGCAATTCTTCTTTGGTGCGTGATGCTTCAAAGACATGTAGTGATCTTTACAGCAATGCCTCGATTCTAGTTCCAACTTGGGCATCCACTGATTTTCCACAACAAGTTGTATCCTAATCATCCCCATGTCTTTGTTAACTTATTTATGTTGCTTACTAAGATGCTCATACGATTTCAGGCATTCCTCATAACTATGAATCTTTCCACAGAAATAACATGTAATATTGTGAGGAAATTCACGCCTATAGTGGTCAAGAGATCTGCATGTATAACATGTTCCATGAGGAAACTTACCTCATCCACCACCATGGCCTCATCCTTTGAATCCACCATGATATCCTCGACCTCTACCATGACCTCCTTCAAAATCCCTTCATTACAATCATAGCGTGCTTGATTGTCATCATGATCTTGATGTTCATTCTTTCTTTTAGAGTTATCTGATACTCCTATCTATCACACACAAATATCTATAACATCATGGATCTCACAAATCATCCGACAGTCCTCCATGTTGTGAGTTGTAGACCTACAAATTTTACAGTAGTAAGAGACGTTCTTTCTTATTACACATTTTAATAATGGTTAGTGTCTAGAATCATGGTTTAAATGACATATCTCACAGTCTAGCAGCAATGAGCATACTAATCTCCGAGGACAACTATCCTTAGTGTGACATTCTACTTTGCAATTTGTACACCAAATCCCCATGCATGGTGATGTGCTAAATTTTTCGATAGCTTCTCCAATCGCTTCACCATGGCTGTGATCTATGCTTCCAAAAATTAGCTCACCCGGTGTTTATACTTCGATTGCCTCGGCGCATAAAGTCGCTTCAAGTGATTTATGCAGATTAGTGTATTTTTATGTGATAATTCCCTTCTAAAAGGTGTAATCAGACCTCTAATGAACCATTGTGCATGCTAGTTTGCATGAATGTAATAAGAAAGCTTAGAAAAAAGTGTTTTGAAACTAACATCATACTCTCTAACACTCTCAGTAGTGCCTTGCTTAATATCCTTGAGCATGCTTATACTCTTCTTCTCAAACTCAAGGATGTGAAAATCTTTAAGGAAAAAATATTTTAAAGTTGCATAGTCTACGCAAGTCTGATTAGGGTCAAACTTTTTGTACCAGTTGTGTGCACACCCTTGTAACGTAGTGGTGAATTGACTTTCCCTGCACTCAAAATCCGTCATTCCTTTTGTGAGCCATAGGATTTCACACATGTGCGCGTGTTCAACAACATCTTCTATGCCCCTATACTCTAGAAGATGAAGAGACATTTCCATATAAATATTTTAGGGTTGGTGTGGACCTTTCCCACCTAATCTAGAACCCCCTGTGTTTCCTCTACCTCTAGAACCACTAGATCCACTGGAACTAGAACCACCTATACCTCCTGATCCTCCACCGTAGCCATATTTAGAACAAAAATGTACTTCCTTGTGTCCCGATAGTAGTAATGAAATGCACCCATATAGTCTGCGAAGTGTTACCACTCCCAAAGTAAGTCCAAAATTCTACACGCTTGAATTTTGTGTGGATGATACACCTGAAAAGGTACTCCTAAACAACAGTGAAGATGTTTGTGCTACTATCAATGTTATTGTTATATGACTTACTCTTGCTCTCCCAATTCCTAAATTATCTTTCTAACTATTTTTCATACTAGATGCTAGAAGGCCGAGCATAAGGGAAAGGTTTCCGTGTAGATTCGATGCACACCCGCAACCCGGGTCATCTCTTGGTGCACTTCTACGTGAGGCCAAGGGGGTTCCTATCATGATTTCCTAAATGGGGAGTTCCTAATGCTTTGGTTCCACGTCTTTTGCATGAACTTCAAATCCTTTGTGAGCCATCTCTCTCCAAAATGTCATCCGCTCTGTAACATCCTACTACTTCTCTATCTCCCTCTCGCGCACCTCATTATACTTAAGCCACCTTTCCTCTCTCTTCCTTTTTGTCACTAGGTCTGCCATAGTTCGGCAAACTTGCTCTCCCCCCTACATGGTGGGGATTAGGTAGCCATCATTTTGCTTTCCAAGTTTAGGGTTACCATCAAGATTTGGATCTCCGGTGGAATGTCTTATAGGTAAGTTCCCCGGGATATTGTAAAAATTGGAATTTTACTACCTCCGGGCAACAATAAGTGGAAATTGAATACTCCATAATATAGTTATTCAAAACATGATGAAACCAAGTATCCACAGTGCATGTCTAAATCAGATCAACATCATAGAGGGCATGAAATTATTCCTACATCCAAACAAGTGTGCGATACCTCCAATCCCTTTTAGACACATAAGCAACCAGCCACTCATACATCTCTTTTGTAAAAATAGTGAAAATCCTCTCATACAAATTGTCATACAAATTTTGTTCCACGCACGTGTGTGTGTTAAACAAAGATTTGGTGTTGAACCTCTATGTGTATTCTTCTTATAGATCATATATCCACTCCTCAACACTTCTAGGGTCAACTAGCATGTCTTCATCGTGAACCATCCTAAAAATAATTGAAAAAGAGATCCCAAAACTAGAACCAATGATGCAACCTAGAATTTACAAGTAAAAACTTAGGTGTGCTAGCACATCTCTCACCTACACTAAGCACTTACCCCAAAGCACACAAAGGTACCAGGCCCCTCTCTAGGGTTGTTGTTGCAAGATGTTGGCATGATGAAGACTTAATGCATTCAAATCCAAAATTAATGTATCATTCTACAGAGCATGTCTAGGCCTAGATCTAAAGAGTAACAAATTTAAATGATAACCATAATGAAGTCGGACATGCGAGAACCAATTATACTAAGTATTAATTCTCCGATTCAGCCAATACACTCCATTATATTACACACGGTAAATACACAGAAGCTCATTATAATAGGTAATACCATAAGATTATGCATGCATAAGATCTAGCAGCATAACTTCATAATAACTCAATTCTCACACTTTGTTGTTTTTATTTGAGATAGATCATTACATATTTATAAGGGTGGGCACTTTCCCTTCACCATTTACACAACTCCCAAAATAGTTTTCATGCTGAAAATAGCCATGCGCCTTTAAAATCATAGCCACACATGCAAGTGTGCTGATAATAGACCTTTTCTAGCTAACTAGTAGTAGATATTCTATCCTTAGCCTACACCCATGCAAAGTGCTTAGTAGCCGCTCTTCTAAAGATAGTCGATGCATGTCGTGCAAGTCTTTACCCGGTTTGTGTGATCGGCATGCTATCTCCAAAAATAGCCCGTACATGTGAAAATGGCTAAGTACCAAATCTGTCATGTTCTTTCACGTGCATGTTCTTCCCTATCCTTCCACGCCTTTGATTGCACCCTGTCCTCACATGTGAACCTTCTATGTGCCTCTCGCTAAGTTTCAAATTTTGACTGGTCAACATTACCCCACACAAAACTACATTGACACCCCGGTAATGGTTTCCTTGTGATATGAAATGAATAAAGAATAAGGAATGGATGAATGTAAATAATTACTATACAAAGAATAAGTATTTACTCTACACCACCCTTTGTTTCAACTAGAAGAATGAGTTTTGGATATTCTTCCTTTATTTCTTCCTCTAATGTCTGTCACTCATTCAGTGCGACCTCTACCTTCTCTGAAATATTTATTACAATAGACTCTAATTCATCCTTGGCAATTTATCCCTTTTCATTTGGTAATACCAACATAATGTTAGCCATTGTAGACATTCTCCCCTCCGTAACATCCATCTTCTCGTGCAATAATTTTCCCAAGTTCATCCAAGTTGTTCTTATAGGGCTCATGGGTCACTACAAGGGCCTCACTCTTTTTCTTTTCTAGTACGATTCTCTCTCGCACACCGAAGGTTTCATCCTTCATTGATTTTAAGACTTCATTGTCTGTGCATAATTGTTCTTAATCTCATAACTCCCTCTGGAGCTGTAAAAAATTCAATGCTTGATCCATTTTCTTCAACTCCTCCCACGGTGGTTTGGAGTAATGCCTTGTATGATGAAATATCTACACTCGCAGCCTTTAATCTCTTTGCCTCCTCCTCAAGGCCCTTTGGTCTTGACATTCAGACCTGGTCCCTCCTCAAGCACCAAATTTACTTATGTATGCACATATTGCATAGGTAAAGGGAAGTTTTGGGTACCTTTGGCTCTAAGTTTGGTCTTGCTTGGAGAACATGATCCCCAATCTCCTTTTCCATGCCAATAAGGACCCCATTCTTCTTCTACTCTAGGTCCTTCTACCCACACTTGCTTGTAACCTAACCTTCACACATACTTGGAGCACTTCGACTTCCTATTTTTGTTAGCATCGCTTATCAATCCAAGCTACACGAGAAAATTTCAATCACACTACACTTGGTCCCCTTCAATTACTTAACGAAACAAATTTAACTAATCATGACCCCTTTACCCCATATTAATATTCATCCTCACATTAATTTAATTATGTTAATTTCATTCTCACATCTCCAACTCATCATGACACCTTGCCCTGGACCCATTCTAGGGCATTTTACTCACAGTGACAAGTCATCACTCTTAGCGAGTCATCACTCTCGAGTCTTTGAGTCACTACTTGACATAACTAACTAAGAATTATTCCTAAACCTAAATGGACTTCTTCTAATATATTCCTACCTTCTCTCACATGAAATCTACTTCCCTAAGCGGACCCAACAAGTAAATCATGCCAAATCTAGGAAGATCTTCCCATTTTTAATAAATAAGACTATTTCAACCTAGCTTAGGTGTCGTTTTATCCTCGACCGACGCGTCGGTCACCTACACCACCATCGGTTCCTTTATACATAATTTTATAACCCTTTCCACGGGTTTGTCATTTGGAGTTTTTAGACTGCTATTGCAATCGGGAAAATATCTTAGATCCATTGCTTCATCAAAACAATGTATACACACCACTAGAGAGCAACACATTCCAATAATTCCCTTCTAGATCATTAGAGCATTCACACGGGAACACACAGGTTGTACTATCATGACACTAAACCAACTACCACCTCACCAATCAATCACCATCCTCCATCTAGCCACAAGATCTTCATAGCAACAAGTAAGTAACATAATCTTAATCATTTGTGCTTCCTTTATTGCATATCTCTTTCTTCCTTCATTATTTTCAGTTTCTACTATTATCCAGATATCTCCATCTTCTCACCAATCCACAAACCCAACCAATTCAATCCATTTCACCCTTTTTGACCTCTTAATCTGTATTCATGAGACTTCTCAGTTATATTACGAACCTAACCACACCCTCCTTACTCTTTGTGCAATCACAAAAAAACCCAAAAATCATTTTTATTAAGTAATTGCCAAATTCCCCTACTAACATCGATTTTCCCTACACCATTGGTCTCATCCTGAACCAATATCGGTCCACTGAACGATATTGGTCTCTGTGTCATTTCATATTCTCATACCAGCAAGCTTCCCACTCACCCAAAACCAACCCATACCTCAACCAATCAGCCCCAGACCCTTACTAGACCTTTGACAGACTTGTCGACTTGAAAAAACCCTGGTTCTAATTAGATTTAGTGTTATTTTGATATCTAACATAAAATCTAGTGTATTTTTTATATTATAAACCTAAATCATTACATTGTAATAGGAACGATTTATTTTAGTTTCTTATTCACATTGAATTGTTATTAAACAGTGGATTGAAAACCTCTATAGGAAGAACCACACTTCATGGATCTATCATACGCTAGGTATTCCACTGTTATATGTTATTTAATAATATTTTGTGGTCTTGCTTTTCATCTATAAGCAGTCCTTCCTAGACAAAAAGGAGTTCTCTACGATCAACTTTGATAACATCAACAATGCGTGCATTGTACCTTCCATCTTCACCTCACGGGTATTCCTCCTTAACCATTTACCTTATTTTTGTTTTATCCTAGAAAGTGTAAAACTTATTAGTGAAATAGATCAAGTTATTTTGTTGATCGTGTACTAAACACGTATCTTCAATGCTTCAAATCGAATATTTCTAAATATTTGATGAATCTATTACCATGGCCCAAAAACTATAAATTTGTGCCCTCAAAGATTGTAAAGTTTAACTCTTCTTACGTGAAACCAAATCTTGAGTCCTTGTTTAAAATTTCCTCTAGTAACAATAAGTCCAAACACTCTAAAAGTGTAGTCGTCATAAAAGCCACACTAAAATTTTGTTTTGATTCTAAATGTGCCTTTCCCTAACTAAACTATACACCCATCGAGGAGAATCCTATAGCATGGACTTCAAAAAGATCCTAGATGTGTGTATGATCATGTTTCCCCTACTCACCCCATCGATGCATCCATTTCAAAACCCTCATGGTATCAAGAAAATAACTATTGTAAATGCCATTAGGTCTAAGGCCACGACATTAAAAGGTGTCATTTTTAGAAATGCCCTCAAGATATTATCGACAAAGGTGACTTATAACTTGAAAATCCAAATGCACCTTTAAATTAGAACTTGGAGGTGTTTAAACAACCCTTTCCAAATCATGTCCCATCCACTAGTTAACCCCAATCTAATGTCATCAAATCTCATCACACCATTACCACTATTAAATATCTCTCACCCACGCCCACAACCTAGTGCTTCTACTACGAATCACCAACTGAATCATCCAAATCCTTTATTCTTGTTATTGTCAAAACCTTAGACCCTTCCACATCTACACCATCTTCTCCAATTCCACTCGTGACCTCTTCAAAATATTTAGAAAATAAACTCAATGTGGAGATTGTTAAAAGTTATTTTGATGACCACATCACCCAACATCAAATTCAAATCCTCAAAAAATCAATTTTACAACCCACAAACCACTTATCTAAAAACCATAAACTAGATCACAAATCTGTCAAACAACTTCATCACAAAACATAAAACCCCTACATTCTATCTTAGGTACCCATCCTTTATCTAAGTTCACATTAAGCGTCACCAAACCCAAGGTCGTTTCTCAACCAACACCTAAACATGTCACATAAAATATGACCTCATCCACCCCAATCTCTAGATCATCAAACTAAACATATATCCCCTCAACCTCATCTTTGACAAGGTACTATACTAGAACCCTTAATTGGCTCATCCAACTATTTGTTGTAATGATACCTCCTCTCAATACATATATCTCTTGAGTGTGGAAACCATGTTGGTATAGCTTTGAATAATTTTATAAGTATCATCATACTTTAGGACACTCTACCATGAATTTGTAAATCCCTCCATGCTACTATTTGAAGCCTTGCTAACAAAGGTCTTCTCCTGTAAATATAGAACATCCAAATAAAACTAAATAATTGCTTTCAATCTCTAAACCCAAGCCTTCAAAACCACCATCCAACCTTACATCCACATCTAAAATAGGGGATGCCTCTTCTAGTCGGGCTCTGCTCCACCAAATTGATGTTGTTCATATAACTACCGAGCCCATGTGTAAGAACCAAAGGTTGTAATAAAAATAGAACCAAGGTATCCATCTCTCTTTCACCCAAATCAAAAAAGTATCCATCCTTGTTTCCCCTCACACCTAATTCACCTCTTTTGTACAAAATACCATCATCAAACAACTTCACCAAGTGCCCATGAAGATTTCCCTTTACAAGATTCACCAAAATTCAATGCAACATCAACAAGAAATGATTCGAATATTTAATCTATATCAATACCATTAGATGAACCTCAACCATTTGTAAATATGATTGACACCCTCACAATGTCTCCGCCACTATCACTTTTGATTATTTTGAGATCCCATCCTTACAGCCCAAATATCATGATATCCCACTCTTTATCACTGCCCAAATGGATGATACTCTCATCAAGAGATTCATGATAAAAAATGGTGCTATCATTAATATCATATGATCCCAAACTTTTAATCAGCTTCAGCTATCTAATACTATTGTTTCCTAGTCACCTACATTACTATGTTCTTTCAATGACACCGTGGCCCCTACACTAGGAAAAATTATCTTGCCTATTAAAGTATGTGTTAAATTCCTTCACGAAATATTATATCTTATAGATAGAGTGTTTGGATACAACATGTTGTTAGGATGACCCTAGATACGCTCCATGCATAGTATCCCATCCACCTTACATCATTGTCTAAAATACGAAAATGAAGGGAAACTCTTTATCATTCCCATTGACTGAACCCTTTTAAATCATGTCACGAGACATATCGACTTAATGGCATTTTCATTCCTAAAATTAACATGAGATCCTCTAATGAGTCTTATACAAGTTCTCTTTTTGTTACATCTAAGTTACAAAATTATATCTCCTTTAAAGATGTCATACAAAGACTTTCGTTGGGTGAGTATCACCTTATAGACCTTAACACACTTCTTACACCAAAAATATATGGAATAACTAATAAAAACTAATCTACGAACCCAAACTTTGACATACCATCTCCTTCGTCCGTCAACATCTTAAGACTAACCTCATCTATGGATGGATCAATCATCCTTCCCCATATTGTGATAATCAATATCATGTGAAACCATATATATCTAAAATTTCATTCTTATACAACCAATATTTCACTTAGATGTACCTCCATCGATGTTCCCTGGAAAGGCTTCGACTTTGGATATTATGAAGAAGGAATGCATGACTTCGTCTTTAACTAGTCCTCAGTAAACCTCACGAGAAATATGAAATATATTTCACTAAACCTTCCTTAGAAACCTCCACGATCACCACATCTAGACCCATAGTGGAACCAAAGCCATCCTCGTCATCTTCGCATGACCAAACTATTGACACGAGATGATTTTTTTTACATCCCATATGATTTTTTTAAATCAATATGATTACCTTAGGACAACTTACTTATCAGACTAATGACAAGACTAAGACCATCCCACTTATATTAGCTAAAATGGTAGAGGAAAACTCACCTACCATCGATATTATTCAATTCCATGATGACCAATCCATATTATCCTATATGGGGGTAGAGGATCATTACCTTCAAAATATTCTATCATTGGACACATCTACACTTAACGAATCCACTATCGATGTTGACATAGGGACTTCACAAGACCCTCACATAGTCAAATTTAGTCATTCTTTAGATTCGGAAGAGTTAAAAGACTTTACCATTTTCCTTTCCAAACACAATCATGCATTCGTATGGTTGTATAGTGACATATTAGGTGTCTACATGTCATGTATCGACCCTAACATCCTTTTTTACAACATCATCACAATCCCTAACGCTAATCCTATAAAAAAACTACATAGGATGCACCCTCACATAGCCCTCCTCATCAAAGAAGAGTTACAATATCTTCTTTCTTCCACTTCATATTACCCATTGACTATCCAAAGTGGGTTTCCAATATCATACATGTAACCAAATCCTCTAGAAAGTTATGTATTTAAACAAACGTCCAAGACCTCAATCTTGCATGTCATAAAGATGACTTCACACTCCCTAACATCGACCATCTTGTCGAACTCACTACTAGAAATGAAATGTTATATCTTATTAATGGCTTATCAAGATACAATCAAATCCTTATCTTGACAGACTACTAACATAAAACACCCTTCATCACCCCTTGGGGGACCTTTTACTACCACATCATTGCCTTGAGACTTTAAAATGTAGGGGCCACCTATCGCAAGTTATGACATACATCTTTGATGATATCATCTATAAGACATTGGAAGACTTTGATGATGACCTATTAGGAAAATTGAAACAATGCACAAATGATCTCATTGTCCTTGACATTATCTTCTCTCATCTTATCCAATACTCCCTCCACGTAAACCTTGTTAAGTGTGTGTTTGGTGTTCTCACCAGTAAACTCCTAGGGTTCATCATTTCTATCAGGGGCATTAAAGTAGACCCTACCAAAATCAAATCCATCATCGATATTCCTCCCCCTTCTAACCCAAATGGCTTTGTAATATTCAAGTTAGACTTCAATCAATTTTTTGATTCATCTCTCATCTTTCAAATCATTGTCAAACTTTCTACCATCTCCTTTGTAAGGATGTCAACTAAAAATGGGATCATAAGCGCCAAAATGACTTCAAAGACCTCAAGAAATATGTTTTATCACCACCAATTGTCACACCTCCATGTAAGGGGGAGCCATTTTATCTATACATATCCCTTACTTAAATGCCATGGGTGTTATTCTATCACATCGAGATGAGTAGGGTAGAGAATAGGTTATCTACTATATAAGCTGCACTCTAAATGACTATAAAACATGATACACTGAAGCTAAAAAATTGTGTTGTGCCTTTACTTTGCAACTTCCAAACTCTATAAATATCTCCTTAATCATAAAACTTTGTCACCAGTCCCAATCCTCTCAAAGCTATGCATTCTAAACCATACCACAATGACCATATCACTCGATGACTTATGCTCATAACTGATTTTAACCTAGAATTCATGTCTCAAAAAAAAAAATCTAAGGACATGCCATCACTAATAAACTTCTATAATCTCCCCTTCCTGACAATCAAATACCACACAAATAATTTCCTATTGAATCCATCAACACTATCGATTAATAATATACTCCTATTAGAATGAAAATTTTCTTTGATGGATCTAAGTGTCAGTAGGGGGAAGTGCTGGTATCATTAGCATACCTCGTGACGGACTCATATCCCTCTATCCTTTGAATATGAATCTCTCGTCATAGGTTCTCCAAATAGAAGTCATGTTTGGTGTTCAAATTCTACACATTTGTGAAGACTCTCAACTCATCATCAACCAAATCAAAGGAATTCATCAATGAAAGAATGAAACTTTATAAAAATATAAAAACATTGTTGAGTTCCTCTTAGAAGCCTTTGATCACTACACCATCCATACAGTTCCACAATCTTCTAATAAATTCATGGACAACATGGCTTACCTAACATCACTCATCCCATTATTAACTGAAGATTCTAAATTATTTGTTATTGTGCGTATACTTGATCAACCATCTCACACCAACAACACCCCTCTATTAACTTTATAAATAACAAAAGATATTTGGTACACTCAAATCTATTACTAGCTTGCTCAATCAAAAATTCCCACCAATCTCCTCATTCGATGCCTCAAATCCCATGAGTATACCAAAGTTGTCCAAGAATTCAATGACAACATATCTCTGGACACTTCAATGAAATGGATATTATGAAATGTGTCCTATGGATGGACTATTCTTTGGACCACCATTAATTAAGTTTGTTGCACATACTTCAAGAAGTGCATTACATGTCAACAACATTCCAATCTCACTAACATACCAAGTTAGTCCCTACAACCTACTCAAGATCTATGTGTACTTGACCTCATTGGCCTCATCAACCCTTTATCATCATAATGACATCACTCTATCTTAACTAGTACTAAATTCAAAAAAAAAAAAATCGAATGCATACTATCAAAAATATGTAGATTGATCCTCGAAGAACAACTATTAATCATACTATCAAAATATAGACCTATCCATTGAAGGAAGGCTATCAATCCAAATATTGACTAATCCCATAAAGGGACGACTATCTATTACAAATAAAAACATAGACCAGTTCCTTGAAGGATGGTTACTCATGAAAATCTCTTCCTATAATGATCAGCCTTCAGTATCAAATTCAAAATATCAAAAAACATCCTAGGAAAGCTTCTTGCATTAATTAGTTTATGCACGATAAAATATAGCTAGGTGTAAAATCCTATAAGCCATCAAAAGAAGAACCCACTCTCTGCTAAACACTACATATGTCAACCCTTCCTATGATTTAAGAAGTTGCATAAGATAATTTCCATCTATATCTAAGATCCTACATGTGACTAATTATTGTTAGTTATATGTTAACATATGTTACAAGGCCTCAAGTGCATTATCACATTTAATTTACCATCACATTACATATGAATCAAATCCAATTTTAAAGGCAAAAGGTTTCAGATTTATTCTTAACCATGATTAAAATTACATTTTGAAATGTATATATCAAAATCAATACATTTAGAATGACATCATATTATTTTTATTATTGGAAAATAATTTTTTGAAAGGGACTATACCCTTGTGAACGAAAGAGGGCCTAGAAGCCAGAATAGGAAAGAGAACCCGAAACAGAAAGGATCAAAATCTAGATGGGACAATGAAGCCCAAAGTAGCCAAAGAGCAGCTACCCCCATCAAAACAAAAACAGAATGAACACTGCAGAAAAGCAGCAAAAAAACAACAATAATTACAAAGAAGTGCAGCAAAAGCACCCACAATTACTTCTTGGAGGCTTTGTCGATGTTGGATTTGATAATCGCCAAGATTTGAACATACCCAAAGTCATCATGTGGGTAGAGTCAGTAACATCTAGCTGATCAATGGTCCTTTTGCTTTCCTTTTTAGTGCCCCAAAGGGTTGCAGAACCCCGCTGAGATTGGAGACACTATGGACATGCTGCTCAATGAACTCTTCAATTGCATTAAAAATGGCCATATTATAATCATGGCGAGTCTTGGCCTTCCCTAAACGGGAGTCTAAGGAGTTCAGATTCTTGTAAATATCTTCAATCTGGCTATTATTCATAGCCACCTCCTCCTCCTTCTTCCTCTTACCTTTTTGTTTTGCCAAGTTTTTGACCTCTTCCTTCAACAACTTCATGTCAGCTTCTAAGGCTTCCAGCCTTTTTGTGGAGCTCTCCATATGTGCTTCCTGAGAACTAGCACTACTAATATGAAGGAGGTTATGGGCAATTTCAATCTCTTGAGGACCCTTCCCCACAGCAGGGGTATCAAGGTTCAGTCTTCTAGAGGACCTGGTAACCGGTCTGGCCGAAGTGGAAGTGAAGGGGGTGGGAGCAGAGGTGGGGGGAATGGGAGATGGAGCCGGAAGAGGGGTGATAGCAGTAGTGGTGGGGACAGAATGTGGAGAGATGGGGCTAGCGGCCGCTGAACCGGGCAGAGGGGGAACAGAGCCGGGGGAGGAAGGGAAACCAGGAGATCGAAGAAGACACAATTTATGCAACAAGAAAATTAAGTAGATAATGGGGGAAACATACCATGTGATTCCTGTGGAAGTGGTTGAGGAAGACAAGATGCTTAGCTGGCACAGTGACGAACCTCCCTTCCAAAGAAATGAAACGCACCATCATACGGGTAACCTCATCATAAGGTGAAGGGATCGAACTAACAAGCAGGCCCGCCATGACAAAGATCAACTTCTCAGTTCCCTCAACAAATCTCCTCTCCTCAGCTTCTCTGTCAACCCTTTTATTAAAAAAGTGGTACCCCTCCATGCCAAGGCCAGTCGCTTCAACAATTAACTCCTCGTTAATCAAAATCTTCTGCCCCCCATAATCCACAGTGCGATCCTTCCACTCCTTTGCAAAATGCACTGAAATACTTTGGTCATGGCCTTGAATCTTCTCCATAAAGTTGGTGATGCCTCCTGGTGAGAATATTCCAAAGCTCCACATTATCCTTCCAATCCGGATCCACGCTGGGCTCAATCTGGCAAGGGGCCCCCATTGTCACCATGCTTAACTGCTTGCAAAAATTTTTAGAAACCTTAAGAGCGCTAATACCAGTCCGCCTTTCACTATTGTTATCCACGCAGTGAAATTGCTGTTTAGAATAGCCATTGCTTTTCCCACGAATACCCACGTGACTGCTGATTTGAACCTGTGGAAGTTCACATGTGGGAACTATGGCCCTTTTTCTAGCCCGCTCCCTATCATCATTAACATTATTACTGTCTTGGGGATCCGTAGAGTCTTGTAACCAGATTGTAGAGAGCACAATGTTGCCCACATGCGCGACTTTCATTTCTATATAAATCCACTTGAACTTTCCATTATACTTCATACAATCTTGATTGTTCGACAAGATTTGTATAAGCTTAGTTTTAAAGTCAACACGTGTGGGAGCTTTATTAATACTAATCCACTCCCAATGATCATAACCCAAATCATGAATTTGCATGTGTATAGATATCCACTTGAATGTTGCTTTGAAGCTATTTAGGAATGCTATTATTATCCCAAACAATGTGGTTAACATTAATGCCATAATTAGCCAATGCATCTGCCAACTTGTTACCCTCCTGGTAAGTATGCATGATCCGAATGTTATTGAAGGTTTGGCAGATACTTATTGATTCTAAGATAAAATCCTTGATGTTCCAACTTGGAGGTGAGCATTGATTAAGGTGATTAATGATATTCAGGAGTCCCCTTCAAGAATGAGGTTTTGGATATTATGAGTCTGAGCAATTCTCAGGCCCCATAAAGCAGATAATGCTTCGGAAAAATGATTGGTTTGAATTCCCATTTTTCTAGCATACGCAACAATCAGACTACCTTTATGATCCCGGATCACTCCTTCCCCTACTCCGATTCCAAGGTTACCCTTAGAGGCCCCATCAAAGTTTAATTTATACCAGTTAAAATCAGGAGGATGCCATTGAATCAAAGATCTATCAATACTATTACTGGAATTGCTACGGCTATTGACAGCTCCAATCTGCCAGTTGGATAAGACATATTCTTCATTTTCTGGATAACTCTTGTTCTTGGGGGGTTTAAATCTAGCAATATTCTCTTTGATATCATTAGAAATTTTACCAATACTAAGTTTATAGTTTTGATTCTTATTTCTAAAAATAATATCATTTCTATCTTTCCATATCCTCCAAATAATATGAGGGATAACCAGCTTCCAGATCCTTCTGACAACACAATGCCTATAGGGTGGGTTCCATTGAGTCCAAAGCTGATTGAAATCCTTCGGCACCACCTAGAGAGATTCAAATTTAGAGAGGGCAAAACTCCATATTCTGGTAGCATAATCACAATGGATAAACAGATGACTGATTTCCTCAGATTATTTTTTACAAAGATGACATATATTAGGCATTATGAAACCTCTTCTCATCAGGTTGTCAGTGGTAAGAATCCGACCTCTGATAGCCAGCCAAAGGAAAAAATTTATTTTAGGAGTTAATTCAGCCATCCAAATCCTATTCCAATTGAACTCTGTTTGAATACTGTCAAAGAAATTATTATATCCAATTTTGACATAATAGTCCCCATCAATGGAATTATTCCAGACCAGCTCATCCTTAGTGTCCAGTTGACTTAAGGGAATAAGATCTAACTGATCTTGAAGGGAGGATATAATTTGTGTCAGATCATCTCTCTCCACTGAAAGTTTTTTCCATTTCTTTCTATTGCCATTTCCCTCAATATAATCCTTGATTTTAATGCCATACTTGTTTACAAGATTGTCCTTAACTATCCCAAATCTATCCCGAAATTTATAGCCCAACCATCACCCACTTTTCATTTCTTGCTCGCTTGATGAAATGTTTGCTCTTAACCAAATTGTTCCAAAAAATGGATCCATAGGGGAGGTGCTCATCTTGTAGGAAAGAATAGATAGTTTGTTGATTTAGGTATTTAGCTTTGATTAACTCTATCCGAGGTTGTTTCTCTGAAAGCATTCTCCACCCATTTTTGCAATGAGATCCTTGTTCATTTTCTTGATGTCTTTTATGCCCAATCCACCCATAGACTTCGGGGTACAAACCTTATCCCAAGCAACTAAGTGAAATTTAAAGTTCTCTTCCATGCCCCGCCATAATAATTTTTCTGAATCCTCTCAATCTTTTCTCTGAAGGAAGAGGGTATCTTGTAGAGCGACATGATATAAATGGATAGATTTTGAAGAGTAATTTTTATGAGCAGGCACTTACCGGCACTAGACAAAATGGCTCCTTTCCAACCTGCCATTTTTCTTTGAAATCTCTCGATAAATCATCCCACACCTTGCTAGAGACCTTTTTAGTCTTTGAGAGGAAGGCCCAAGTAAGTGGTGGAAGCGCACTTATTTTACTGACCCAAAATTTTAGCAATTTTAAAATTTGTCTTTCTTGAGGAGTGTTGAAGAAGAAAATGGAGATTTTATCATAATTGATCTCTTACCCAAGCAGATTCGTAGAGCTAAAGAATAGCCTTGGTAGCCTTAGCTTCAATGAAAAAATCCAAAAGGAGGATAGTATCATTCACAAATTTTTGATGGGAGACAACTTGGCTGATGGAAGTGGGCTTTGAGCCTTTCAAAAGACCGTCATTGACTGCTTTACCAATTGTTCTACTAAGGTTATCAGCCATAAGAATGAAGAGCAGGGGGGAGATGGGGTCCCCTTGCCTTAGCCCTCTGCTACTAGTGAAAAAACCCATAGGCTCACCATTAACCACCACTGAGAATCTAACCGTAGAGATACAAGCCTTAATAATTTTTCTAAATTTGTCTGGAAAACCAAATTTAGTTAAGACTTTGTCAAGAAAAACCCAAGAAACCTTGTCAAAGGCTTTATTCATATCAAGCTTAAGAACCATATTTGCTTTTTTATTATTCTCCATAGAATGTATGGTCTCATGAACCATAATCACTCCATCTTGTATAATCCTGCCTTTGATGAATCCACTCTGCTACCTTGAGATTAAATCATTCATAATGAGTTGAAGCCTTGTAGCAATAATTTTGGTAAAAATTCTATAGATAGCGTTCACAAGGCTGATGGGTCTGAAGTCTTTGAAGTCTTTAGCATCCATTTTTTTGGGGCCAGCACAATGTGAGTGTTGTTCAGCTCTTTCAAAATATTTCCAGTTCTGTAGAATTCATTCACCACTCTGAGAAGATCATCCGAACAAATTTCCCAAAATTTTTGGAAAAAATTAATGGAGAAACCATCCGGGCCTGGAGCCTTATCGCCTTCTAAAGTAAAAATAGCCTTTTGCAGTTCTTCAAGCGTGACAGCTTTGGTGATATTTCTAAATCTCTGTTCCTCAATTTTATCTTGGGGAATAGCCTCCAACATAAAAGAAATAGCCTCAGCATTGATGATATTCCTCTCCTTAAGAAGTTTTTTATAGAAATCTAGTGCTTCTTCCTTGATGCTATTGGGATCTTTTATAATATTTCTGTTACTTTTAGCCACTTCCATGATCCTATTACAAGCTCTGTGCTTCAAAGTGGTCATATGAAAGAACTTCGTATTCCTATCTCCCTCTTTAAGCCAGATAGCTCTAGACTTAAGTCTCCATAAAGATTCTTCTCTGCTGCAAATCGTATGCAACTCTGAAAGAATATTCTTCTCATTAGTTTGGTCTTCAATGAGATCTCCCCATTGTATCCATTTTGATTTCCAAATCCTGGAGCTTTTGTTTTAACTTCTTTTTATTATCAAACACATTGCCAAAAACACTTTTATTCCAGATTTTAACTTGCTTTTTAACATTTTTGAGCTTTTGAATCAATCTAAATTGAGCAGTGCCTTCACCATTCCATCTCCACCATTCTTTTATCTTGTCGTAGATGTTTTCATGCTCCATCCACATATTTTCAAATTTGAATGAGCTTCTGATGGGTTTAGTCCAATTGAGAAGATTTAAAGCAATCGGATTGTGATCCGATCCAACTCTGGGAAAGGAAGAGAGGTGAAAGTCTTGACTAAGAATCCAGCTCGCTGAAATCAGTGCTCTATCCAATCTCACCTGGATAAGATCTTTTCCCAACCTTCTATTATTCCAAGTGTATTTATTCCCATGGAGATCCACATCTAACAGATTATGTTCAGCAATAAAATCAGCAAAATCCTCCATACCTGTAGAAAAGCTAGAAATTCCTCCATACTTTTCACCTGGGTTTAGAGGAGAGTTAAAATCACCCATAATAAGCCAGTTAGCTATACTATATTGGTTTCTAAAGGTTTTAAGATCAGCCCAAAGTTTTCTTCTCCCACTAACCGTATTAGGGGCATATATGTTAGAAAGGATCCATTCACCATTATTCTCAATAGCAAGAAATTTGATTGCAAGATGATTAGTGCTAGCATTTAGAACCATACCAGTACAATGCCTTTTATCCCAAAGAGTAGCCTAGTCCTCCAGAGGCACCCTGAGAGTCTACAGCCGCCATTTCAGAGTTTTCCCACAAACTCTTTTTATTAGTTTCAAGGATCTTAGATTTCATCTTAGTTTCCTGCAAAATCAAAATACTAGGACTACTAGAATCCCACAACTCCTTGATGATTCTCTACTTGGAGTTTCCATTCAAACCTCGGATGTTCCAAGAAATAATCTTCATTTGGAATGATTGGGAGTTGGAATTGCCTGATGGTTCAATTGATGTTGAATGCCATCTGCAATGTCTCTCTCAGTTCTCTTAGATCTAAGAGCCTTTTTTGAGGGTCTTCCTCTTTTAGAACTACCTCCAAAGTCTACTAGTCTTCTTGCAGAAGATCTAGTAGTTCTTGATGTTGAGGTATCCCAGTTGTCCTTTTTATTTTTCTTATCACTGTAAAGTGATTCTGGGATCATTTCAAATCCTTTCATTCTCTTTTTTTTTTTTGAAATGACCTTTGTGAATCCAGAATTTAGTTCCTCATCTTCTTTGACAGGCGTAACTTCTCCCTCTTCACGCTCTTTCTGATTCCTGTCAATTGAGTGTGGATCAACTATTTTGATGTTGTAGCAAGTAGGTGAAATTGCTGACCTATTGCTAGAGCAAGGAGGTATATCTGTAGATAATTTACCATCTCCCCTAGGAGTGTTATTCTACAAAGTTTCTTTAAAATCCATACTAACCTTGTCTCGATATTTCCTCAAAGATGCACAGAGGTTTATCTATCTCAGCTTCCTTATTGTTCTGATATTGATCATTAGGGACTATATTAATCTTCACAGTTCCTTCTTGCTCGTTCACCACCAAGGACACCTTTATAGGATTTTCCAAGTCCTCTTTGCTAGGTGGTGCAAGCAAAGCAAAGTTGCTGCTGGGGTTTTAGGACGCCAGACCAAATGTTTCCTTATTTGAGTTCTAAAACCCCTTTTTTCCTTTCTATTGTAGTCCAACTCCATCTGACTAGGGGCTTTGTCATCACTCGGCTATCAGTGTGAAGAGCCCTGCATTCCTTACTCAAGACTGAGCCATCCACAGGTTGTTCAGCTTCCATTGTAGGGAACTCCTTCTTGGGACAACTTTTGGTGGAGTGTCCTATGCGATGACAATGCTTACATCTCAAATGAAAAGTTTCAAACTCAATTTTTTGAGTCCACACCCCATACCTAGATTTCAAGATGATGTGCTCAGTAATTCCTGCTCCATTTCAGAAGAAATGCATAATCGAGCAAAAGCAAGTCTGGATCTGTTCCTCGTGGGCCCATCCAGTCCGATAGGAGCACCTAAGGACTTAGCAATGTTTAGTAGAATTTCATCATCCCAAAAATGTAATGGTAGCCCAGGGAGCCTACACCAGATTGGAATGGTGTTTATATTTTCAGTGTTAGGGTCAAATCCAGGATACCATTTTTTCAAAAAGAGGCCCATATTACCCAGCCACCATGGTCCTCCCAGAAGCACCGATTCCAAATCAGCTTGCTGATTAAATTTTTCCAGAAAAAAACCTCATGGCATGATGGTAATACTCAGATCCCCCTTAGGTTTCCACTTTCTCAAAGCCCATTTTCTAATAAAATCAATATTAGGTCTAGAGCCAAGAAACTTACCAACAAGGGAGAGATTCGCTTTGCTCAAAGCCCTATCAACACAGCCATCTGGGACCATCAGGCAGGTGGCACCTTCACTGTCCTTTTCCCACTTGAACTGACCTTTTTGAGGAGAGTGCGGACCCACTTTGATGTTAGGGCTTTGAAGAATCTTATTCCAGGCCAGAGGTGTGGATCCCAGCATTTCCATTTTTTCATTTTGCAGATTTACAACCGTCCAATTTTGGTCAGAGATCAGCCTCTCCTCAACAATTTTAGGTTTAGTGCGCAGACATTCTGCAGCCAGAACTGCAAAAACTACGCTGACAGTACCTCCATCGCTCTCCCCATCGCTCTCATTGCCCATCACTCTTGTTCCCCAAATATTATATTGCGCAGACATTATATTGCATAAGTCATTAAGCGGGAAAAGGGCTATTCATGCCAGTCATGTTGGACTGACCATGTGTAATTTTGTACATCAACTTTTCAGTGCAGGGAAAAAGGAACTTTGTGGAAAACAAAGTTTGGATGAAACAAAATGACATCATATTAACCTCAAATGTCACATCAAATATCAAATCAGTTTATATACATTTAAAACATGTATTATCTCAACATCTTATCATAAAATCTTATATAACATCAACATCAAGATAAATAACATCAAAATTATATAATAAATATATATATATATATCATCAAATGTTTATACAAAAAGTATCGAAGGGCTCATATAAAAATCATCTACATTTGAATCATATTCAAATCCCACATATTAGGTGGTAAAATTAAAATCGACACCTTCTCGCCACCCACGGCATCCTGTGGCTCCTCCATATAGATTTGGATCTTTGTGGTTTTCCGATACTCCTAGTGCTCACCGAGGTAGCCTATCGAGATAATATGTTCTCACACACTTTGTGCTCAGCAAAGTGAGGCATGTTAGGTACCTCCTATGTCACCAAGCTCTCATAGTATATCATTTCCTCACATAACACTTGATTCTTCCGAATGGTCACAAAACCAGGAGGCCCCATCTACCCTTCTATCATTGACACTCCACCCACAAGTACCACTTCATTCCTTGCACTAATTTTCACACCCTGTGCCACACTTCCGGCTACATCTCGAAGTCATACCCACCTCTTCATACTTCACCCATTGTGTCTCCCGCTGCTTTGTTAATATCTATCTCACTTATTAAAATAGGTATTTCACTATAGGCGTGCATGGTCTCTCTCTATAAAATTTTTTTGGTGAGAGTCTATATACACTCTTCACACTTCAGTTATCCTCTCTTATGTATGATGATGCTACCTTGGTTGACACACACACACACACACACACACACACACACACACACACACACACACACACACACACACTTCAAGACTAGTCACAAACTTAGGCATAAGGCTTATTCATCATATGTACATGCTTAAAAGGACAAATAATACCAATACAAATATGTTCACACCTATCACACTTATTACAAACCACACACACCTAGGCTAATGGTTATCTAGGATCAAAATAGTGTAACTTGGCCATAAGGCCCTATTTCCTTCCTAGACCAAGCCGGTTGCTTGTAGCCCTACTTTCCTTGTTTGTCAAAGATAAGTTTATCTGATTGAGAATAGAAAAAACCAAGACAAGTTCCAGATACCCATGATGAAGGTAAAAACCATATGAGAAGTGTAGGTAGGTTTGTTTTATATGGAATGCCACTTCTAGGACTGTTATAGGCCTAATTAGGTCTCCTAGAAGGCTACAGGTGGGGTGCAGAGGTTTCTGAGATGAATTCAACCTTATAAATCATACAAAGAGGTGTAATGGAACATTCCATAGATATCACAAACATACTTAGCCTTTTCCCACTCTAACACATCATGAAACCTCTACTGTAGCAATGAAACTAAAAATTTTCATGCTTAGAATATAGGGGTCTAATGGAAAGTATACTTACCAGTTAAATTAAAATCTACACACTCAGATAATGTTAGATGACATAAAGAAAATGGAGATTACAAACTTGGAGATTTTCCCACTTCATGGTTTTGAGTTATTAGAAGCCTTTTTTGAGGGTGGCGAATGCAAATTTTAATCCATAGAGCTACTCCTGAGGTTTCAAGACTTCAAATAATTTTTTTTGCTTTTTATGATGCTCTCCAACTACTCCATGCATCATAGTAGGCTTTCTATCTTTAAAACCCTAACTTTCACCTTCTAGCTCTCGATCGTGTAGGGTTCTTAATGCATGCATAGAAGGAATATGTAAAAACTTGCAAAATAAATTATAATATAACACCCAACCTTAAATATTGATTTATTCACACTTAATCATGCTTCTTACATCCATCCCACATGGGAATATACATACTGAGACCAAAATCCAACTTTAGGTGCTTCATGTCACACTCTAAATCTTACTCAACTACCCCCTAAGATAGCTTAACCATTTCCTAGCTTAAGAAAAGACCTTAACAACTCCAAATATCACTTACTAGACTTGGTTCCACATGAGGATAAGATCTCCAAGCCTTATTTACATATTTTGGCCTTCACATGCACAAATAGGCCTTATTTGGTGTCTACAAACCACTTGTCCTAATTTGAAAATTTGAATTACATGAATATGGGGAAAATTATCACACCTATCCTTAGGACAACCTAGGCTCAAACGTAATCATGAAAGAAATCAATGATAACCTATTGATGATCTGCATCATTCTACCCATGAGCAAAAGAAGCTTTCTTCATGGATTGTTGTTCTTCATCAAATCTTCAACACTTGTGCCCATTTTGAGTAGGTCATTTGTAGTCATCCATGTTGCATCCTCAGCTGGTAAGTTCCTCCACTTGATCAGGTATTGGTAGTATTCTTGGTCTCTTGTTTTCTTGATCACTTTCTTGTCTAGGATGGCTTCCACTTCCTTTGGTGTCTCCTTAGGCATTTGTTGTTCCCATTGAACTACTTTTGCATTCTCTATTTCAGGTTCATCTGTTGCTTTTTCCTCACCTTTATATGCATACAAGTCTGCAACATTAAATATTGGAGAGATTCCAATCCCCTTAGGTAATTCTATCTCATATGCATTATTGGAAAACTTTCTTAGTACCTTACATGGACCAATTTTCTTCACTTTTAGCTTATTGTACTCTCTTTTAGGGAACCTTTCTTTTATAAGGTGGGAAAGAACAAGGTCTCCAATACTAAAACTCACCTCCTTCCTTTTTTGATCTTCTCTCTGCTTGTATTTGATGGTATTCTCCTCAAGCTTCATCTTCACTTGTTCATGCAAACTTTGCATTGCTTTAGCAAACTCCTCTACATCTGCACTTCTTGCATCCATCTTACCCAAGTCTCTGAGTTCATATAGACCTATAGGATGTATTTGATACAATATTTAGAATGGAATGATCCCGTTACTTTTGTTAGGAGAGTCATTATATGCAAACTTTGTTTGTGTAAGTGAAAGATCCCATTGTTTTGGGTACATGCTCACTAGGCTCCTTAGGATGTTTCAAGACTCTTGTTGACAACCTCAGTCTAAGGATGGTATGTTGAGCTGAATCTCAAATTATCTACCAACTTATTCTAAATCTTTCTCTGAAAATTCCCAACAAATTTTGTATCCCTGTCTGAAACAATGCTTCTAGGCAATCCATGCAATCTTACAATTTCTTGAAAGAACAAATTGGCTATGTGAGTTACATCACTTGTCTTTGTGCATGGAATAAAGTGAGCCATTTTTGTGAACCTATCTACTAATACAAATATAGAATCATGACCTTTTTTTCCTAGGTAAACCAAGTACAAAATCCATGCTTATGGAATCCCAAGGTCTATTGGGAATGGGTAGTGGTTGGTACAGTCCTACATTTTGACTACTCCCCTTACTATACTAACATACCTTGCATTTTTCCACAAACCTCTTGACATCATTTCCCATCCCTAGCCAATAGTAATGAGTGCTTAGTTGTGCCAAGGTCTTGTTCTGTCCAAAATGTCTGTCATGTTGCCATTGTGCTTCTCATTTAACAAATTCTCCCTCATGGAGCTCTGTGGAATACAAAGTGACTTCCCTTAAATAAAAACCCCTTTTGAATCATGAATTATAGCCAAGGACTCCTATCTCCCATGATTGGATTCTTACAAGCATTATATGCTTCTTTGAAATTTGCATCTTCATCATACATCTCCTTCAAGTCTTCAAATCCTATGATGTTCACTTGAGATTCTGCAAAACCAAAACTCTCCTGCTCAAAGAATCTACAACCTTATTAGTCTGACCTTTCTTATGTTTGATGGTGAATGTAAAACTTTGCAAAAATTCAATCCACTTGGCATGTTTCTGATTTATCTTGTTTTGGTTGCTAATGAATTGTAGTGCATAGTTATCAGTATATAAGACAAATTCCTTAGGCATAAGGTAGTGTCTCCACTTTTTAAAGCTTGTACAAGTGCATAAAACTCTTGATCATATGTTGAATACTTTCTTTTAGCATCACTTAGTTTCTCACTAAAGTATGCTACTGGTTTTCCTTCTTGGCTCAAAACATCGCCTATTGCTAACCCACTAGCATCACACTCTACTTGAAAGTTTTTATTGAAATCAAGTAGGGTTAGGATATATTCTTCAATTATCTTCTTCTTTAACAAATTGAAGCTCTTATCAATAGCTTTAGTCCAACAAAAACTCTTTTTATCACTCTTGATTGTATCTATCATTGGTGCAACAATTCCACTGAAATTTCTTATGAATTTCCTATAGAAACTAGCCAAACCATGGAAGCTTCTTACCTCATATGCACTCCTAGGTGTAGGAAAATCAAGTATGGCCTTGATTTTCTCCTTTTCCATCTTCAAACCTTCCTTTGAAATGACAAAACCCAAGTATACCAACTCTGTTTTTAGAAAACTACATTTTTACATTAATAAGTAATTTCTCTTCATGCAACTTATCTAATACCATTTTCAAGTGTTTTAGATGATCCTCATTTGTTTGACTAACTACCACAATTTCATCTAAATAAATGTTATCATCAAATCACTTTGCACCCTCCAAATGGCCGAGAATGTGAATAAGCGTTCGGTGTGATTAGGTAACATGGGATCACCTCTCAAGGTATGAGACTTAGGCTCGAGGTGAACTCTCGGAGAAGGACAACTTTCTCTTCCTATACTAAGTGCAATTCTACTCGTAGTGAAACAAAATGGCTACCTAGACCTATGCTACTTTTATGGGGTTTAGGGAAAAGAGATATTTTGCAAGAAATGAAACTACTCTAGGAATGGTGATACACCAAATGAAGGGTGTGGATAAACTTGGAAAGGGTTGATTTGAAGAGGGTGTTATGCACCACAAGAAAACTCACCTATTGCAATTTGGAGAGGGTAAGTAACTACCACAAACTAAGAAGCAAGGTATTCCCTTTGCCAAACTTGGTTTACACAAGAAACCTTCTGATCTTCCGGTGAAGAAGAATGAAACTGAGAAGGGTGAAAAACACCACAACTCAACTACATGCAAGAACTCCACCACCTGATAAGCACATAACTCCAAGAACCTACAATGTAAACTTTGAACTTGCACAATACACCTGCATGTATGAGAAAGGCACGAAGAAGTATAGAATGATGTAAGGACTAAAATTAGTCACAAAACACACACTTTATTACTTCAAAAACATGCACAATGCATCATTACATTTGGAAGAGGCAATGGTTGTCATTACAGTCTTGAAAGGAGGCTTGAAAGTTCCCTCAACATATAAGGACAACTTGTAGAAGAAGTAGGACTCTTGAAAGATATGTCAGATGTCTCACCAAGGCATAGAAAATCTCTCCTCTATCCTCCTTGGAATGAACATCCAACTTACATTTATAGAAGAATTATGTGAGAGAAGAGAGGAGAAGTCATAAATTCTTTCCTAAAATGAAGGCACATGATGGTTCATTTACTACAAAGTTGGTTGAACCACTTGAGAAGCTTCCATAACGTGTTATTAATGGCCCATTGACTTAATCTTCTCAATTAATTAAAGGAATATTTAAATAAAATATTTTAATAATAATAATAAATATTATTATTAAAATATTTTAATAAAAATATTAATTTAATATTCAGTGGGACCCCCTAAAACTGGTTTGCATTGAAGAAGGGGGTCCATGAGAAAAGGTAAAAATAGACCAACTCGTTGGTTGGCTCTAAAAGCCAACTCACTGAGTTGGTGTTAAGCTCCTCCACCTTTTGAAATGAGTTGTCCCTCGATGAGATCACCATTAATCTCACCACCGACTTGTGCTTGTAATTCTAATCGACCAAGCTAACTTGGTCTTAACTCGACTCAATCTCTTCACACCTACGACTCATTTGGTCCCAAGTTGAGATTGACCCATGACTCAAACCATTGTTGAGCCATCATTTCTTCCCTGAAATTGGCATGAGCTCACCACTGAGTGAGCTCATTCCAAGATATCTTCAACATTATACCACTCTATACCACGAGCTCATTTTTCCTTCTAGCTCACAATTTATGTGACGAGCCCTCAATGACTCGATTGACTGTCCTGGTGAGCTCTCTCATATCTTAGCTAACCAAGTTTCCTAGAGATCGTTGAAAATCTCAAATATACATTGGCTCCCATCATGCCAAACTTGTGTAATTTTAATTTTATTTCAACCTGTCGATCCAACTCCATTTGAAGAGAAAGTCGTCCTTCTCCAAAGGTTCATTTTAGAGGACCATTTGGAGGATAAGTTCATACTTAGAATGGTCCTCCAAAATGACAATCCACATGACGAGATATTTAACCATGCCTCGACCATGTTCATGTATAAGTCAAGTCAAAATGATCCATAATCCTCTACAATGTCAATTATAATTTCTCAAAATATTTAGTCACCGATCCAAACTATCGAGCTTGCCCCTCGACTCACTAACTCCTTTTATGGTATTTGGATCCTCTGCTACATCAAGACAATTTGAATCCTACGGTGGGTGCAACATGTTTACTTAGCGTGATTAATGAGCTAATTCACCTAACCTTCCATACTTGGGATCTTCACATTTACATGGTACAACGTTCTTATTCCCTCCTCTCGAATCATCATTCTTGACTCGGTCTAAGTTCACTTCACCGACTCCGAAGACCTACCCTACCTATTATCTCGGTGAGAAGTTTTCTCCATACGACATCTTCTTATAAGCTCAACTCCTAATTACTCGGCACGTTTCACATCAAAAATCATTACAACCATCATCTATACCAATTTTTTGACCTCATTGAAATACCTTCCAAAAACCATGGAACCATCATGCCTTGTAATCCCCTGAATGTGTTGGCTCATGACTCATTCAACTCAGAGATGAATTCCTCATTTTCCTCAGTGATTTTCCTGCATTAGCTCTTTCTGCTTAGGATCCTAGACACTATTCATCCCACACTGAGTTACTCACCTTGGCTTCCAATGTAGAAGAACTCCATAATTCGAAGTAGCCAGCTTTGGGATTTTGAGGTCACTTTTTCTTGGCACCAACTTGGAAAATTGGTCTCTAATGTCCGTAATTCTAATGAGCATAGAAATTTTACTTTGGCTTGTCACTCTTAAAATATCAAAGTGGATCCAACTTGAACATCTCCCATTGAGCCAACTTCATATGCCCATTGAGTTAGGATTTATGAGCTTTGAACTTAGCCCCATGTGAGCCCGAAATCATCTCTCTCCTTCTTGCGTCAAGCTCCCACATTGATTCTGGTGAACCTTGACTCGAGAAACCTACAAGTGAATTCATCAGCTCCTCATCGATGCTTCTCACCATGCATCAATGAATCTGCAGAGCTTGGTCTCTTCCTAACTTATTTTCAAGAGCTCATCCACCTCCTCCATGAGCACACGAGCTCCATGATCTTAGTGCACTTGGCTCATCTAAGCCAAGTCATTGTTTATGCCTTACAATTTTCTCATTATACCTAGGATAGTCACATCTAGCCTATTGAGCCAACCTTTATTTTCCAATTTGCAACATTCATCTCACATTAGGCACTTAATGGTTTTTTATCATGATGTTGAGCTATCCCCTTATAAGCTAAGAGAGTTCTACTAACGAGTTATTCTTATGATCCCTGTGCCCCTTCAAAATCTCGAGCCTTTACTCACCAAATTACAAAATTATTCCCAAGCTAGCTTATTATAATCTAATTGAGCTATATCCAATGGTTCCCTAAGCCACTCATGAACTCACCCTAGTCCAACCTATCAAGATAACTATTTTCTCGCATAACTAATTTGATGCCTTCATGAGTTATGATCTTTAAAACTCCTAATGCCTTACTCGAGTAACTGCCCGATGTTACCTCAAGCCATACACCAACCCCCCATGCTCGGTTCCCTGTCATTCCATCTTGAATCCCTTTAGTTCCATTACATCCTTATCTAACACGCATCATGTTATCTAGTTGAATTGTCCCGAGCTCCCAAAGACCCTCAACTTAACTTATCCTTCCGTGGGCTAATGATGTAGAGCTTGAACTCCACTGTGTATAAATTGAGTTGTTATCTATCTCTCAACCAAGTTTTTGAGCCCCATTTATGAGTTCCAAACGTTGATATTTTGATGAGCCTTCAACATCCATACTAAAATGCATCACTACCGTGAATTGAGCCATAACTTGAACCTTTTCCACATCTCTCGAGGTATGAGTTTTGAAAATGTTCTTCCTGTTAGACTAGGTGACTTAACTCCACACGATATGAGATACCATCAATCTCACCTGGTTTAAAATTTCTGGCCCACATCTAAGCTTTAACATCTCTTCAAAAAATATGCTTCGATCTTGGTCTCACTCCTTATGTACTAGCGAGCTTGAATTCGAGCTATTCCTTTTCACGCCATGAACCTCAATGACTTCGTTTTGAATATTCTTTTGTAATTGTCGAGATTCTTCTTCCTTTGACATCGTTTGCACTCTTCCACACCGATTCACCTCCAATCCTTAGCATAAAACATTGACTCATCCAAGCCATTTGAAGAGTATATTCACCAACACTTATACCAGATTGACCTCAGTTATTTATTACTGGCGAGTTCTTATGTTTTCATTGGCAAGATCTTCCTCATCAAAAATTCTCTCTAAATACTAATCTGTTAAGATGGCTCGACTTGAGTTGTTTGCATAACCAATTTGTATGCATTGATGAGTTGATTGATCTAGAAGGTGTAAACAAGGAGCTAGCTTGGCTCAATTTGTGAGTGAGACATGTTCAATAAGATATGGGTTCAATGGGTTGTTTAACGTCAAGTTCAATAGTGTGGAACCTCAACACAACAAAAAGAGTTTGGAGCTCGACAAAGTTACATTGAAGCTCGTATGACTGGATGTAATAATATTAACTATTGAGCTGCTCAATGAGTAGCTCGTGCTGCACCTAGGCCTCCCACTGATTTTTCCCTTATGTGTAAACTTCATTATGTGTTATTGGAGTTGAGGTGGTAATAGAAACACAATAGGACCTTTGAAACATGATTTCTTGATTTTAATAAATTTCTCGCACTCCTTAGCAGAAAGTGGGCTCGTAGAGGCCAACTTCCACACTACAGAAAACTCATTAACTTCTAAGACCCAAAGTAGGAAAACACTCTAAAACGATCCCAAAATTTCCCATAACACCAAGATGTGCCTTCAACACAAAAATTTTCCTATAATGTCCCCAAAATGTTTCATGAAGGGTTTTTCGATCCTAGGGTCTGATTGACCGATGTTGTCTAATTTTTCCATGTGCACAAAATGAGATGACATTTTTGGAAACCTCTCAGGGATGATTGCATGTTAAGCATGATTCCAGTAGCCTTAAGTCATCAATTTCCATGGATTTTATAGTGGAATTTTGAAGATGATTTGAAGATGATAAAACCCATCCTAAAGCCTCCTTGGTATTATTGATCTTGAACTCTATAGTACTGCTAGACAGGAAAATTACTAAATTTGAAAAACATTTGACACATACAGAGAACTGTGGAATTAGGATAAAACATTGGAGGAATGGGGAAATTTTGAATTTTTTTTGAAACTTTGACCCTTCTTTCTCCTTGACACTTCCAATGATTGTATAATGTGTAAGAACAACAAAATAACGACAATAAGTGAATCGAAGCAATAACCACACACAACAATGTGCAAAAGAACTTGGAGGAAAACACCTAACTAAACTATACATGGGGTGGAATGATCTCAAAAACAAGATTTGAGATGTATCCCATTCACATGAATCAGTTATTCTTCTCCATTTATCCTAGATAGATGAAACAAATTTGCCTCTTTATAACTTGTGATGATGTATGGCCCGCTCCAGAGAGTGTCAAAATTGGTGTGCTTGCTCGGTGTGGCTCTATTTTCATCCCATTTGAGAACTAAAAATCCCTCTTGAAAATTCTTGTTAGACACCTTCTTGTCAAAATATTTCTTAACTCTGAGTCTAATATTTCTCCAAAGTCTTCATAGCTTTGTTTCATACTTTTTCCAACTTCATGAGTTTAGAAAACTGATCATCAGGATGATCACTCTCCATAACTTCAAGCTGATGAGTTAACTCCAAAGAAGGTAACTCTAAGGAGAGAAGAAGTTTTGCTTCTCTTCCATATACAAGCATGAAAGGAGAATTTTTATGAACCTTTTAGGTGTGTTCTGATCTTCCCATAAGGCAGTTCTATGTTTTGTGTGCCAAGTCCTCCTATTGGTTTCCGTAGTGCATTTGATAATCCTTGTGATATTGTTGTATCTAGATTCAGCCAATGCATTTCCTTACAGATAGTAACTAGATGAAGTCTTGAGGTAGACCCCATTCTTAACAGCCCATTCACTTAACTTCAGGACTAAGAAAATTCATTTTATTGCTTGAAATAATTAGAATGGAATGCCAAACCTTGTCATTATACCTTCTAAAAATTAAGAAGCGCCTTTTCATTTCTCTCCTTCAATGCTACTACTTCCATGAGTAAAATACTATGCTACTGATGTGACCCATTTATGTTTGTCACTTGATAGAGGATTAATCATTCCAATGAAATCCAACCCCCATTAAATGAAGGGTTTATCCACTTGATTGGATGGATTAGAAGGGTTGCCAACTTTTGTTTTCTAGTGAAAAGGGCACATTCCTTACACTTCCTTACCCAGAGATGGGAATCTTTAAACAAATCCAACCAATAGTAACCAGCTCACATGATCTTGGTAGCATTTGTTCATGTAGAATAATGTCCTCCAGATAGGCCATTGTGAAACTCTTCTAGTATCTTACTTACATGTTCTAGTCCCACACACCAAAGGAGAACACCATTCAAATTCCTTCGAAAGAGAACATTATCTACCAAAACATATGTAATAGACTGAAGACAAAAATTTTGTCTTTTATTTTTATCCATGTTCATGGGATATACTCCTGAGAAAAGAAACTCTTCATTTTGGATAACCAGTCAACTTGATCATCACCTTCATCAATGTTTAGGAGAATTGCATCCTCATCAATGTTGACACAAACCTTTACCTCTCGACAAGTTCTTTAACTTTGATATGTACGGCATGCTCCATGACCTTCGTGATCCATCCAACACACTTCTTGTTCATCATAAATCCCTTGAAGCCTAGATGGGACACCATTAAATGAATTTTGATGTTGGACAACATGTGCTTGAATTTCTTCAAATCTCAAATAACCGTAAAGACTTTTTTTCAACGAATGAATATTTGAGCTCATATTCTTTGAGGGATTGACTAAAGAAAGAAATTGGTTACTCCATCAGATCATCATTTTATTAGGTGAGGATCCTTAAAATTCTCTCTTGACCTACAAAAGCATAAAGAATGGAATGGCTTCAAAACTCTCTTTCCCTTCCGTTATCCATGAGAATGGAATATTTTTCTTCAACATGCTATCATTGGTTTAGCCAATGTTGCAAATTGAGGGATGAATCCCGGACGAAATTTATGATTCCCAAAAACTTTCAAGACCTTTCTTGTGACTTGGGAGAGATAAGGACATAATCAAACGAATCCTGGATGGATCAATAGAAAGTCCTTCCAATGAAATAACATGCTTTAACAATTTTCCTTTATGCACTACAAAAATACATTTCTTGGGGTTAAGTGAAACCCCAAATTCTCTACATCTTCGGAAAACCTTCCTTAGATGTGTGATGTGGTCTTCTACATGCTTAGAGTATATAATTATATCATCAAGGTAAATTAAGATGATATCATTGATAAGTCTCTTAAATTCCATGTCCATGGCTCTTTGGAAAGTAGCCCTGACATTGGACAATCGAATGGCATTTTTTTGTAAACATACGTGCCCGACTTGGTAGTGAAATACATTTTGAATTGATTAGATTCTTGGACCAAAATTTGATTATATCCCAAATATCCATCAAGAAAAGAAAAGATTTGAGCTCCTGCCATCGTTTGAATGATTTTCTCTATTAATGGGAGAGGATAACGGACTTTCAATGATGCATGGTTAAAATCACAAGTCTACACATAATCGAATCTCTCTGGTCTTCTTACATACGTGGACCAAGTTGGCTACCCAAGAGGAATGCTTGATAGGAAAAATTATATATGCCTCGATGAGTTTGATTAGCTCCTTTCTCATTGGTGGCTCAATTTTGGGATTAATTTTCCTTTTTCTAATGAGCGGCTTGAAATTAGGATCCAGTTTGATGGTATGTTGTTCTAGACCTAGATAAAAACCATGTAGGTTTGTGTAGCTCCATGCGAAAATGTTGTGATACTCTTGACAAAGTTTTATGAAAGCTTCTTTCTCTTCGGAAGTGCATACTTTTTCGATCTTCAGAAAACTTTCATTTGCTACCTCTACTTCCTTAAAATCTTCTTCTTTGACCACCATGTTAGAGATTTGTCTTTTGGCTTTATCATCTGAATTGAAAATGGATACCAGAGTAACTAAACCTTTTGGTAGCTTTTTGCTTTTCAATTGTATGATTTGATCACTGTATACTTCTTGTAAATTTTCCTAACCTTTCATAGAAAACTTTTCCTCCTCTTATAGAAATAGAATAATTTTTTTCACTATCGAACACTTTCTAGCTACCCACATTATCACAGTTGCGGGTAGAACCACCATTTTGACAGATTTCTACCCTTCTTTCATGATATCAACAGGCATGTCATATTGTGAGTGAACCGTAGCAAGCCTATCAACATCTTGATTTTGATTTCTATGAACTACGTGGATCCCAATAGCTTCAAAATATTCAATCGAATCCCGGACTCGGTTCTTATATGATCTTACAAGATCATTTTTAGATCTGTTGCATGTCGTCACTTGATGAACAACTAACTCATTGTCTCCAAAAATAGTCAGGGCTTTGATTCCCTTCTTTTGGGCTAATTTAATTCCTTGCACGAGAGCCTCGTATTCAACAACATTGTTAGTGCAACTAAATTACAACCAAAAAGATGAGAAGTACTTATATCCTTTTGGAGAAATTAACATAACACCAGCACTTGATCCATTCATACTCCTCGAGCCATCGAAGAACAATTTCCACAGTCCTTCATAATTGCTTTGTGTTTTGACCAGATGTGGTATGATCATACCTTCTTCGTGAATGCAGTATGTACCCAATCATGTTTCCTCCTAAATCAGCAAATAAGCTTCTTCATCTACTAATAAATCAGTGTATGGATCATACCGATGATCTCTGCACTTACTTCATCTAGCACTATTTTAGGTATTTCTTCGCACAAGAGTGGTTGGTTCATGATCGTATTTTCTTCTTCGGGTCACGAGATGCTATAATTTTCATTTATGGGACTGGAAGTGTAGGGCTCTACATGACTATGGAAATTGGTTCTACTCTTATAGTCACTTTAGTTTCGTATCGATTCATAAGGATCATATGCTACTAATCATCTCACAGGTAACCGCCCATCTTGGTAGTGAAATCTGTGATAGGAAAATGGTGAAGAGAGGAGGAAGATCGATGACCGATATGTCTTGTGTGAATGAAAAATTGGGACATGCATGGATAGTAAGTTGGAGTCCTTTGATGACTCCGACGGTATCAACTGTTATACCATCCAACTGAAAAAATTATCTAGATACTGGTGTATATTGTATTCGTAACATGTCTGTAATTTTCTTAGGCATAAATGAGCTACTGGTACCAGAATTGATCATGTAATTATGTACCAAATGATCACCAATGATCAAGGAAATATAGAATGGTGGTGGTTTTTTCACCTTAGGAATACTTTTCCCTTTGGTTGACACAAACTCATAGCATTTTCTGCTCCATGGCCCGATGATTTGTCGTTTATAGCAAAACTATTTAGAGCCTCCCATAAGAAGTTTATTTGAGAAGGAATTGAGAGTGCGTCTGACATAGTAACACTCAAGTTGGTCTTCTTCATTTATTCTATGATATCTTGAAGTGAATTTCTCCTAATTTTATCATATTTATTTGGGCGTTAGAATCCTCTTTTAGAAAGTGCTTGTTGGGTACCATGATTCTTGACAAACCTTCTTTCTTGCGGTTTGGCTAGCATGTGTTTCTAGTTGTTTCTTTCTCACGTCTTTATCAACTGCCGCATATGGTTGAGGTTGTGAAGTGGATGCTTGATCAGATTTGGAAGGTTGAGATTCCATTTCTCTCTTTTTGGAACAAGTGTTTTCCGCCACTGATGAGGAATCTATATTCAACCCGCAAAAATCTTCTGCTTGCCAATTTAGCAAAGTGGTTTCTTTAGGTTCTGCGGTTGATTTGCTATTTCCTACATAGATGAATTTTTTTGGTTACTCTAGAGGGGAAGATACACTTTAAACCATAAGGGCTTGGCTAAGAACTCCATTATGGAAAATATTTTGTTTTGGGGGTTGAGTACAAGGATAACACCATTCGTAGTCTTAAACTAGATTATTCTGGATAGGTACTATGGCTCTAAATGAGCTAGCAACAAGAGGGTTCCAAAATTTCAAAGGCCTAACATTCACAGCTTGACTTGCAGTTTGATTTTTAGGCTTATTTTTCCCTTGAAAAGGAGGATGCTTAGCCTAATACTACTAATTTTGTGGCTGGTATGGATGATTATATTGAAATTGTTTCCTCTTGAGTGCAACGAGCTCATTTCTAAAAATTTTTAGTAATGACTTGACTTCAAATAGATCATTTGAAGGGGAGGGGGTAGACTTAACTGGTTTCTTAGAAGCTATTGGGATATGAGAAATGGTAGGCTGAGTGTTTGTAAGATCTGAAGACAATGGCATTGGCGGTCATGGAGCTATCTTCCACTCTGAATCAAGGAATTCTCCACTCTTATGGAAACTTCTTAGGCATCATCTAGTGTATTCCCTCCCATGGTATGGATCATAATTGCTACATCACTATTCAAGGCTTGTAAATATTATAAGAATGCATTATTTGTAAAAGGCTTTATGAGTGTCAGAATCCTATTCCAAGTCTTTTGGAATCAGAAATTGAAATCACTCATGTATTCTTGGGGAGTTATTGTCATGGTAATGAGTTTTTTACGAGTTACGGGTTACCACTCTTGTCTTTAAACTATTTACAAATATTTTCTCACAATACTTCCCAAGTGGTTATAATACCAGCTTCTAACCCATGAAACCGCTGAAGTACTTTTCCCTTGAAGGAAGTGGTCAAGGAGTCTAACCACAACATTGTCTTTTGTAATAGTATGTACTGCACAAATGTTGGCTACATCAAGAATATGTTACGTCGGAGTAATTTGAGTTTCCCTGTGTAAAACGGAAAACATTTGAGTGTACAATAGGTATAGGATCATGTTGAGCCAATCAAGCGGAATGCTCACATTGAAAGGAGGAAAAACTTGGTTCCTTGTAGGGGCTACCATACCAACGAGAGGTTAATTGTTCCGGGTATAAGAAACATTTTTAAGGAGGAGTTGAATGACCCCTACGAGGTGATGTTGAAATGCCTCTTCTCCTTCTCCTTGGAGGAGACAAGGATAACTCGATATGTTGATAATTTCCTTCTCATCTTACGAAGCTCTTTTCTACATTCTTTGCATTAGTTAACACACCGAGATTTGAAATCCGAGAGATATAAAGTTTTCGGTACTTTTATTTTTACAAGTGAGAAGAGTTTTACCAACTCTTGGTCCCACCGAGCGTGCAAAAAAATTTATCACCAAATCACTGCACCCTCCAAATGGCCAGAGTGTGAACATGACATTCAATGTGATTGGGTAACATGGGATCACCTCTCAAGGTGTGGGACTTGGGCTCAAGGTGAACCTTTAGAAAGGATGGATTCCTCTTCTAAAATTAAGTGTAGTTCTACTCCTAGTGAAATAAAATGGCTACCTAAACCTATGTTACTTTTATGGGGTTTAGGGAAAAGATAGATTTTAAAAGAAATGAAACTACTCTTGGAATGGTGATACACCAAATGAACAGTGTGGATAGAGTTGGAAAGGGTTGATTTGAAGAGTGATATGCACCACAAGAAAATCACCTATTGTAGTTTGGAGAGGGTAAGTAACTACCACAAACTAAGAATAAAGTATTCCCTTTGCCAAACTTGGTTTACACAAGCAACCTTCTAATCTTTTGGTGAAGAAGGATGAAACCGAGAAGGGTGAACAACCACCACAACTCAACCACATGCAATAACTCAGCCACTTGATAAGCATAGAACTCCAAGAACTTGCAATGTAAACTTTGAAGTTACACAATACACCTGCATGTATGACAAAGGCACAAAGAAGTATAGAATGATGGAAGGACTAGAATTAGTCAAAAAAAACACACTTTATTTCTTCAAAAACATGCAAAATTCATCATTACATTTGGAAGAGGAAATGGTTTCCATTACAGTATTGAAAGGAGGCTTGAAATTTTCCTCAACATATAAGGACAACTTGCAGAAGAAGTAGGACTCTTGAAAGATATGTCAAATGTCTCACCAAGGCGTAGTAAATCTCTCCTCTATCCTCTTTAGAATGAACATCCAACTTACATTTCTAGAATAGTTTTTTGAGAGAAGAGAGGAGAATTCATAAATTATTTCTTAAAATAAAGGCACATGATGGTTCATTTACTACAAAGTTGGTTGAACCACTTGAGAATCTTCCATCATGTGTTATTAATGGCCCGTTGACTTAATATTCTCAATTAATTAAAGGAATATTTTAATAATAATAATATATATTATTACTAAAATATTTTAATAAAAATATTAATTTAATATTCGGGTGGGACCCCTAAAAGCTGGTTTGTATTGAAGAAGGGGTGGTCCATGAGAAAAGGTCAAAATAGACCAACTTAGTGGTTGGCTCTTTGAACCAACTCACCGAGTAGGTATTGAGATGCTCCACCTTTTGAACTGAGTTCTCCCTCATTGAGCTCACCATTGAGCTCACCGCCGACCTCTAATTTTCATTCCAATCGACCAAGCCAACTCGGTCTTGACTCTACTCAATCTCTCCACACTGCGACTCAACTAGTCCCGAGTTGAGCTTGACCGTGACTCCAACCATCGATGAGCCATTGTGTTTTCTCTAAACTTGTCACAAGCTCACCTACAAGTGATCTCGGTCCAAGATATTTTCAACATTGTGCCACTCTCGCCATGAGCTCATTCTTAATTTCAGCTTGTTGTCCATGTGACGAGCCCTCAATGGCTCAACCGACTATCTGGTGAGCTTGCTCATAGCTCAACTAAGCTGAGTTGCCTATAGATCGTTGAACATATCAAATATACATTGGCTCCCATCATGCTGAAGTTATGTAATTTTAATTTGACTTCAACTTGTCAAGGCAAATCCATTTGACTCACCATCTTTGTACCATTTGAAAGGCTCGCTCGATGTTACCATTCTGAGTATGAACTCATCCTCCAAAATGACATTCCACATGATGAGATATTTCACCATGCCTTGACCATGTTCATGTATAATTCAAGTCAAAACAATCCACAAGACTCGTAGTGTCGATTATAATCGCTCGAATGATTCGATCGTTGAGCAAGCTATCGAGCTCACCCCTCAACTCGTCAACTCCTTTGATGGTATTTGGATCCTTTGCTACGTTGGGACGAGTTGAATCCTACAGCGGGTGCGACGTGTTTACTTAGCTCGATCCATGATCTAATCCGCCTAACCTCCCATACTTGGGATCTTCACATTTTCATGGTTCAACATTCTTCTTCCCCCTCGAATCATCATTCTTGACTCGAGTCTAAGTTCACTTCACCGACTCCAAAGAATTACCCCACCTTTTAGCTCGGTGAGTAGTTTTCTCCATGTAAAATCTTCTTATAAGCTCAACTCCTAATTACTCAGAGCATGTTTCACATCAAAAATCATTACAACAATCATCCCAACTACGTTTTTGACCTCACTTAATTACCCAACAAACACATCAAAACCATCCTTCCATGTACTCCCTAAATATGTTTTCTCACAACTCATTCAACTCGAGAGATGAATTCCCCATTTGCCTTGATGATTTTCCTGCATTGGCTCTTCTGGCTTGGGATCTCGGACATTGTTCGTCCCATGCCGAGTTACTCACCTTGGCTTCCATTGTAAAAGTACCTAAAAATCTGAAGTAGTGGGCTTTGGGATTTTTAGCTCACTTTTCCTTGCCACCAACTTGGCAAATTGGTCTCTAATCTCCATAATTCTAATGATCACGAAACTTTTACTTTAGCTTGCCACCACCAAAATTTAAAACTAGCTCCAACTCAAACATCTCCCATCGATTCGACTTCGTATTCCCATCGAGTTAGGCTTTGAAAGCTCCAAACTTAGCCCCATGTAAGCCCAAAATCATCTCTCCTGCCTATGTGACGCTCCCGCATTGATTCCAATAAACCTTGACTTAGAGACCTATGATCAAATTCATCATCTCCTCATCGATGCTTCACACCACGCATCAATGAAACTACAGAGCTTGGTTTCTACCTAACTTCTTTTCAAGAGCTCATCCACCTCCTCCATGAGCACACAAACTCCATGATCTTAGTGCACTTGGCTTGTCTCGAGCCAAGTCATTATTTATGCCTTACGAGTTTCTCATTATACCTAGGATTTCCATGTACGTCTGTCTATCGAGCCAACCTTTATTTTCTTATTTTACCACATTCAGCCCACAATCGGCACTCTATGGTGTTTTTATCATGATGTTGAGCTATCTCTTGATGAGCTCATAGAGTTCTACTAATGAGTTCTTCTTATGATCCCTATTCCCCTTCCAAATCCCAAGTATTAACTCAATAAATTATAAATGTTTTCCCGACATATAGGTTATTACAATCTAACCGAGGTATATCGAATGGCTCGTTGAGCCACTCAAAAACTCACCCTAGCCCAATGTATCAAGATAACCTTTTTCTCGCGTAACTAATTCAATCCCTGCATGAGCTATGATCTTTGAAAATCCTAATGCCTTACTCTAAATAATTCACACGATGCTACATCAAGCCATGCACCAACCTCCCATGCTTAGTTCTATACCATTCCATCTTGAACCCCTTTGGCTGCATTACATCCTTGTTGAATAGGCATCGAGTTATCTAGTTGAATTGTCCGAGCTCCCAAAGCCCTCGACTCAACTTCTCCTTCCATGGGCTAATGATTTATAGATTAAACTCCATTGTGTATAAAATGAGTTGTTATCTATCTCTCAACCGAGTCTTTGAGCCCCATTTTTGAGTTTCGAACATCAATATATTGATGAGCCTTCAACATCAATGCTAAAATGCATCGCCGTGAATCGAGCCACGGCTCGAACCTTTCCCACATCCCATGAGGTATGACTTTTACAAATTTTCTTCCCTTCTTGACTTGGTAACCTAGCTTCACATGACCCGAGATACCATCTAACAAATGCTGGTTTGACATTTCTAGCCCACATCTAAGATTTGACATCTCTCACGAAAACCACACTCCGATCTCAGCCCCACTCCTTCTATATCGGTGAGCTTGAATCGATGTATTCCTTTTCACGCCATGAACCTCAATGATTTGGTTTTGAATATTCCTTCTGTAATGGTCGAGCTTCTTCTTCCTTTGGAAGCATTTGCACTCTTCCACATCAATTCACCTCCAAGCCTTAGCATAAAAACTAACTCATCTGATCCATTTGAAAAGTCTACTCACCAACACTTATACTAACTTGAACTCACGAGTTATTCATTCCTGGTGAGATCTTCAATTCAGATTTATTATGCTTTCATTGTGCAAGCTTCTCCTCATCTTTAATTCTTTATAAATACTAAGTTATTAAGATGGCTCAACTTGAGTTATTTGCTCAAAAATTTTGTATACATCGATGAGTTGATTGATCTAGAAGGTGTAAACAAAGAGCTAGCTTAGCTCGATTTGCATGACCGAGACATGTTCAATAAGATTTGGGTTCATTGGTTCGTTCAACATCGAGTTCGGTAGTGCATAACCTAAACATAGCAAAAAGATTTTAGAGCTCGATAGAGTTGCATTGAATCTCATATTACTTGATGTACTAATATTAACTCGTCGAGTTGCTCACTAAGCAGCTCAGTGAGTTGTTTTGTAGCTTGATGTCGCCTAGGCCTCCCACAAATTTTTCCTTGATTTGTAAACTTCATTATACATTATTGGAGTTGATTCGGTAATAAAAACACAATAGGACCTTTGAAACATGATTTCTTAATTTTAATAAATTTCTCTCACTCCTTGGTAGAAAGTAGACCTACGAGAGGCCAACTTCCACAGTCTGAAAATTCATAAACTTCTAAGACCCAAAGTATGAAAACAATCTGAAACGTTCTCAAAATTTTCCATAACACCAAGATGTTCCTTCAGCAAAAAAATATTCCTATAACATCCCCAAAATGTTTCATGAAGGGGTTTTTCATTCCTAGGGTCAGATTGACCCATGTTGTCCAATTTTTCCATGTGTGAAAAAATTGATAACAATACACTATAACAAATTTACCTGTGAAACTATTGAGTGCTTCATTCATCAGTCTCATGAAAGTACTAGGAGCATTTGTTAAGCCAAATGACATGACTAACCATTCATAAAGACCATCATTAGTCTTGAAGGTTTTTTTCAATTCATCCCATTCTCTGATTCTAATTTGATGATATCCACTTTTCAAATCTATTTTAGAGAAATATGCAGCTCCACTCAAACAATCAAGCAAATCATCAATTCTAGGTAATGGAAATCTATACCTGATAGTTATCTTGTTGATTGCTCTGGATTTTGTACACATCCTCCAACTTCCATCCTTCTTAGGACTCAACACTGTAGGAACAACACAAGGGATCAAACTTTCTCTTACCAGCCCTTTGTCCAACAATTCTTGGACTTGTTTGATTTCTTCATTCTCTCTTGGAGTCATCCTATAAGCAACCTTGTTTGGTAAATTTTCTCCTAGAATCAAATCAATGTGATGGCTGATGCTTCTCAATGGTGGTAGCTCATTAGGAAAATCATCCACAACAATGTCAATGTATTCATTCAACATGTCTTGTATCTCTAAAGGAAAATTAGTCAACTTAGTGCTAGTGACTACACTTTTAGGCTTACCAATCACAACAAAGTTTACCTCTTCTTTCTTCATTTCATGCAAGAACTCTTTACCTCCCATCAACATCACTTTATAACTCTATCCTGCTTCATCATGTTCATCCTTCAATGGTGTAAGAGTATGCTCAATCCATCCTTCATGAATGTGTATGTATTATTCATTCCATCATATATATCCTTGTCAAATTGCTAAGGCCTCCTTATTAAGATGTGTCATACATCCATAGGCATAACATCACAAACAACCTGGTCTTTGTATGAACCAATCTGAAACTCCACCTTACATTGCTCATTCACCAACAATTGATGCCCCTTTTGCAGCCAAGAAACCTTATAGGGTGTTGGATGTGCCTCTTTCTTCAAGCCTAGCTTCTCCACCATCTCAGTTGACACAAGATTGTCAAGTACTTCCACTATCTATTACAACCTTGCAGCATTTTCCCTTACTTTTGCATCTAGTTCTAAAAAAGTCTTCCTTTGTGGTGGTTCTACAACTTCCTTGTTAGGTTTCAACAAAACTCTTTTCATTAAATATGACTCACCACCTTCTGGAATATCTTCTTTCTTTGTTGTTGCAGGTTCTTCAACTTCCTCTTCACCTTGAGCTACATGCACACCCATCTCATGGCTAGTTGAAGGGTTATCTAGAAACTCATAGGACATATGGCCTGCATACTTGTTGCATTTGAAACATTTTCCCAAGAATCTTCCTCTTCCTCTTTGATAACCTTGGTATGGTCTCCTTCCTCTTGGTGTATAGCTCCCTCTTGAGCTTTTTGATTTTTTCCCTTCTTCCTGTGACATCTCTAGCTATCTTCTATCTCCTTGTACCCCTCTACCTGTGAAGGTGCTACCTCTACCTCTTAAAAAGAATCCTTTTTCCTATAAAGCTTCTCTTCCGCTTTCAAGGAAAATTGATATGCCTCTTCAACTGACCTAGGAACAGTAAGACTGATTTCATCTTGGATGGAAAATTTCAAATCATTAATATAACTTACTACCTTCTCTAATTCATCCTCAGTATGATCTAATATGATAGTCAATCTATATAACTCTTCAGTGTATTCTTTTACTGACATTTCTTTTTGCTTTAAATTCTGCATTGCTTGAAAAGATTAACTTCATAGTATTTAGGAATGAATTTACCTTTCATTTTTTCCACCATTCTATCCCAACTTTTGATCTTTGGCTTTCCTTTCCTCCTTTCTTCTTGTACTCCATCCCACCATAGGGATGCATGCTTCTTCAATCTTGTCATGGCATACTTGACTTTCTTGTCATCTTCCTCAATCCCTTCATACTCAAAATACTTGTCTAGGGCCTTGATCCAGTCAATCAGCTCCTCCACATTCAGATTTCCCTCATACATTGGAACCTCTATCTTTCACTTAGAATACTTGGAATTCACCTTCATTGTGGCTTTGATTATCCTATCTTTAGTGGTATCATCTTCTACCACTAATTTTTCCCTTGTTTGATTCTCTTATCCATCATCGACTTCTGCCATGTCAGTGCCTCTTCTCTTATCCACTTCTAGGTCTTGTAACATAGTTGTCAGGTTCCTAATTTTCTCTACTAATGTCAATTGTTCTTCTTGTCTCCTTCCTCTACCTCTATTCCTCATTTCCATTTTGGGACTCCTGCAAATCAACCTCTTTACCTTCTACTTCTTGGATCTTTGTATTGTGCACAATAGTTTTCTCTAGTACCACAATGGTGAGATTTTATATACACTCTTCACACTTCATTGATCCTCTCTTTTGTATGATGATGTTACCTTGGTTGATCAACCCACACACACTTTTCAAGACTAGTCACACACTTAGGAATCATTTTTATACATCATATATACATGCTTAAAAGGAAAAAACATACCAATACAAATATGTTCACACCTAGCACACTTGTTACACACCACACACACCTAGGCTAATGGTTATCTAGGATCAAAATAGTAGAACTTGGCCATAAGGCCCTATTTCCTTCCTAGACCAAGCTAGTGGCTTGTAACCATGATTTCCTAGTTTACATAAGATAAATTTCTCTAACGAGGATCTAACAAAACCAAGAAAAGTTCCAGAAACCCGTGATGAAGGTATAAAACATATGAAAAGTGTAGATAGGTTTTTTTTGTACGGAATGTCACTTCTAGGACTGTTATAGGCCTAATTAGGTCTCCTAGAAGGCTAGAAGTGTGGTGCAAAGGGTTCTAATTTTAATTCAACCTTATAATTCATGAAAAGAGGTATAATGGAACATTTCATAGCTATCACAAACATACTTAGCCTTTTCCCACTCTATAATATCATAAAACCTCTAATATAGCAGTGAAACTAAGAATTTCATGCCTTAAATATAGGGGTCTCATGGAAAGTATAGTTACTAGTGAAATTAAGCTCTGCACACTCATACATTTTTTGATTACATAAGGAACATGGAGATTACAAAGTTTGATATTTTTCCACTGTACGGTTTGTGAGTTCTAGGAAGCCCTAGTTTAAAGGAAGCGAATGTAAATTTTAGTCCATAGAGCTACTCCCGAGGTTTTAAGACTTAAAATAAAAATTTTAGGATTGTGATGATACCCTCCAACTACTCCATACATCACAATAGGATTTCTATCTTGAAAACCACGATTGTCACCTTCTAGATCTTGGTACGTGCATGGTTCTTAGTGCATGCATAGAAGAAACATGTAAAAACATTAAAAATACATCATAATATCACACCAAACCTTAATATTAGTTTATTCATACTTAATCATGCTTATTACATCCAACCCACATGGGAATATACATACGAGACCAAATTCCAAGTTTGGGTACTTCATTTCACACTCTAGTCTTACTCAACTACCCCCCAAGATAGCTTAACCATTTCCTAGATTAATCAAGGACCTTAACAACATCAAATATTACTTACTGAATTGATTCCACATAACGATAAGATCTCCAAGCCTGATTTACATATTATGGCCTTCACATGTAGAAATGGGCCTTATTTGGTGTCTACAAACCACTTTTCCCATTTTGGAAATTTTGAATTACATGTTTTTGGAGAGAGATTATAACACCTATCCTTAGGACAACCTAGACTCAAACACAAGCATTACAACACTCAATGATAACCTATTGATGCTCCTCCATCACATGTCTTACTCTTGATGAGCAATGTCCCACTTTCCCACCGGTCTATCCCTCTCCAATCGTAAGGCATCAAGTGATTCCTACGATAGCATTAGATCCTCTCCGTAGTCACCTTCCTCATCTCCCTCTCCACCCCTCTACCTCCATTCAACTTTATCTCCATGAGTGGCAAACTATTGTGTCCACCACTCATTAAATCTATCCACCACCCCCACATCATCAACATTCACTACCTTGGGTTCCCCTTCCTCCTCGTCAGCCCCACCTTATCTATAACCTATGCGAGAAATTACTGCTATGAATCATCATTCCAATATACTATCACTCACAGAGTAGTTTGCTAGAGACCCAAACTGTATCCACACCTAAGGAAACTTAACTACCTCTAGCATCTCTTCCCTTTTCCCCTACACCCACTACACCTTCCTCATCCCCATTAACTCCATATCCATCCCCTGTAATACTGGGGTATTTCACATAAGGTTTCTAGACTACATTATGTATGGACAGAATCTGTCATTGATTGACATAATAGGTTTGGTATGTCTCAACCCCATCATCTCTCATCCAATCAAATCACCATCTCATAAACCCTACAACATATTCTGTTGGATCTCTTGCTCTCAAGGAAGCCATGGTGGCCTCACAACAACTATAAGCTCGTAGGCCTAATAATGTAATAAGAATGCCACATCCAACCCATACTTATGACTGTAACAAACATCTAGATCTCATGGTAAACTTGAGCCAATAGTGCACAACCCTACGTAACACATTCGTATGCTCCATAATCTCCGTAATGACACCCATAAAATACTAAGGAAATATTCCACTGTTAAATTTAAACGCATAACATGATATATCCAACATAACTACGGACATCGGTTGGTTACCCAACATGTCTACATCATAATAAGTCTCAATTTGAAAACCCTTAGTTGTGTATCTAATGTTTAGGACATCATCACCATATAGCCACCTCATAGTATCAAGATGGGCCTCTCGGGTGATCAGTACTACCTACTCACCCTTGATTGGTATTCTAAGAAACTTGTACACATCCTCTAATGGGATAGTCATCTCATGACTACTGAGAACTAGAATGCCTTAGTGCTCGGATCCCATTTATCAATCAAGGACATCATCATCCTTACATCCCAGGAATTCATTTGGTATTAGCGGAATCCTCCTAATCCAACAGGGCATCAAATAGTCCCACTCTCCATCTGTCACATCATCCCTAATCCTCTCTAACATCTATGGTACCCTTTCACGGAGATAAATAGTATCTCTATTCTATAAAATACACAAAACACATATCAGTTAGCAACTTCAACAAAAATCAAATAAATCATCTTTGATTGCTAATGATAAAAGTTTAGACTAAATTAATCAATGATGATCCACCTAATTACTATCGATCATATGATTGATGTCGATTGGGTATTCCCACCACAAAATTTTAAAAAAAAACACCAAAAAAAAATACACAAAAATAAAAAACAACAAATTCAAACCTACTTACTCCTCTCCTAATGTGCTTCTTCTTCCTACCATTATCACTCGTCTCCATCGCTCAAAACACTCAAAAACACTTACTCAGAGCTCTCGAATCGCACAAGCACTCATCAAAATGAACTATTTTTGTGACCACCTTGGATTTTATATTTTACATTTTAAGAATCATAGGTGACCCCAAGTCATCGCAATTTCTGCTCCCAAATGTCATTCATCCATAGTATACTTGATTTTAACCTTATTTACACATCTTATCTATTTTGGTCACTTAGATCTTTGTTATCACACTGCGACTTCATGAAAATATTTGTTCCTTTACTTTGATGCTTAGCACCTTGTCAAAACTCTATTTTTGACTATACACAATTTTTACACACCCTAAAGATGTTTCCTTTGACCCTTTAGTCCCACAAGTTTGACACATCCCCATGAGAGTGATCCTATTGGATCCTATCCATGTATTCATTTCCCAAAACATGCATCCATAGGTGGTCAAAATTATCATCACCTACTAGAGGTCATATAACGTCCCCTACCAAGTGTTTCCAATATTACTACCATCTCTACAAATGCCTCCAACATGTTTATTTTAGACTACAAAGAAATCCTGGAGCATCTTAAAAGAAAACCTATCCAAAAAATCAAATCACTTCAATAAAATGACCAACATAGTCGTTCATTGGCTTGAGGGTGAATAATAACATTAGCATAATTGGGGCATCCTCGCTAGTTTTTGTCTCATATCCTATGCCTGTAGAGAGTTCAACAAAATGGAAAAATATAGACACCTCCTTTTCACCCCTAGGTGACCCAACACGTATTATTCACATTAATCATAATTATAAGTATCATCACTATCCTAATTACACTTAAAAATTACTATCTTAAATCATCATTTACTGCATAAGTCTCATATACCCTACGTTAACCACTCAAAACCACCCTAGCCTAATTTACTCTACCCATTCTAACCCCCTAACCTCCCACCGTTCACATGTTAGGAGTATTATTATTTCTCAAATGAATTATTGTAAGGTTTATATTTAGATTGTTTGTTGTGAGATATAATCTCATGTATTATGTAATGGTTAGGGTTCTTGTGAGTTGTTTTATTGACTCATGTATATAGGAGTTTTGGAGAGAATAGTGGGTGCATTTGTTATACAAACTTCCATGAAAATAGGATATATCTCTCCTATATATGTACTTGGTTTTAATAATGAATTAACTAAGATTTATTATATTAATCATGTAAAAATCTGGTTATGCCACTTTATTTGGTATCAGTAGTGAGGATAGGGTTAAAAGAATTTTGAGGGGCGAGTTATAGTGAGATTTGTCCCTATGGCATGGAATTCATGTTTGAATAAATCTCTCTAGATTAGATTTGTAGTTTTTTTGGTGTTGATTTAGCTTTTATAGGTTCGTAAATCTTTGGAAAATAAGTGTTCGGTGGATTCATTTTGTTAGTGGCTTACTACGAATTTTGTGTACGAGATCTCTAATTTACCCAACTCATGAAATTTCCTTGATCAATTTATCAATCTTGAGAATTGGTTTGTTTTAATTTGCGGACCTATGATATGTCCAAGAATATGTGGTCTCAAATCTATACACCTCTCTAAGCATACATTTGTATGAAATCGGAGTGTCTTCATGTGTGGTGGATCAATGGAAGTGTTATCATCCTTTAGGCACTAATCAAATCAACTACATTCATAATTGTGAGATGTGACTCCATAAAATTTTATTCAAAACAAGATTTAGCCCCATCATTGGTGAAAGATTACAGTTTTTGGACTCTCAAAGCAAGTCATATATTTAGTTGTGGTTTTTATATTTGTGATAAGGGCTTCACATTGATCAATTTTTTTGGTTCGCTTCGTGATTACAAAATTTTATTTGCATTGAACATTGAACTAATAATTCCTAGATACGTGGAGGTTATCTCTATCTTTGACAAATAGTAGTATTGTCATTATTTTTCCACTACGCAAGTCATCGACGTGTCATTCTGCAGATAGAAATATCTATGCAAGATGCGCATAGTAATGAACCATTGGTGTCTGATCTATTTGTGGATCTAAAAAAATTCTGCTCCTTTCCACGCTATAACAATTCTATTCACTTCGCCTTCATTCACTCTTCAACTTGCTAGCCTTGTTCGATCAATGCTAAAAGGTAATTCAAATATTAAGTTAGTTGTGTTTTTATAAAGTAAGGTTTGGTCTAAGTGCTTAGTATTCCAAATTTTTAATAGTTAGTTAATAAACGTGTTTGTATAGGTTCTTTACGATTCGTTACATTTCCATAAACTAAAATAATGACATTGGTATATTGTTGTAACATCTTTGACAAAAATATTATTGTGATTACATTCCCTCTTGACATTGCAAACGTTGACATGTGATTTTTCTTAGGAAGGTGTACTCTTATGACTTTTGGAAATCATGTTTGTAATGGATAAATTATTACTGTGAAGAGGTTCACTTTGTTGTGATTTCTACTTACTTGAAAATGAGGCCATTCATCTTTTTGTACAACTTTAATTCATTTTAAAAAAATTATTTAGAGCTTGTGTTGTTGTTGTCTAAACTCATTTTGTGTTGACAGAAAAACCTTGGATCAATTCCATTGATCCAAGGTATGCTTTAGTTCTCCTTACCTGATTCATCTGGTTGACTTGGCATTACAAACGTAGGGTGAAGTGGAACTAAGTTGTGTTTTGTTTATAAAATTAAAGGACCTGACTTCAAGTGTCCCTGTTTTGCATCATTCTGTAATTGGTAAGTCTCACGTCTTCTTGTTAAATATTTTATAAACCTTTGAATAGTGTAATAATACCAAGGACCTATTACTTAGTTATCAAGGTAAACACCTTAATCTAAGTTGTAATGTCTATACTATTTGGATTTTAACCTAAGGTAGTTAATGTTGGTGTGTGTGTTTTTCCACATCATTAGGTGAGTCATCTTACTTAGGTGAGATTGTAGGTCTATGTGTCATTTAGGGGTCATTATGAGATTCCCTTACGCGTCGGTCGTCGACGCGTCGGTGCATCGACACCACCGGTGTGTCGGTGCGTTATATGTGTCATTGGGAGTTACACTTCTATTACGGGAATGTAACTCCCTCTCTACTCGAGTTATCATAATTACAAAGACCTTTGGGGTTACTTTCAAGCACCTCCTATATGTACATGTCTTTTGATATATGAGATAGAGGAGAGTTTATGGCTTAACCGGGTTCTACCCATTTGTTGAATCTTTGCATGCACATTCAGTTGATGCTCGCTCCTCCCGAGATCTCTTCACGCTGTCATTCGCACATCTGTTGATTTGCACGTCATCCCTTGTGATCCTCGCTTACGGGTTTTCAAACCCTCTTTCATGGTATCAGAGCGGATCTTGTGGATCCATGCACTCCTTGACATTTCTGTGCGTGTTTTCTAGCTTCCGGCGTGATATTCAGATCTCTTTCAGCGTGTGTCGTAATGGATATTCCGTTGTGTGCTTCAGTGCATTGATTCGGGATTTTTACCTCTGTTCGGTTCTTGAGTGTTCATGGTTTCGAGTTTAGTGGTTATTGGTCTTCGACCATTCGCTGTAGCTCTTCATGCCCATGCATCGGCTTCTTGCTCATGTTGCATTTGTTGGTGTTTGGTTTTCATGGTTTTGGCTTTACGAAGGTTGTTATTCTAGGCTTCTCTGTATTTCACGAGCCTGAAACCTTGTTGAATCTATTGGCCGACTTCCCCAGCTCTTGTTTTGTGCTCTACTTGCCTTTGTTTAAGGGACTCGTGCATGGTTCGTGGTTTGATCATCAGTGCATTGGAAAGCAGATTGAATCATGTGGGCATGGACTAGTTTGGTAGCTGCTAAGGCTCTGTTGGTGAGGCATGACTGTAAGAGGGAGTGATAAGCCGAGGAGCCTATATGCCCTTCCATGGCCTACAAAATGTCTATGCCTTCTTTCAAAAGACTTTCGCTGACACGTCATAGTCACTCACATCATTATTTTTTTGGTTCCATGCACTCACAAAGTCGTGCCCTCAAACATCCTTTCCTCGTACATTGATAGCCAAATTTGTGTAGTTGTTCTCGTGGTGGGTTTGCTCCTCCTTGGCTCGAGCATTTTTTCATTTGTGTGGATCCTTGCGTGATACACCAGACCTACTCGTGGCCGTTTCACCTGTGCTTAGCCGTTTTTGATCTTTTTTGGCATTTTTTTAGTCTAGGGCTTCTGCACACCCAAAGCCATGACCATTTTTTTGGCTTTTACGGTGTTTTTGGTGGTTTGGGTCTTCTCAGTTACGGTCTGTCCAACATGTCATTTCTGTCCTTCCTAAGGGAAGGCACACAGTTCATTGTGGGTGGCTCTTCTTCAGTCTAGAGGTAGAGGATCTCGTCATCGACATTCTTCTAGGAGACTTCCTAGAGCTATAGAGTTCAGATCCATCCATGGCATCTTCTGCATTCCTCTCGTCTCCCTCTTCTTCTCTCTTCTTCTTCTTTCCGAGAGATTGCCTCTTTGTACATGGGTACCCTTTCAGGATCGTCTAGAGTTGGGACCCATATTTGGCATCTTTCTTAGATTAGAGAGTGTTTTGTTCTCTTGTGGTGGATGTTTTTCCCACTGGGTTTTCCTTCACTGCTTGGGACTTCTTTCTTGTACATGGGTACCTTATCAGGCCTTGTGCCGGGACCCATTTCTTGTTTCTGAATTGCCGCCTCATCCTAAGTTACGATAAAGGGGGGTTGTTGGTGTGTGTTATTTTCCACATCATTAGGTGAGTCATCTCACTTAGGTGAGATCGTAGGTCCATGTGTCATTTAGGGGTCATTATGAGATTCCCTTATGCATCAGTGCATCAGCGCGTCAGTGTGTCAACACGTCAGTGCGTCAATGCATCATATGCATCATTGGGAGTTACACTTCTATTCTAGGAATGTAACTCCCCCTCTCTACTTGAGTTATCATGATTGCAGCACTGGGGGTTACTCAGCACCTCCTATATGTTCAAGTCTTTTGATCTATGAGATAGAGGAGAGTTTATGGCTTAACCGAGTTACGCCCGTTTTGAATCTTTGCATGCACATTCGGTTGATGCTCGCTCCTCTCAAGATCTCTTCATGCTGCCGTTCGCATTTCTGTTGATGTGCACATCGTCCCTCATGATCCTCGCTTATGGGTTTTCAAACCCTCTTTCGATTAAGACCTACCTAGGACCTATTGATAAACTATTAAGGTTATTACCCTAACCTAAGATGGTATGTTTTATGGTTAGGAAGTTTTGAAACAACCTAAGGCAAATACTATTTACCTAGGACTAAGGTTGATTTCTAACCTAATGTAAATCTAACCTAAACTAATGCTATCTAAAGGGTACCTACAGACTACTTAGCAAGTGGTAAGGGCGGTGGCGTTGGTTTTCAAGGCATTAATGAGATTTGATTTTGGTTTTAAATACCCTCTGAACTATCAGTTTTGGTGGAGGCATGGGGAGTTAGGGGGATGCCTAGTTGGCATCATCACTAAATATAAATTGCATGCAAATTTTGAAAAGAAGGTTCACCAAACTTGGATGGTGGTGGTGAGGAGAGATAAGAGGGAAACTGACAGTCCTTACATTAATTAGCTTTGGTAATGGAAAAGAAACCGCCTAAGAGATATGTAAAGAGGATTTTTGGAAAGTTGTTTGATCTTTGGTTCATTTTGATTTTTGCTTTGCATGGAGTTTTGGTTCTTGAACCAGTAGTTCTATTTTTATCCATCGATATTCTTGGCATTCTTGAGCTATTTTTGGATCCTGTGGAGGTATAAGAGGAAGTAGGAATGTTGGAGTTGTTGACGTCACTTGGAAAAAATAGAGAGACTATGGAGGCTTGGTTGGAAATCTTCTACAAATCGATAAGAAGCTCTATCAGGCATGATAGGCTCTATCCATTAAGTTGTTCTACTTTTTACTAAGTTTTTCATTAAAATAACTCTGCTCTTGGAAACAAATGAGTTTTTATGATATGTTTATCTTGCATTCATTCTTGTATTTTCACTGTATTTACCTACTTGAAATCACTATGTGACGAAGATTTGATCTTGGTTTGTTTCTTTGTTGGAAAAGTGAACAAGTCAGGATTTAACCATTGTTTGGGCTGTATGTTGCCAAATCTTGCGATCTTCTGTTGAATGTAAAAAATATATTATAGAAGGGCTCACTATTGTTAGAGATAGGAGTTGGGTTGTTTCTTTTATTGAGTGAAAGTTTGAAAATGGGCTATCTTCTATTGAGCTCAAGATGATTTCAAATATTTTATAGATGTTTGAACTATGTTAAATAAGATAGTCTAACTTAGCGTTTAGGGAGTCGTTTTATTTGGAAAAAAGTGTAACATGTTATCTTTTGTTGTTGTCTTTGAGAAAAATTTTATTCGAGAACTCGGTTGGACTATTATGGAAGAAGTGTGATTTAGATTTTGGTTTTCCCTTGTTTGAAATGTGATTAATTCATACTAGCTTCTACTTGAAATTTTATGACATCAATTTTTTTCTTGCACCTATAAGTCTTGAGTAGATTTGTTAAAGACTCACCTAACTTTGAGTCTAAACAAAACTCCTTGTTCCAATATGTCTGATAGTAGGGCTGAAAGTTAGTTGTGGTTGTGATTTTGGAAAGGCTTATTGAATTTTTACGCATATTTTTTGAAATAATATTTCGTCTTCTGAGAGATTATCTTATTAGTTCATCTAGTTGTATTTACTGAATCCTGACATTTAAATTTGATATATATAGATGTTACTAAAGGAAATCCAAGCCGAATTATGGTTTAGTGCAGTCCTGACTATCTTAAGGAAATTAGATGGAATGTTTTTGGTTTTACTCTTCTCCTTTTGAGCTCGACTTCGAGCACCTGACTTGGGGTCATGTCACTTTTTTTGTTCTTCCTTGTGGTCGAATCGGAGTTGGGTTCTTTCCTTTCTTACCCTATAGATTGTTCCTTTGATTCTTGTGAAGTTGGGAATATGGGTTAGCTTGACTGTAAATCTTGTATTCATTTTCTTCATTTACCATTACGGGATGGAAAAGCTTTATTGCTATGACACTTGAAAAGAAATTAAGGTCACATAAGATTACATTATTTAATGGTACTCTGTCTCTCTCTTGAAGGGAAAATTAAAGAAATGTATAGATTGATTTTGTTAATGTCGGGATGAATTATAATGTTCATTTTTTATTTGTTGCTTCAAGTACTGTTGCCAATGAATCATTTGAATAACTTTTTTCACATATTTTCACTCTGTAGTTGTTCTTATTTGTACGTTGAGATAACTTTATCATTGGATTCTTACTTGCATGTTGCAGTCATATATCTCGATTCAATACCGAATAGTTCTATGTTTTCAATGTTTGTTAGTGTAGAATGATTTCTTAATCAGATCTGCCTCTACTCTTTTATTCCTAATTTGTATTCCTCTTTTTAGGATGGAATAATGAGATCTTATCTCATCCTTGTGTGTTGACATCCTTCTCTCTATTCTAGGTTAAGGTATTCAATATTGTTCTCTTCGAACTCTAAAGGAATATATAGGTTGTTCTCTTTCTCCCTCTTTTCATCTTCTCCTCATCTATATTACTCCTGTAAGGAGCTGACCTGATTGGTTGTATTACTTTGATGGATTACAGAGTGGGTATTTGGAGGATAGACCTTTACTTCTTCTCCTTGACTATTATTTTGTTAGGGATCTAATTATGGTGATGTGTGATAAATTCCAAGTGCATGTAAATGGAATTTATGCTCTATCAAACCTGTAGATGCTAACCTAAAACTTAGGCTAGAGTTTGGATTTGAATTTGGATGTAGTATCTTAATATAGGAAACTCTTACTTTAAGATGTTGATGGTTCATCCTAATTTTTTTCATAAAGATTGAATGAGCTTGGCCTTAGATATTCTATGATGGAGTAAGTTAATGTTGAGTATTGTAGATCATTTCTTCCTTAAAATAACTCTATTTTTGTGAATTATTAGAGTTATTAACTTTCTTTGATTTAGATTGAATGAATCAAGAAATGAGCTATAAATATCTATAGTAGGAATGTGGTAAGTAATTCGGATGGAATATTATTTAACTGGTATAAAATTCCTTATGAAATCATTGGATGAACATTGATTGATTACATCATGATATTTATTTAATGTTAATATGGCCTGACACTTTGTTCTTCCTTTCATGATTTTGTTATTTCGTATGATGTATCTTTCGTAGTGTTTTAGTTGTTTCATAAAAGAAAATTTCTTTTTATGAAACAGTTAGTTGAAAGCATATCGTTTTAATGCTTAGTGCTTATCATGCTCAATTTAATGAACCGACTCATGCTAGCAATTTTTGCAGATGGACTTCGTAAGTGATAAAAGGAGACAAGATATTTTATGATGTTACTTTTTTTACCTAAAGACTGGATATTTTATGAGGAAATATGATTCATTATTGAAATGTATTGTAAGAGGAAAAGTTGTATTTCTTATTGAGTTTATTGATATTGTTTGACATTAAAGATGTCTGAAATGTTTGGACTTGTAAAGTATGTATTCCTCTTAAATGAATGGAAAATATTGTGGGTTTAATTGTACTTGATGTGTCATTCTCTTTGTACATTCTAGTGAAGGAAATTATAGGATTATCTTTATTCTCTCATATTCATATCTGTATGGAATACTTTCATTGACTTAAAATGAATTAGGTGGTAAGGGAAATAGATACACTATCCCTTTATTAAAATGCAACTTAACAAGTTGGCATTCATGGCTGATCATTTAACTAAATCAATATGGTTTAATAAAATGGTGTTAGTGCAAATTCATTATGATATCTTGAATAATGTAAGGGGTTGCAATGAACCCTAATTCTTAATAAGAAAGAGGAAGATGAACTACCTCTTGACCAATACCTTTAAAGGTATAAGACAATTGAAAGGTAAACATGAACATTTAACAAGTAGACTTCATCTCAATGAAGTCTAAAATAAAGGGATCTAATTCGGAACTTAAACGAACTAAGAATGAATGAGTAAATTGAGTGAACCATATTATTTGATTTTTGTTTCTATTTTATTAAAACCTGAATTCTAAAGTAGATAGGTAATAAAAAAGGGGGAAATATTAATGTTTCTACAAAGCAATTGTAACTCAATAATAGTTAGAAATCTTAGGGGTTAATGAAACTAGTGATTCAGTAGGGTTACTATAATTAGACCTTAATTATAGAAAATAATTAAGTAATTAACTTCTTCAGGGATATGTACATCTAGATGGGATGACTCAGACAGATGTTGGCACACGCCAACTGTAAAATAGTACCTTCATGAAGACTTGGGTCTTCGTGAGGATATTGTGCTGAAATTGACATGTTGCAACACCCTTCAGGTTAAATCACCTGGATTTACATAACTCGGACTTGTTCTTAGTTATACCCTAAGTTAGGTTAGAAGCATGATTTAGTGTCAGGGACATCTCGATGACTTAGGATAACTAGACACACGTGATTGACTTAGGTCGATCGAGTATGCCTATGTATCCTTAGTCCTTGTAAGTAGTCCTCTACACTAAACAATGTTGCTACCCTTGGTTAGGGTAAAACCTGGAACAAGTGGACTGACAGGAGTCAATAAAGACCATTCTAGATAATAGATGAAGTGGGGTGAAGGACGTATTCCGTTTGACAAGTATGTCATCTAGGAATAGTAATATGAACAATATGTTGGAAATCTTTGGCCAAAGTATCGCAAGCTACTGGTTGCATTGTCCTATGTCACCTAGTTTAAGAAGTGAGATTTCAGATGAATATTGGTAACAAATATTTAGATAGGCCTCTTAAATAGAACACTTAATACCAGAAAAGGGTAAGAGAACCAAGTATACCTAGTATACAATTCAATGAGTTAACATGAGAGATCAGTATGATACCGAGTCATGAAATGAGAGATTAGTGTTTCATCGAGTCATTACAGCTGCATATGGTTATCTGTTATGAGATTGATTGGCATGGAATGTGTGTTCTAAATTATGATTATTTAGAACATAGTACATTCGTATAAAAAAATTCTTGTTTCTAAAGTCTTAAAATGAGAATGTTACAATTGTTTCATTCATAATCATAAAATGTCTCACCATCAAAATTTATTTTCAAGTCTATTTCAATGTAGATTCCTTTTTTCTGAGTCAAAGTGTCATCGATAAAATCATAAGTCATCTTTACAGAGTAAAATATTGTAAAAATAAAAAAATGCCTTACGAATGGATTTTCAATGATACCCGATGTCCGGAAAATAAAAGATTTCACATTGCGGGGAAGTTATACATATAAACCCGATTTGGAAATTATTGAGTTTCATATCTGAATTAGGTTGAGCTAGCAATGTGACACTTGAGGATGGAGGCACACAACAGCGAAGGACAACCAACGGCCTCTCATCGATTACTAATAGCGGGCCGCATATCGATTATGGTGGCATTTTTGTGGTTTGAGTATTTGATTTTCAGTTGTGCATTTTGTTCAATGTGGGTTTGTTTTTCAGATTTTCAATGTAGTGTGAAAAATAAGAAAAGAGGTTCATTCATGTTCACGTTTGTATGTGGTTATTCCTACATACTTCCCTGATGTGATAAAATTTTGAAGAACATATATCATATTAAAAAGAAACATCATGTTTCTTGAAGAGGTTGAACAATCATATGTGTTCCTATTCATACCTAGGTTTGTGGTAAGCCTTGTAAAACCATTAAAGGATGTACATATGGTTCATGCTAAAGTTCCCACACTAAGTGGGTCAAATGTGTTCCCTACAATGATTTTTTTTTATAAGCGAGATGGTTCATTTACGTGTTCCCACACTAGTTCGGTTAGATGTGTTCCCAATAGTGTTTGGTTGATAAGAAGTTGATGTGTTCCTTCTTCTACATTTAGTTCGAGTGTGTGCCAGTATCATGAGCTAGTAGAGGCAAGCAAGATGGAAAGGAAGTGTGATTTTTTTCTCCCATGTGCATACTAAGGGGGGAAATGTTAGGAATATTATTATTACTCACATGAATTATTGTAAGGTTTATATTTAGATTGTTTGTTATGAGATATAACCTCATGTATTATGTAATGGTTAGGGTTGTTTTAAGTTGTTTTATTGACTCACATATATATGAGTTTGTGGAGAGAATAGTGGGAAGAGTTGTTGGAAAAACCTCGATGAAAATATCAGATATCTCTCTTATATATGTACTTGGTTTTAATAATGAATTAACTAAGTTTTATGGTATTAATCGTGTGAAACTTTGGTTATGCCACTTTATCACCTAACAACCTAAAACCTCATATATAAAATGGTTTCAACCATTTTCCATCTTTTCCTTTGTTGGTTTGTAATCTCTGGGGACAAATTGATGGTGACTTGTGATCACTGATGATTGTTATGGTCATCATCAATCATATTTAACCAACCTTTTTATCCATTTCCTAGATAGTTAGAATATGGATGTGAGGATGAATTGTTCCACTTACGGGTAACACCATTATGATTGTAATCACCAACCTTCTACTACCAAATCCTTGGAAAGGATCATCGGATCACATAATAACTTCTTTGGAAGCTCTGTCACCTTGACACATTATCAAGGTTAGTACCTTTATTTATTCATTTTGTTAGTTTGTTTTACATCAGTTATAGCCTTTAGCATGTCATCTACATCACCTTTCATAGCTTTCCCAATAATTTCCTCCCATTTAGTCATTTATCCTACATTTAGAATATCTATAGTTTGAGCAGTGATCATCGTTGATCCTCGATCACTATCGATCAGTCCCTTGACCTCTTGATCCTTCATTAGCCTTCTAAAAACTTCAAAATATTGGTTTTCATAATCCTACAGTTCTTAGATCCCTTCTAATCTACCTCATTATTTTCAAATTTGTCTTCCATCAATTAATGTATGTTTTATCAATTCTTTTGTTAAAGTAAAAATTTCTACGCGATCTTTGTCAATCAAGTACTCATATCCTCTTCTTTCTTATTTATCCTACAAAAATCCAAATTCTTGTTTTTTTGAGTTTCACGGTCTTCTAGACTCCTCATAGTCCACCCTAGTATTGTCAATTCATGTCCAATATCTTATTATTGTCTAATTTATCCATCCTTTATCATAATAATTATTTTATCTCTAATCATCGTCAATTCTAAATCGCCATCAATCCACGGGTTTTTAATCATTTTTACAATATATCATACTTTCATAAATCTATTCTAGTCTAAAAATTTATTTGTAAGATACATGTTTTGTAGATGATTGTTCTAGGTCCTTCACACCCAATCACCAAAGCATATACGATGTTCGATTGTCGAGAATTCATTAGTGTGGGAACAATTTAACATCGTCTATGAGCTCGGTCTTTACACCATCACACTCACACCTAACATCAAAGATATTGAGGATCGGATAGAGATCATCCAAGAATAATGTGAAGCCACTAAATATTTCTAGTACAACTATTATTTTCACCCAAAAATAGCACCCTTTGATTTTTCATGGATGCTTATATGAGCAATAAGTGTTTTTGGGTAACATGGGATTGTCTCTCAATTTTTGGGAATTTCTACTTGAGACAAACTGCCGAGAGAAGGTTAGTTTCTCTACTTATTCCTAATACCTAACTAATCCTATGAAAGGAAATGCAACTATCTAATCCTACTCTATATTTATAAGGGACCAAGATGAGAAGGAAATGCATAAAAAAGGAAATCCTAAACTTACAGAGAGGTGATAACACCAAGAAAAGCGTGAAGGATCTCTAATGAGGGAAAAGGGAGAAGGAAATGGAGAAGGGAGAGGTCAAACAAAGGCGACACAGACCTAAGACTTCATTCACCATCTATTCTCCATGAAACATAAAAAGATGAACCTACAAGTGAGAAATAAATGCATAAATACAACAACAAGAATGGAGAGACAAGGAAATGTAACAAAATTTAAGTTAGGGTTGGGAAACACCACAAAACAAAATATTTTATTACTTTCAAATCATGCATAAACAATTAAATTTTAAGAAGGATGCATAAGAACACATCATTAAGCCCGAATAAATTTCTACAACTCACATTTGCTTAGAAATAATTTTTGACATATTTTCTTTACATTTAGAACACCCCCTCACAAATGAGAGGTTTTTACAATATACATAAGATGAGAGAGAGAGAGAGAGAGAGAAAGAAAACTCAAATTACCCCTTTCAACCACCAACAAAATGAATTAAATTTCTGAAAATAAGTATGGGCACCCTTATAAAACCATTCCCCATGATACTTTGCTTATGGGAGAAGCAATGGGCACCATACTTCATCAAAGACCCTTGTGGGGAACCGAGATCCCTAGATAACTATTCCTCTTAGCTCAAAAAACCCACAATACACTACAGAATCCCAAATTTCTCAACTTCTTCTTATTTTTTGACAAAGTATGGGAACAAGGGGATTAGCAAGGAGGAGAGGAGTGCCTAAATGATGAAATTTACCTTTTTACCATTTTTCTTCTCAAATACTCATCATACTTCACTAGTACAAATTTTCAAGGGTGTAAAATTGGATAACAATTACTTAAAATATTTTGAGCTTGTTATTTCCTAATTTAATCTAATTTAAATTGAATCTAATTTTATAGTAACTATTGTAATAAATGATATTGTGATAATTATATATATTATGTATAATCAATAATCATTTAACAATGTAAAACCCCGAGTTAAAGGAGGGAGAAAAATGAATTCGTTGATTACGTGAAACTTATGAGTGATTTGGATTGTGTATCTCTTGGAACAAACTTGGAAGAGTGTCACCTAGGCTTGATGAGGGTTCACAACCCTAGGGATGTATAGGATAGAATTTCTCACAAGAGGATAGGATCATCCCGGGAGTTAGTGACTGATTTGGGTATCTATGCCCACTTAGATGTTAGGAATCTAGTCTTTTCTAGGTCAGAGGATCTTCACTTCTACTCACTCTTTGTTGCTCTAGTTTCATTATTAGATTGTCGGTCATGCCTGTAACCTACAAAATAGATGAATTCTTGCATGATCACCCGAAGAGTGACCTTACGGCCGAGTTTTGCACTACATATCATACTCTATGTTGTTCTCTCTTTGCGTGTGTTTCATGCCCTACGTTTCCCTTTTATAAGTTGCATGATGATAGCAAAATAGATATATATTTTCAAATATGTAGAATGTGTGTGAAGAAATGAATGAACTCCCCTCTAATGCAATGTATGCGAGACTAATGCATCCCTTGTCCCTTGTATGGATGTGTTAGATGTATGCCTTGTATTGCTCTTATGCCTTTGTGTAAGCTTAGGTGGTGATAGATAATGCTTATAGTACTTGATCATTGATTTAGAAGAAGTAAATAAGTATATATATATATGATTCCCTTGTTTGAATTTTGTAATTGACAAAAAAAAATCCAACCCAAAGTATTTAGAGGTTATCAAGAAGTGAAAAGGGTACAAAAGAGTAAGAAGAAGAAAGAGAATGATAGGGGCACTCAAAAGGGATAGGAGTTCCTAGGAACTTCTATCCTACGTAGGTGCTAGTGTTAGCGGCCATAAAAGATAAAATATTCAAGTGTTGGAAAATTTGTAAGATGTGTAAATCTAGTAAAGTGTGAGAGATAAAACAATTGAAATTCCAAAGGGAGTTATCATACACAAGTTCTCTTACTTAGGAATCATGTATATATTAGTATGCTTTAAGATAGTATTCTATGAGCAATTTGTTATCACCCTTACATAATATATCTATTTCTAGTTGTCTTCGTATGCAAGTTCACTCACTTGGTGAAAGGAGGAAATTTTCAATTCATTCGTATTCGATCATATTGACATTGTGATTGTTGGTGCAAGTATCGTAAACCACCTGTCTATTTGATTTTTGGTATTTTCAGCATTCATAGCACCTAACCGAAAAACACCATAAACATAATGCAATCAAATGTTATAATTAGATTCTTGTCAATTTTCAATTTAATCGTGAGAATTTGAAACTCTAGTAGTTGGGAGAAACTCTAGTTACATCATTTTAATAGGATGTTGGAAGTCCTATTAGAGGAAGCGGTTAATAGTGAACTATCATCTTACCTTCATTATACATAAATAAAATCATAACCTCTATTTTTTACCATCATTTGAAATCAATTGGGTCAAGTTTAATAGTCATTTTGATACCATGTTATAATTTCATTCATGTCAATTTTCATTGTATTCATAATTTTGGAGTATTTTATATCCTTACCCAAATTTAGGCCTTCATGTTTGCATAGAATAAAACACAAACAAATCTTTCTATAATATGGTTTTGGGAGGTTAAAAAACATATTCATGGGGAAAGGACATGACCACTTATCATTGTATCTAGTTTAATCATCATTTGGAATCCATTGGGTCAATTTGGAATATACAAATTACAAGTACATATTATTTTGCAAATACATATTACAAGTACAACTATTCGGATCTAGAATGGTAAATAGTCTAGAGATGGAAATATGGATGGCCACGGAGTTGGTACTATAGATGGTTTGAGCTATAACAATGATCCTGAAGATGGAACAATGTATGGTCCGGAGCGTGAACAATGTAGGGTCCGGAACTTAAACAATTAATTGGTCCTTAGCTAGAACAATGTATAGTCCCAAGAAGGAATCATAAACAATACTTTGTACACCTATTTTGATCTCATAAACACTAATAGATCTTCCATTTATTCCAAGTTGTTAGTGGTATCAAAAATACTAAATATGCATTTAAATTGATAACTCTAATTCAAATATAAGTTTCTAAAACTAAAATAAAATTCACATTTCTATTCTAAGATGGTTAACACTTTCAATAAAAAGTAAATAATGAGGCATTTATGGGTCTCATCATCCTCCCACACTTACTTTAATGCATGTCCTAATAGGAATTTTCATCATTGGTTCCTCTCATGTTTTCATCCTTGATTCAAGTTATATTGTTGAAACAAAGCTGCCCAATCCTTTCGACTAGGTTCTCCATGTCCATTATTTTCAATAATTCTCTAAAGCCACTTTTCAAACTCATTTATGTCTTGATCTCCATAATATCCCCAATGTGGTGTTGGAACTAATAAAAGAGGAGGTTTATACCACATTCCAACCCAATCCCTTTTCATTTCAATGATTAATTCCACCAGATCCATAACTCTTCTCATTGACCATTTCAAATTGATATAAGATATTGGCTCATTCTCCTCAATGGATAACATGGTGAATCCCACCTATGGTTACCAAATTTTATGGAAAAATTTAAATTTTTGGAGAATTTTTTTCATGAATTTATGCAAGTCAATAATTTTTATTCATATTCAAGGCCTGGAGAATATACCCACATTATAATTTTTGAAACAAAAGCATATGTTTTAGGATAGTTGGGGTGAATATACAAGTCTGACTTAGACTTCTCCCTATACAAGAATTCATTTGTGTGATTGTCCCAATTGATTTGATTTTGTAATAGGGATGAAAAATATCTTAGCTAGACTTATCCTACATAAAGATTGATCAAGAATGTGGTGTCGCATGGTATTAAGAGTCCATGTAGAAAGAACTCACAAATGAGGTTTTTTTATTCCTCATTTGCCATCACAAAGGCCTCTACAAATTGTTTCCCATCTTCCATATCATAAGGGAGGTTACAAGAAATCCTTAATAGCACCCACCTAAAATATTGTTCTAGAATAAACATATTGTAAAGGGCAGATGGTTTTTTACAAGCCAACATATGATTTCCCACAGAACATGCATCTTTGATCCTCTTTTCAAGTTTTTTATTTTCTATCTCTCAAGTTTCCTTCTCTTTTATGATTTCTTCAATTTATCTTTCAAATTTGGCTATTTTTTGCTACCATTTAAATTATTTTTCTGATTATAGCTTCTCTTTTAACCATCTTATTACAATATAAGGTTGGATCATGTTTGTTCGAGTGGTTTCTTTCGTAGTCTCTTTATGTGTAGTAGGGTTTGTTTGATTGTGCTCTTTAATAATTTCCTCTGAATCAACATGTGGTGGAGTAAAAAAATGTTTAAGTAGATTTTATATCTATAACTTAATTTTGGGTGGGTGGTGGATTTGCATTAAAGGTTGAGTGACTATCTCCTCAATATCTATATTTTGGAGTGCTTGAATGGTCTCATCCTTCTCTTTTATTTCTTTCTTTAGGAGAAGGATTTCTCTCCTCTTTTCTTCAATAATCCTCTCAGTATTAGAAAAAGTTAATGCATAGTTTAATTCTCTACTTTCATTTAGTGGAGGTGGTATATTCTCAACTTCTTCTTCAATTGGGGCCTTCCCTTTGTATTTCCTTGGATCCCTCATTGGCATATTGTGAATAGCCTCTTCCCTTTATTTGGGTATAGTGCTCTTCCTCACCTTTGTGTCATCCCTCATGCTTTCCATGATTCTAGCTATCATTTTTTCATCTTCACCGGATTCCTCATGACCAATGACTAGCCTTCTTCTTATTGTTCTTCTCTGTATTTGAGGATTTTCCTCCTCGAAATCTCCATCAGATATAAATAAAGAAAAATGGTTTAACTTGTTTTTCCTTTTTCTTTATTTTGTTGGCAAGATTTGTTGGGAGTTCTTCTTCTTTTCCTTTTTAAGGTCCTTAGTAGACATACTTGGAGGAATGAGTTCAAATTTTTATTTGAGAAACCTCTCCCATTTTTCTTCCCCATCTTTTGTTCTAGAAAATGGTTCTTGCAAATCAATTTTATTATCCCATGATGTCTCATCCCTTTTTATATTTTTAATACCTTTGAGACATAAAATGAAGATATTGATATAAAAAATAACAAATGTTGTTTCCCCTTTTTGAGATGGATCATCATTTTCATGAAACTCCCTAAAATAGTCCCAAACTAACCATCACAGGAAAAATACCTCATGATCCAAATGCCACCATGTCCCAAGGTTTAGGTATGGTTTCTCTTTTGATTCCCTTTTTCTTACCCTATTGGTCACATATTATCTCTACTTTTTCATTGTCTACTAAAAAAGCTCAAGAAGAGATGAGTATGATAATTTTCTACCAACAAAATTTGTCTCTATGTGTTTAATTTTTATAAATGTGTGTAATAATATCAACATTCATAGGTATTTTGACTCCTTTGACAATAGTATGGTCAGTTTTAAGGTTCATAGAAAATTCCTCTACCAGTTGTAAGTTATAACCCTCAAATTTCTTCAAAAACCCTAGCCACTTATTTATCTTAAAAATATATATTGTTTCCCCATCTTTTAATAATTTCCTCAATCAATTCAGGCTCTAATTTTTCTTAAACCCCATATTTCACTAGACATGAATTGAAATTATATGTAAAATTACTTATTAAATGTAAATTATAATATTTGAATGTTTTAACTACTCCTACTATAGGAGATATCCTTAATAACATGAGTAATTGTTGTGTTGATAAATATATATATATATATATATATATATATATATATATATATATATATATTAATAGATCAAACCAAATAACTTCTTATTAATAAATTCTCAAGTGTTACAATTTTTCACCAATATCACCATGATCAAATACAAGTAGATGGATAGTCTCTTTACAAGTCATGGGTATCCATTCTCTTTCTTTATCCTTGGTCCTTTCAAGATGGGTATATATTCATAATCATCTAACACATGGGTACCGATGTAAGGGCTGCAAGCATCTGCATTATCTTTGTATGGTCGATCAAGTCAAATTGATTTCCACTCATAGTAACAAATTTCTCCTCCAATCCCTGTAACAGATAGTTATGATGATTAGTTCATCGCAACTAGAAAGTAACTTCTTATCTCTCTTCCATACTAAATATTAGATATATATGTACTAAGCACTTAATAATATGATTATGCTTATTGTTCATTCTAGATTCCAACTACCTAGAAAATTTTATATGAAAATGTTGTAACTTTGGAGAGGTGTTTACCGTGTAAAGAAAATATATCTTAAATTTGGTCAAACTTATTTTTATTTACCTTTTTACAAAGTAAAATATATCATATAAATGGTCAAACTTATTAACACAATAGTTCGATAGAAACACAAACCCTATTTCCAACTTTCTCCCAACAACTAGTGTTTCACATCCTCACGATTAAAATATAAATTGAAAAGAATCCAATTATAACATGGATTCCAAATGATAATTAAAATTGACCCTATGGATTCCAAATGATGTTAAACTGGACACAATGATAAGGGTCGGGTCTATGACTCTTCATCATTATGTTGTTTATAGTCCAAACTTCTAGCTCCATACCATTCATACTTATAGCTCTGGACCATTTATATTTCCAGCTCTCATCGACCATTCATACATACTTAACCATTCATTCATACTTCTAGCTCCAGAAAATTTTTACATGTGGTTAATTATTATTATGGACCTGATGTTAATACAATATTTTCTTAGATATGAAATCTCACCATCATATGACAACCTTTATTATAGATTATAGTTTGAAAAGAAAGCACCACAAATAAAAATACCAAGAAAAGACATATGTTAAAACACATGCATTCCTCATTCTAATTTTTAAGAAATACAAGAAGTAAATAATATGACATCCACATATTGGCCAAACACAAGAAAATAAGACATAGCATAGTTGGAGCAATAAAATAAGAAAATATGACAAAGCATAGCTGAGAGTGGTAAAATTCACTTCCACCCAAAACACATGATACCCAAACCCTAAACATAAGAGACCCAAACCCTTTAATATGTCTAATAATTAGTAGGGAATGAAGGTAAGAATAAAATTTCCTGTTAACCACTTCCTTCAAAAGGAATTCTAACTACCTATAAGTGTAAAATATTGTAACAATAGTTCCATGACAAGGAAAACTGTCACTATTTCAGCTATCTCCCTACTATGGGAACAACGTGTAACAAAAAGTTTGATGGAAAAAAAAACACCGTGTATGTAGAAGTAAAAATCATGGTCACACTAAACATGAAAAACTCAAACCCTATATGTATAATAATTAGTAGGGAATGAAGGTAAGAAGAAACTTTCTATTAACTACTTCCTTCAAAAGGAATTTCAACTACCTATAAGTGAAAGGCTTGTCACTATTTCCATATATCTCCCTCGAATTCTATCTTCCTACTATGGTAAATGGCATTTTAAAAAAAAGTTGAAGGAAAAAAATAAGCTAGGGATTAAATCTTTCTCCGAAAAATAAGAATCAATCACTATTTCCAAGAATGAGAATTGACAAGGAAAATTGTCACTATTTCTAGCTATCTCTCTTGCTATGGTAATGGCGTTGAACAAAATTTTGAAGGAAAATCAAATATCTAGGTTTCATCTTTCTTAGAACAAGAATCTATCACTATGTCCAAGAATGAAAATTGACAAGGAAAATTGTCACTATTTCCATCTATCTCCCTACTATGGTATACTCTAACGAACGATTGAGTAAAGGTTTAAAGGAAAAACAAACATATAGGGTTTTATATTTCTTCTTGTAATAATTAGGGTTTCAAATCATTCCTTATGAATTATACAATAGATTCCAAATGATGATTAAAATAGACCCTATGGATTCCAAATGTTGAATAAAATGTCTACAATGATAAGAGGTCGGGTCTGTGTTCCCCCTCCATGCTTAATTTATTTAATCTCACATGAATGGCATATAAAATTACTTACTATATTATGCAAACATAAAGGCTTATTTATATGAAAATACAAATTAAGGCATAAATTCATGGGTAAGGGTTTAAAATACTTCAAAATTATGATTGAATTTTAGTGCATTGTGGCTGCAATGGATCATTATTTTTAATTTATTTTTCAAATATGGTTTTTCATATTTTATTCATCTCACAAAAGAAATTTGTTATTTGTTACAACATCAATATCTCTTACATTTGCAGAGGATGATCATGTGGATTTTTTCTCAAAAGGAACTAAAGTTGCAGAGGGAAGAGTATATCCAAGTAGGAGGACATTACATTGTAGAGATATGGGAAGAGGTTTTTTGTTATTAGTGTTGACATAGTATTAGATGGAAGATTTGAATTTCCTTTTTCAATTGATGGATTTGAAACCTTGGAAGATGTTGAGAATAAAGGATACTACATTACTTGGGAAGAGAGTGAATTTTCAAAGCATGTATTTTTCATCCCCCTATTTGTAGTGATCACATTTTTAGTGGCTCAGAGGATTACAATGATACAAGAGAAGGATATTGCAGTGATGACACTAAAAGCACCATCAATATAGGTCCTAAAGATATAAGATATTTTTTCACAAACAATGTCATTCTCAAACACAAATGTTCTAAAGAGAGACGATGACATGGCCATGGGTTTTATAACTCATGTGCTAGAAGACCATAAAATTGATGGAGAGAGCTTGGGTCCTTTGAATTTTGGTGTATGGATAGAAAATGTGGTAAATGTGTGTTTTGATTTCTCAAACCTACTACTACCCAATAAGTTAATGGTTTGGCCAATAAAACATTTGATTTTCCATGAAACAAGAAGTCCCTTATGGTTAAGCAAGGGAGTGCTCAATTGGATGGTATGCACCTTGTACACAATGGTGAACACAATTTGAAGTTCAAGGAGTTGTCACTAAATTAATCCATTTTTTTCTCATTTGAGAGTAATTATGTTATAGAGGGAACAATTACCAATGTACTTGAAGGAGACATGATACATTTTAAGAGATTGGATGCCAATATCTTCGTGTGCATATTGATAGAGTATTTAACCCTCCTTGTAAAGGATGTACCCTATCTAAAAGGATCTCTCATATAATGGCTCTTAGGCAATTGGAAGACATAAATGGTTCTCATATGGATATTATATTTAAAGAAGTTTTAAAAGAGGTTGAGGTCAACATGTGGGATGCATTAGAAGAGTGAAAACCTTTTTTTATCCAATTTATTTTGATGCCACTAATCAAAATCATTACAAAAAGTGATAAGAAGGTCTTACAATGCTAAAAAAGTCAAAAATTGGATGCCCCTCTAGCCAATCCATCAAATCAAAAATATAATGAGGATAAAAATGGTCACTATTTATGGATGAAGTGGAAAATGTGAAATTTCATTTCAAATCTTGTTTTAAAAAGCTTCAAGTTAGAGTTCAAAATCTATGGTGCAAAAACTAGATCCCTGAATGAAATCGACAGAAATAATTTTTGTTTGATGCATTAACAAAAATTCCATCTTCAATGTGGGAAACCAATCTATGGAGGTACATAAAATGAAATTTGATGGGATGGATGTTTTTTAAAATGCATGGTGTAAATTTTATGGGTACCAAGGAGTACCTTCTATAATCATAAATCTGACTGGATAAGTGGTGATAGGCATGTAGTGAATGGTAACACTAGAAAAGAGAAAGAAAGGTCAAATATCCACCACAAAATTACCTTCATATCAAGAATTGTTGAGAGAAATTTATATATATATCTCCACATCTAACTCGTTTTATAGGACGGGATGGAGTAAAATTTCCTCAGAGGTTTCTTCCTTCATTTTATACCCAAAATATATTACAAAAAAGTATAATGAAGGAGCTTGAATTATTGAAACTTCCTATTATGTGTCACATCCAAGCTTCAACAACATAATGACCAAAATATTTCAACATGTTTCCATTGCAAAAAATATTTACTTTCCAAGTGTGATGAGTGCACATATTTTATACAACAAATGTAGAGCCACCACATGCCTAGAAGCACTCTAAAAAATTGAAGAGGAACAAACATGGAACAATGAATATATTCAAATTTGTCATGTAACTTACTATTCCCACATATTGTAATCAGAAGAACAACCTCATGGATTCTTGAGCATTGTGCATGATAAAATGGAAAAATGAAAACTTCCATACCAAGGATGGGAAAAAAAAAAAAAGTCAATAAGTAATGTTATGAACCTACCAATTACTTTGACTGGTATGCTCACACATGGACACAAGATAGGGGTTTCAACACTTTGGCCTATCATTTGTTAAACATGGAGAAAACTACATAGTCACATCATTATTTTGTGTCTCAAGAAGCTTGAAGAACCTGTAATTGATGAGTATGGAGATTTATTGTATAGTTTTGGATCATCTAAACAACCATTGCATGATGCACTATTACAAAATGATGTGCATGAAAAATGTAAAAGGTACAAGGAAATATTTGACCATTCAAAATCAATTAGTGTTGCTAGTGTGAATACTTCATTCAAAAAGCAACCATCGATCCTCTACTTGTAATTGGATAATGCTTCAAGTGATAACAAGAATCATACCTTATTTGCATTTTCATCATTGTTGAGAATAAAAATGTATTCAACATTGTGTATCTAATATTCCTTCTAGTGGGACACACTCATGAGGATATAGATGGGACTTTTGGAAGATTAGCAACATCGTTACATAAAGTAGACACATTTTCTTTGCCACATATCATGGAATCCTACAAAACATGCCAAGAAGGGTCAAGTACATTCACTCCTTACCTTATTGAGGAAGTGTACAACTTCAAGGACTTTTTGGAGCCATTCTATTGGATGGAAACCATAAGATAGTGGGTATCAAAAACCTAATATGTTCAGATTTCATGTCGTGGATGGCATACTAATGATGGAGTATAAAGCTACAATAATGGATGAACATTGGTCTCATCCAATCCATATATGGTGTACAAAGGATAATGGTGAACCAACCTTGTTGGAAGGGAAACCTCCTTTGCACCTTTTAAATAACTCAAAGAAATGGAAGATATGAAAAAGGGAATAAAATCATATATTGAACATTGGGGAAATGCAATAGGTGAAGGTAGTGAATATTGGCTTCCAAAGATTACGTATTGGAAAATATTTTGTGTGCTTTGGATAGACCATTTGTAAATTATAGCAGGAGGTTAGATGCTTTTTTTTTGGCCACAAAAAGTACAAGAAAAAGACATATATGACCAAATAATAGGAGCCACACATATTCACAGAGAAGACTACATTAGTCAACATATCCCAAGTAATAATGATATTTACGTTTGGGCATGTTTGTGGAAGATCTAAACAAGAATTCAATCCATTGAAGGATGTGTTCAAGGGACAAATTCTTCTTATACAACTAAGAAATGATAATGAAAATATATGGATGGGAGAGTAGATGGGGATATTTTCCTTAAACGGGAAGGAAATGATGTAAATAAAAAGTTGAGAGTTCAATATTGGAAACCTACATGGAGAGGAGAAGGTGCAACATTGTATCGGGATTGTTTAAGGCCAAATAAAACATGGACCATCTCAGAAAACTTAAAGAAGATATTGATGTGGATAGCATCATCTAGGCATGGACACCAAATAAAAATTGGCAAAGTGGCTTCATAAAGATACCCGATAAAGGACATGAGGCCATTAAATCATACCTTGAACTACTTGAATAGATAATGAATGTTAACTTGGAGAAACTATTGAAGATCATAAATTTGTATGTGAAATCATCTTGGCCTAGAGATGTGGGTTTTTTGAAAAAATTATTCCAAAGCATGCTCCAATAAAACTTTACAGTTGTACTATTATTTGATAATTAAATGGAATATTGAGTATTATATTATTTTGGAAGATTTTTCCATATAATTCTATAAAACATTATGTCATTTATGGAATATTGAATCTTATTAATGTCTTATTAATATAATTTCCACCATGTAATTAATTTAATTCATAAAAAACATAATAAATCCTTTATTATGATATAAGTTTACAGGAGAGTGGTTGTGATTTACAAGGAATTGGATATGATTTACAAGGAATTCATTTCAAAATTTCATGCTTTGGTTTTTTCAAGGAATTGGCCTTGATTTATGATTTCATTACAACCACAAAATTAAATTCTCTTTGCCTAAAGTTATGTGCATAACCCATAACTTATGTGCATAACCCATTAATTAAGCTTTGACACTAATAACCTACTAATAAATGAAGCCATGAGACTTATAATTCTAAAAACACCAATCGTGCTCTAACCATTGATGTATTATACTTGGTGAATTGAACATTATTAAGTGTTCATAATGCATATGTTCCCCTCCATCTCAATCCTTCTATTAAAAATATTCCTAAGTTACTTGTTTAGAATGGGAAAATGCCCATTCAAAATTAACTTATTTTTAATTCAAAATATGATATTTTACAATTTAACATCATCAATTTTCTTTGGAGTAATAGAATTTTATAAATTTCGGGTCAAACACTAAACCCATAATTTTTGGTAATTAATTTTTTTAATTGTTTTAATAACTTTATAAAGTGAAAATATTTTTGAACTAGAATTACACTATATGCTTTGAATCCCCTAATTAATTAAGAACTACAAAATTTATATGCATAATTACCCATTAATTAAGTTTGGACATTGATAAACCTTAATAAATGAAGCCACAAAACCTTTCAATTAAAAATATTCTTAAGTTACTTGTTTAGAATGGGAAAATGCCCATTTTAAATTATCTTAGATAATAGTATTCTAATATTATCTCTATAAAGTGCAAACCTTTCAAGGGTATATGGGATGATTTTTGATAAAAAAATTTAATTAGTCTTGTACATAGTGTAAATATTGGAATCCGATATTACACTACTTAAAAACCAATAATAGCAATATTGGAATATGATATCACACTAGATAAAAACCAATAATGGCAATTTTGAAATCCAATTTCAACAATTATAAAACCAAAAATGATGATACTATAAGTCTAGATTCTTGGACATATGTCCATATTTAATGAAATTTTGGTTTAATATCCCTCTTTTGTTTGAGCCTTTCATTGTTTAAATATATTGGAAACACTTTGGGTAGTTTTATTAAGTATAATTATGAGAGGAATCAATAGCATCTTTTACATATGCATGTATTTGTGTGGAGATCCACCTTAGTAAAGGTCTTCCAGATAGAATATTGTTAAAAATGACAATCTCGGTTGGAGCCAAATATTATAATATGAAAATACTACCTTAATATGTTGGTATTCTCATTAAATAGGACACCTTCACCTAACTTTTCCAAAAGAGACAACCTATAAATAAAAAGGTTTAGACTTTTAAATCTAAAATTTTACAAACCTATGAGCCTCCTATTTTTGAGGATGAATAAGATCATAATACAAAAAATTCCTACATCTAAGACCGAGAAAGACTAAAAATATGGAAAAAATAGAATAATGGTGTGGAGGATATTGAATAAGATATTAATGTGGAGATTCCTCATCCGAGAGATATTTGTTAATGATATTGCATGAGAAGGAATAAAGAAACCACATAAATCTAAAACTTTTGCATCTAATAAGGATTAATCCCCTTTTAAAAATTCAATAATGTGAATAACTTTATTCATACATCCATTGTTGTTGGAACTCATCGATGGGTTCAAAGAATGTTAAAAAGGGGGGAAAGGTCGTATCAAGATATTTTCTAATTAAGTGCTTTATATTGTTTATGGTAGTTAATTGTTAAATGGCTAACAATTATTATATGTGTGGTATACTCCCATTAAGGTTGGTTCTATGTTGTTTCAGTTTAATCCCTTCATGTTTTGGCTTACAAGTTTGTATATAAGGTGATGGGTTCCTTTAAAACCCCTTTTATTTAACTTACTAAAATAAAAATATATGTATATTTCTTGTTTTTGCAGTTCTAAATTTTCTCTAGCTAATTTCAAATTCTATAAGGGAATAACTTAGCAAATTGTAACTCTTGTTACTTTAAGATTCTAAAAAAATTCCTCAACAACTTCAAATTGAATATTATTTACACCCTAATTAGATTTAACATGAAACATAATTAGTTTTACTGAATTGGTACACTAAAGTATGTAAGATTTAGAAACATGTGATTATTTGATTAACTTCCAACATTAAGTACAATAATCATAATAACAGTTTTATACTTGTAACTAATATGATAAATAATATATGAACTTAAAAACATAAAGAAATGAGTGTAATTCTCTAATTACATATTATTCTAGAAAGTTTTAGGAGGATGTACTACGGGAGAAGGGAGATATGAACTTGACTAAGCTTCATTCTAATGATTTTCATTAGAGATCAGCTAAGGGCGGGGTCATACAACTCTACCGATTCCATATCATATGGTCTTGACCCTTTTATATGGTATTGGACCAACTTAGATCTAGACTCTACAATTTTCACACACCGTTAATTCCCTAGAACTATTTGTTATTTTCAAAACCTAATTTTTAATCATGCTACTAATCTCTTTGAATAATCGGATAGTGATTTCAAACCCTATTTTTGGATGATAAGTCCTACAAAAAAACATTAGTTTGGATTTGGGAACCCCCTGCACCACCAACACTTGCACTACTTTGAAAACACCTCAAACCATACGTCATTATCCACTTTATATTTGATATCCGAATGAATGAAACTACATTTGTGAGCCATCTTTGACCATGTTTGATTTTATTGACTCTTGCTAAGATACTTAAAGGAAGAGATCTTTGAGTGCTTGTAGATGAGGGATATTTTTATCTTAGCCTAGTAAGAAGGTTCGAGACTTGTAGAGATTATTTCCCTAATGACCTGTAGATGTCCTATTACAAGATTTAGGGAGACTTGGGTAGATTTTACAAGTGTTGGAAGATAGTGTATCAATATAGTGCCATAGGACTCTCGGGTTAGCAAATGAGGTAGTGTTTACTTACGTATATAGGATTCCATAAATGATTTATTTATGAAAGGATGACCTAGAGAGATAATAAGACCCAAAAAAGATATGAATTTGAATCAAAAATTGGAGGAAATATCAGTCCAAGATTGTACAAGTTAGCTAGGACCGGATATACTATCCCGACCAAACTATCCGGCCTTGACCAACAAAGGTAAACATGTAATCTAAAGTTTATAAGTTGTTACTTGATGTTTTTCTATGGATTTTGTGCATTGTATTCATATAATTTAATTACATTTCATTGTGCAAGGATAAATAAACTAAACAAGAGACCTAATATTGTGCTAAGTAGGAATGGGAAGGTTGTACTTATCTTAGCAAAGAGTGCATTATCAAAACTAGTAGTATTAAAGAGTGAATTGCCAAATTTGAGTGTCAACATTTACTCCCCTTTAAGTTTGAAATTAAATTATATGCTTAAAATAAAATATACTTGAGTGTTTAGACACACTTTGTCTTTTCTTAAAAGTTTTTTTTGCACAATCCCATTGTGTTTTGTGTTGGCATGTTCCATGATGAAACATGTAACACAGAAAGTAGTCGATGTACACGATAAAGGGTTGAACTTTAACTCTATACGTAAATTTTAACATAAAAAGCTATATTTGCATTAAAATTAAACGAAAGATATGAAAACAATAAAGGAATACACCTAGTTATTTGTGGAGGAGAAACTCTCGCTCTTTTCTTGTGCTTGAATATTTTATTTACTAATGTTGAATTATTACGAATAATTAGGGGTGATTGTACGATGGAAAATTGACAAGCGAGCATGGGAATCTACAAGTAACTCTTCCTCGCACCCGACCTCCCGAGGTCGTCGTTTGAGATAGCCGGTGGGGATGGAATATACGTGGGGTATGGGAAAACTAGTTAGGTAATCTTATATCTTCGACACGCACTAATGGAATCTATGAATCTAAGGAAAAGAAGGACCTCCTAACCTGAACTGGTGTGATAGATCGGTCGGCGAGGATGACTGCTCGAAGGATCCAATCAATATCGAGCTTTGGCGTGATCCGATCTATAGGTTGTGGCATACGGGAAAATGACTGGAATTGTTTGAGTATATCTCCGAGATAGTGTCATGAGATGGATGATGGAAATAGTGGATTCTATGGGTGATTCTCGGCCTAGTCAGAAATCTTTAGCTTGATTAGTTGTTATGTCTAGTGAGAATGTCTCCTGCGTCGGTGTGGGACCAAAGGATCACAACCAAACATTTGCTCTCTTTCAAGCCCTTCTACAGTCATGCAAATATCTATTTAAGGCAATATGTAGTTTGGCTGGTTTGACCAAAACATGTGTGCTTGGTCATCTTCTATGTTTAACCCTCTTAAGCATGTGACCCGATATGTTGTAGGTCTGTTGTTGTTCGGAAAACTTGGATTCTAAGATTCTGATCTATGTCAATTATTGTTGTAACAAGATTGGGTTGAGACACGATTGGCTCGAATACGTATTCTCTGGGCTCCCTAGGTCCCGTGATTGTCATGTAAAAGGAAATGATACAAATCTAACTAATGACAGAATAAATTAACTACGTAAGATATATCTATGTATATTCCTCTATTTTGTATTTTTGATAAACTATTGAACAAAATTGAAAGAGCAATTATTTAATATATCTAGAAATTGACAACTAAACTAATAACGAAATTAAAACAAACAAAGCGTAGAGTATAGCTACTTGCCTGTGTAGTTGTAAATCTATTCTAAATAACCGGATAACTGATCTAATCTATTTGAAAGACTCTCGATCCTACCTCAAAAGTGAGAAGTGAATCATAGTTTCTCATAAACTATCAATCCCCATAGCTTCCCCGACAATATCGAAAGTGATATTAACTGAAATGAAATGATTTACTATTCTATTTGATGTTTTAACTAGAACTTTAAAAGCTTGAACCTAGATTTTGTAGAATAGTTATGAATTTGATGGTGTGTGGCTTTGTCCCCTCAGTGTGATCTCCTCATTCTTTCATGCTCATGTGAATCCAGAAAAGCGTGTAATGTTAGCATCAACAAAATTTGGTATCGAAATAATGGCAGCTTAGGATGCGGTGAGATCAATACAACGAGTAGGAGAGGGATAGCACAAGAGAACAAAGCTTGGCTTATGCAATTCCTAGCGGGATTTATTGCGAGTCATACAACATAAAATGTCCAGAACCTGAAACTAATCCTTTTTTACGAACAAAACCTACAACTTTAATGGCTTCCTACTGAAAATTAAACTATCCTACTCCAATTGATTGCATGAAATAGTAACAACACTAGCACAAGAAGATTATGTGGCTTCCAAACAGCAAAACAACACTAACTATGCATGCAACAAATAAAACTATTGATTCCTAAGCAAAACTGAAAGACTAAGCTATTGAAATGAGAAAATGAGAGGAAAATTTGAGGGGCCATTTGCTTGAGCACAAGCCAACTATTTATAGAATTCCCATTTACCCAAAGGTGAAAACCAAATTGAACTCTTTAACCATAAACAATGCAAAAACACTATTCTAGGGAATCATAATCATAAATACAAGCAAAGGCGGTGAAAAAATCTGGTAAACGTTAAAATTTACGTGAGTCATGATAAAAGGAATGTTCTAGAAAAAGCGTTCGGGACTACCATCCACGAGCAGGGTGGCGGTTTCAGAATCGAAGACCAAAGCATAAGGAAAAAGAGGGGAGAAGAGAAACAAAGCACATAGGGGCTATTCAAGACATGCGGGATGTTAATGCATACTTGGAGAGCTTTTCTCGGATCCCGAACACCTTGCAAGGAGACTGTATCATCATTGGGGCACATGTAACACATTGGCGGTGCAAGTACCCTATAATTTTGGGTAGATACATATTGCCCCCTTAGAAAATCATTTTAGCCATAAGAGGCATAAAACGATGGGTCCGAAAGTATGGCGGTCCCGAAATGGGAGGTTAAAAATTATACGATACACCCATGTGTCGAAATGACACCATCCATAATTCTGCTACCATTTGTGTGGGGATAAGAAATTACCTCCGTCGGGAGCCACGGTGATAGTTTTTGCGAGAGTATAGTCAAAATGTTTGTGACGAGATAGTGATCATGCCTCCGCTAGCAGAACACCGACCCGTGAGATCACAGGTTAGTTCTTCTCGATTTAACATTTTTACCCCTAAAATATTAAAATGGTGAAATCTTTATCATGGGGGGATTATTTTTGAAAATGTTAGTGTTAATAGGGTCACTTAGGGGGGGCACTTAATGGGTAGGATTTATTTTGGTCAAAATGGTCTTTGTTTTGTGTTTTTAGGTGTTATTTAGGGCACGTGACCCGTGCAGAGATTCGAGACACAACCGCTGCCCCTAAGCGGGGTGACGGTTACATGACCGCTGCCCCGATCGGGGTAGCGGTTCTGAGGCTGCTTGCCTTTAAGGTGGTGGTTATGGAACCACCACCCTGCAAAGGGCGACGGTCCTTCTGAACTCCAAAATCATACTTATTTGAATTTTTTTTGCATTTCTAGCATTTTTATATGTTTTAATGATTTTTCCAATGTGATTTGAATACTTACTCCTTTTTGCGTGTTTTTGGGTGTATGCAGGTGAAGGAGGAGTATATCAGATGGAGCCGAGAGAGAGAGTATGTGACCCGGCTTCTAGCATTGTTGGATGTACTTTCTCGGGATGAGAAGGACACTCTTTAGAGGGTGGTATATTATGTATATCATGGGTCCCGCATGTTGCACCTTCTAGTCACATACTTTGTGACTTGTTTTCATATTAGGATCTTTGATCGGAACACTTTCCACCCCCAAGAGTCAAGAATGAGTGGACCATCACTTTGGAGGATGTTTACCGCATCTTGGGGGTCCCGATCATTAGAAGACGACTCACACTTGAGACAGCAGGGTCACGGGCTTAGATAGCACAGTGGGCTTCATACATGGGAGACACAGTTATCTCCACTGGTTCGAAGAAGGGGGTGAGGGTCTGTTCTATTTCTAGCTTGCCTATCCCTTTGATTAAATCGAGGCCTTTATGGGGATCCTTGCCTCGAGATTGATGGGGGAAAAGGGAGGGGACACCTTACTCTACTACTGGTCCCCTATTATTGCACAGATTGAGGCACATGGCTAGATTTATGCCTAGGGAGCCGACATTCTTGGGACTACCTATCATGATTTGTACCGGGTGGTTCTCTTATAGGGACAGATCAACCGAGCCATCCAACCCCGGTTATGAGTGGGTCTATGAGTGTTTCATCCCTTATGGGAGAGGTGTAGAGGTGGTGAATCCACGAATTTGTGAGGGCGGCTAGATGGAAAGATATATCGATGCTTAGAGCAACCCACCACCCCGGTTGTCTCCTTGACCACTTTGATGATATGGAGGCCACACCTTATCAAGCCATGGCGGGGGTTATGGGGTGAGGAGCCCCTCACTTTGATTTCTTTCTCTACCACAGGGCAACTTATGGATAGGATGGGGAGGGTGGAGACACACCCTTTTGATCGAGTGCCTCGGCGCCAGTTTCGCCTTCCTTACGTCGGTATGCTCCCCCAGTGGTGTGACAGTGTTTAGATCAGTTTGGGAGGCTAGGGGAGGTCCTAGAGGTTGGGGTTGGGTGTTGTTATGCTTGGTGTCCCTATTGCAGCCGGGTGGGTGGTACATGCTCGAGGAGAGCCGATGCTCCTCAGGTACCCTTACTTCAAATTGCGCCGGTCCTTCCCATAGTAGTGACGACCCCATTGATATAGACTTCTAGTCTGAGGAGTTCACAGGGGGAGAGATGGAGGAGGAGACCAAGCCCGAGGAGGTCGGTGAGTCGGGTGGAGATGAGGATAGCGATCCCGAGTGGTATGACACTTAGAAGATCTTACGGGCGGAGAGTGCGGAGAGGGTGACTCTAGTTTCGAGAGGAGCCACCTTCTCGGGACATGGGTGGAGAGGATGAGTCCATAGTAGGATGTTATGTGGCCCCAGGCATAGGAGGAGTACATCAATCGGCGGCGGCATCGGTGCGGTGCACCGACCCTAGGGATCCCTCTTGGAGGCCGGGAGATCCGAGTGAGTTATCATCCTTCTCTTAATGTTTTGCTTCTAATTGGGATTGTCTTAGTTGTTATCTCTCCTTTTGTTTACTTTTGTTTCTATCTTTTGATTATTTCTAATTTACTTTTTTTCCTTTGCTTGCAGAGGCTGCTGACAAGTGGTGAGACCTAATTTTGGGTATATGCAATGATACCGTGATGATCCCCATGGAGAGGACCCGTGCTGAGCTATCCATGGATGCAGGGGAGCCTTCAATAGCCGGTAGGCATACCAACATTTTTTCCCATGTCTGGCATGTGGCCAAGATGGTGACTACCCTCCATACCAAGTTGGCTGGGTATAGGACAGCAGAGCACCTGATGAGGAGTCGCTCTCATAGCGAGGCTGTAGTTGCTCCTCGGGACCATGATCCTCGGTGCATTCAGAGTGCCAAAGCATAGTCAAAGTCCTAGACGTGGTCATGCACCTTCGAAGGGATCTCATAGGGGTTAAGAGGCCACTCGGCTCTCATAGATTTTTTATATGATGTATTTTGTATTTCTCGGGCTCTTTGAGTGTTTTGACCATGCCTAGCGCATGATGGCATTATACAGGAAACTTGATTATATATATATTCTTTTTGGATCAGACCCTTGGTATCTAGATTTTTGTGATTCATATGTATATTATAATGTTGTTTTTATATGCTTGTTAGAATGTATGCAATGGAGAACAAATGATACAAATACTTTCTTTCGTTTTGTATTTCATGATGTTGATATATGATAACATAGACACAATGTGATTTTGAACTTTAGCTTCTATAAGCAATTTTTTGGTACTTCATATTTATTTTGACAAAAGGAGATGATAAACTGGTATGATGATTAGATGAACTTGCCCGATCCTAGCTCCACGCAACTAGTAAGATGTGAGGGCTCACCACCAAGAGCTAGAAAGCGGCACAAGCTATGAAATTTGTTGAATGGTAGTGATGAGAGATAGACAAAGATTCGAGGAACCAAATTAGGATGCTACAAACCTACTCTACTCAAGTGACTCCATAGTTTAGAATGCTACTTTCTTTACGGTTTATCTAGACTTAGATCCGTAGATGGCCACATGGTAGACAAAATCTGGTTTTGGGGATTTGAGCTCTCTTGGAATTTTGGACACATGATTCACTTTTTTTTTTTACTCAAGATTTCAAAGGTTTATTTGAACCTGTTTTTGTGTACGACCTTCAACATTTATTGTCAAGAGGACCCCCCATACCTTGCCCCATGCTACTAGTAAGAAGCATGGGCTTATCGCCATGGACAAGGCATAGGTGAGTAAGGACATTCCCATCCTTTCCCAACCCTACGTCACTAGTAAGAGACGCAAGCTCATCACCGAAGGTTGGTAGGGTAAGGAAATGTGTACAAATTAATTTTTTTGTTTGATCTATATTTGACTTATTTATTTGAGCAAAATGTCAGTATGTTCTTATTTCCAAAGATATATACGTACGGGATAGATGTGACACTATGAAGCTTCTAGAACAGACCATAGGCAAGACACCTATCCTAGGAAGAAACCAAAAGTGAGAACAAGCATGCAAACCTTGGTATGGTTACCATTAAGACTTTGTCATATCTAGCTTTATATGGATGAAATGATTCTGAAACAAGTGATGATGTTATGAAAATGAAGAAGTATGATTGGAATGCTTATGCCAATACCATCAGAAGTTTGTAATGAATTGCTTTGAGAATAAGTTCCTTGATCACAACATTGTACGAAACAAGTGGACAAAATGAACCTAACTACATGAGGATGCAATGTAGATATAATTATACAAATAATGTTGGTCGTTTATGCATAGAATCGTTTAAGATGCAAGGAATTGATTGTTTCATTGAATTCCTCACCTTCTAGTGTACATAAGAGATACGCACCATTTCCATAGTATTTCATGACTCGGTATGGGCCCAACCATTTGGGCGGAATTTCCTTCCTTCACCGGTCTTCTTATCGATCCGGCTATCTAGTCTTAGAACTAGATCTCCTTCATATATTTCTCATTCATAGACCTTTTTGTTATACTACCGGCACATCTAGTCAGCATAAACTCTATGCCATTGTTCAGCGTCTAATCTGGCCTCATCTAGGCTTTCTAGTTGGGAGAGACATGCTTCTCTATAAGCTTCTTCATCCAAAATCCCTTGTAGTGAGATACGGAGACTGGGTATTTCAACCTCAAGTGGGAGAAGCCTGTCGCTCGAATACCAATGAGAAAGGAGTTGCTCATGTTGGTGTTCTTATTGAGGTTCGGTGGACCCACAAGGCTGGATATAACTTTAAATTCCAATCTCATTTGTTTTCTTTCACCATTTTAAGGAGAATAGCTTTTAATGTTTTGTTTGTTGTTTGACTTGTTCATTGGCTTGAGGGTAATACAAGGAGGCCGTATGATGATTTATTTTAAATTTACTGCATAGTTCATGGACTTCATCATTCTTAAAGGAAGTACCATTATCTAAGATAATGATTTGTGGGACACCGTACCTGCAAATGATCTAGTTTAAAATGAACTTGGCGATCATGGAACCTAGTACAGTGGTAAGCGGCATAGCCTCTACCCATTTGGTAAAATACTCGGTGGCCATGATTATGAAGTTATGGCCATCTGTTGACGAGGGAGAGAATTTCCCTATCAAATCTAGGCCCCATGTAGAAAAGGGCCATGGAGTAGTGATTGGTTGTAGAGCTTGTGCCGGCATGTGAATCTCGTGGGAAAATTCTTGACATTTATGGCACTTGCATACAAACTCTACTGCGTCATGTTTTAGAGTGGGCCAGAAATAGCCCATCCAATGTATTTTGCAGGTAGTGGCATGACCTCCAAAATGGCCACCACACATTCCACTATGGGATTCGTAGAGGATCTTCTTGGATTCTTCTGTGTCAACACACCTTAGGAGCATTCCATCGAAGGCCTTACAATAGAGCACTTGTTCTATAACAATGTACTTAGCTACAATAATGTGTAACCACCTTCTTTGTTGTGGTGTAGCACCTTCTGGATACGTATGGCCCATAATATAATTAACAACATCAGTATACCAAGGACATTCAGAGATGGGAGGTCTAGTTTCAATGTAATATATGCATTCATCGGGAAAATCTAGATCGACTAGATCACCTCCGTCTAATGGGTTATCAGCTAACAAATCTGCAATGATTTGTCCCTTAATGGACTTCTAGTTTACAAAATTTAATTTGAATTCACCCATTAAGGTTATAAAGCATCCAACCTTTTTAGACAAGGACCCTTGTGTGAGGAAAGTTCGTAAATGGTCTGTTTTTACAATGACCCTTATTTCTTGATTTAGCATGTAATGTCTTAAGCATTTGGTTGCGAAGACTATGGAAAGGCATTCTCGTTCTGCTTGCGTATAGTGTGTTTTATAGTCGAGCAACATTCGGCTAATAAAATAGATCGCACGTTCTCATTTTCATCATCTTCTTGAGCCAAAGCATGCGAAGCTAGCGAGAAATTGGTAGCTCGTGAATATAAAATTAAAGGGAGGCCTGGCTTAGGAGGCATTAGCATAGGTGGTGACAACAAGAAATGCTTAACTGCCTCGAAAGCCTCATTGTAGTCTTTGGTCCAATTGATACTATAATATTTCTTGAGTAGATTATTGATTGGATAAATGGAAAAGCTTAAATTTGGGATGAATCTTTGATTGCACTTTGAGTTTCCCAAGAAATGACCCGATTCCAGATTCATCTGAAGGTGGGATCATTTCAAGAACAGCCCAGATTTTGCTGGGTCTACATCGATCCTCGTGATGATATAATATAACCTAGGAGCTTCCCTCCCGCCACACCAAAAATGCATTTTTACGGGTTTAGTGTGACTCGTATTCGATCAAATGTGAAATACTAATTCCGAGCACTTACGGGTGGTCACAACACTTCGGCCTTGGCCAACAAGTCATCTACATAAGATTCCATGATTTTGTGAATAAGATCGTGAAATATGTATGTCATTGCCATTGGTATGTAACGCCAACGTTCTTGAGACCGAATGACATAACAGCGTAACAATAGGTTCCCAAGGAGTTATAAACATGGTTTTGGCTTGGTCTTGTTAGGATATTCTAATTTGATTGTATCCGAGAATCCATCCATGAGAGATAAAAGCTCAAATCCAATTGTTGCGTTAACGATGATGTCTATGGATGGTAACGGGAAGTCATCCTTAGGGAATGCCTTGTTAATGTCTCGAAAATCTATGCAAATGCATATCTTCCCATTCTTTTTGAGAACGGGAATGATATTAGATACCCACTGAGAGTAATTGACCGGTTTGATGAATCCTACTTGGAGGAGTTTCATTACTTCTTCCTTCACCATGAGAGCTACCTTGGGTTTCATTGGTCTCGATTTTTGTTTAATTGGCTTTGCATCTGATTTGGTGATGAGGTTATGTACCATGATGTGTGGTGCAACCCCTATCATTTCTTTATAATTAAATGCAAAAGCCTTCTGATGTTCTTTGAGGATTCGAGTGTGTATTTCTATTTCTTCTGGAGTTAACGAAGATCCTAGTTTTAAGATCTTCGGTTCATCCTCCGTTCGATGTTAATATCAATTGTTTCTTCGATTAAAGAAGCGTTACCTTCTTCAAACTCAGGCTGGGGCTGGAGGTAGATCCAGATCCTCTCCATTCTCTACCACGTATATGTCAAGCTCCTTTTGTGGGGGAAGCTCTATCATGGTATTTCCAAAGTAAGAAGACAAATGTGGGATTAAGGACAAATCTACCACATGATGGGTGAGATGTAACTCTGCATAGGTGTTCAAGTAATAGAGAGTGGCTCTATTACTATCAACGTGATCTAAAATAGTAGATTTGTTCTCGGCTATATTCGTTAAGAGAGGACTTGATATTTTCTTTTCTAATGGTTCGATACGAAGGGATACCATGAAACGGGTATCCGCTAACTCACTATTTGGAGTAAAGAATGATGCCGAGGTTGTTATTGAATATGCAAGAAGATTTTGTTCTCGCGGGATTGCTTCAATTGATATGAAGTCAAACTCTTTGCTCAAATCTAATATTTGTTGTTTTGTAGAGTGTAAGTGTTCGGCTCACGGTCTCATACACCACAGAGACTTGGTTTTCTACTAATTGTGAGTCTCCTAATACTCTAATGTTATTAACACCGATCCTTTTAGCTATGATGAGACCAAGGAGGAGGGCTTCGTACTCGGCACCATTTTTGTATAGTCAAAATTTAATTTAAAGGTGAATGGTAGGATATTTCCTTTGGGCAATGTAAAGATCACACCTGCTCCAGCCCCATAACGACATCTAGCTCCATCGAAATGGAGAGTCCAATATTTAATTGGGAAGATGGATGTTGGGACATTCGCTCCGTCTATTTTATCGGTTTCGGTTACTTCTACCATGCAGAGATCCTCTGCTGGAAGAGAACCAACACCTAGGGTATATCCCTTGCCTACATAATCAAATGGCAGGAAAATTGGTAGATCTTGTTCTAGTAATTCGACAATCTTTGCAGTAGTTCCTAATGATACTATTTCTACAACTTTAGCGTCATCCTTGAGGGTTGGGATATTCTTGATTAGGTTCGTAACTTCTAACTCGGTTGTAGGTATCAACTTTTATTCTGGTTTTGCGTCGGTTGGTTTATTAAGTTGGTTTGTTGGGAGTTCAAACTCAGAGTGAATGTCTGGCCTTTTCTTCAGATCCACTAGGTGTATATCGAATGGTTTCGGACCGCCTTTTGCTATGAATATCTTTCCTAAGTGCAAGAATCTTACTTCTTGAAATAACGTAGAAGGGATTGCCTTCATACGGTGTATCCATGGTCGGTCGAGGATCATATTATAGTTGGTTTCTCGATCTATAATATAAAACTCAGTTAGGATTGTTTTGGGTCCTAAGGTGACTAGTAGTATTATAGTCCCAATCGAAGTGGCTTTAAGGCTATCATAGCCTCTTAGTGTATTCCGAGTCATGGAACAATTTGTTTCTCCATACCCTAGCTTTTGAAGGAAAGAGAAGGGAACTATGTTAATTGCTGCCCCATCATCAACCATTGCGCATTTAACGTAATTGTTATAAATATGCACTTGCAAATGTAAGGCAGGATCACCTCTACGTGCAATCTCAGCATCTATTGGCATTTTGTTTATGTCGAATATAAACTCGGTATCCCTATCCAGCTGCCTCGGAGGGTGGATATCAAAGTCTATATGGTTTACCTATGTTTTGGGAGGTGGAGTGATGTTAATTAAATGACCTAAACCTAATGCTTCTAAAAGAGCAGCCCTATGGGGAGGAGAGTTCTTCAGTAAGTCCAAAAGGAGATGTGAGAGAAGGTCTTTGTTAGGTCATTAATTAAATCATAGGCACCTAGGGGTTTTACTATTGGTTGTTGGATGGTATTTGTCTCTAGTGGGTAACTTGGATTTGGGTGAGAGGGATACTCTTGTGTCCTTGTTACTGACTTCCACATGTAGCTTAGTGTCTAGCTCCACTAAACCGACTATCTTGGGTCGTGGTGACTTCCTAATTGTAGTGCGCAGGTGGATTTAGTGAAGTCGAGGCTTCATGATCATTGTTTCCTACCATTACACCCTTGTTCGTGTTCATCCCATTTAGGTTTAATTTGTTGTTATTATGATTTGGGAGTGGATCGTTGAAGATCTTGAGGTGTGCATTTTGAGGGGAGACTGATCCCATGAAAGTATTTAGTGCAAGTGACACAGGATCTACTAAGAACATATCTATAAAAAGTTGTTGTTGTTCTTCTAGTAGACGTTGCATGAATTTATTGTAATCACGGCAAGTCCTAGTGTCGTGGCCTTGAATTTTGTGGAAACCACAATACGAGTTAGGATTGTAATTCCTAGGTTGCTTTGGTTTGGCACATATTGTGGTCCAAAACTCTGATTAAACCGTTGACTATTAGGATTAAAGTTTTGCACTTGTTGTTTTTGGTTTTGGTTCTGGTTTTGATATCCAGTTGTGTTTTGTCTTGGACCCTATGTTTGGACCTGCCATTGTTGTTGTTGTTGTGGATGATTAAAATCCATCGAATTGATTGTCGGGGTAAAGTTGTTGTTTCATTGATTGTTAACCGGTGGTGGAGTATTTACAACATTTGCCTTTTTAGCTTGGTTAGTTACTCCATCTGTTGTCACTCTACGATTCTTGTTAAGGATTTTAGGTCCTTGATTGGCATTTACTGTATTAGGATAGGTCGTAGTGTTTTGGTTGGGGATGATTAACCTCCCGTTTGTTCCATACGTCTTGTGACCGCTATCTATTGCAGCTTGATCTATTCGGAGAGCACTCTCAAGTACTTCATCATAAGTTCTTAGTGGGAACTTCTAGACTTCTTCCTTTACCTCTTTCTTTGAGAGAATGAAGGAATAAATTGCATAGTTCCATCTCGATCCATGTTCGGAGCACTTACCAAAGAATAAAGGACTATAAGCCATCTTTGGATGAAATTAGTAATGATTCATTGTGTTCTTGCTTAATATGCAAGAATTACGATTCCTATTCTCACAGTTTGTTCATGTCGAATGCCTTGATGAAATGCGAGTTGTTTAAATGAATGTATTGATAGGATTCGTAGTACCAATCGAGGGAAATGCCCTCTAAAGTTTTAGGAAATATTTTGCAACAACCCCATCCCAAGGGAGCGGTTCTCGAATGGTGTGGCATAGGCCTTGATATGTGTGTTAGGGTCTCCTTCCCCTTTGTATTTGGGTAAATCGGGAAGAGGTCTTGGAAGCATGACGCTTTGTATGGTGAAGTCGAAGGGTCCTTTCAAATATTCGAATAAGTCCTTATCACATAGGTTTTGACCATTAAAGGTGCTCTTTGAGGGGGTGGAAGTGGAATGGGTTGTTTGTGCGGTGTAACATATGCGTTTGCATAGGGGCATAAGGAAACCCCTGTGGTTGAGCGAACATCTTTGAGAGGAGAGAACGTATCTCCTTGTGGTGATTTGGAATACATGTTTTAAGTATGGAGTATTACCAGGAGTGGATTGTTTTGTACTAAACCGGAGGTGTCATTTTCTCCACTAGAGAGACGTTAGAGAACGTGGTTCTAGTTGGCATTTGTTGTGAATACCGAGGAGGCATGCCCAACGTGCCTATTCTGTGAGGAGGTCTACTTGGCTAGGATGATGTGGAGGATTGGAAATTCTTGCTGCGCATGAATTGAGAATTTTGACTTGCTTGAGCAAGTTCTAATCCTCTAACTTTTTCTGCTAAAGTTGAGATGACTTCATTTGGTGAAGTCACGTATTTTGCCTTAGCGGTGTTTTTGTATATTTTGAGGTTGTATAGGCATATGGTAACGTGCTATGAATTGATCGTTGCCCTGCCAAGTTTCACCGAGGGCATTTCCTATAGGTAGTGGCATGGAGGTGTTTTCTTGAAAAGAGACCTCGGGTTGTGTTTGTAAACTTCCTATAGGTGGGTACATACTCTGAGAGCATTGTTCACTCCTGGCATAACACGCTAAATGTTCATCATCTAAAAATAGGTATGGATCTGATTGTCTACTAATTTTTGGTCTAAGCAAAACCTGAGGGGATGAAACAGATCCTCCAGTGAGCGTCATGTTATTAGAGCTTGAAGGCTCTGGTTGTGGCATTTGAGTGAGCTGATCCAACTCCTCTATTTGGAAAGATGAACTATATCTAGTCCTTTGAGGTGGAGTTTGTGTTGAAAACTGTTTAGTTGAATAGTTTTCACCCCATCCGAGAGCGAGGTGATGGCCATCTATTCATTTGATCGTAGTATGCTTCAAGACCTAGGAGATGTACGCCATATGCATTGAATCCCGACATATTCGGGGTATATGAATACTCGCGAGAATAATGGGAAAGAGAGAAGGTGGATGGAAGAACTGAAAAATCAAAGAGAAAGAACTGTTTCCTTCACTTTGGGTTCACCAAGTTTGTGGGTGAAGCTGATGTGAAGGCTACTAAGGTGGAAAAGATGAAAAGTATACTAATGAGATGAACAAGTAGAAATATGACTCGAACCAGAAAGTAGGAGGTTTCACGTTGGGTTCACCAATTTTGTACAATGGAAAAGTGACAAGCGAGCATGGGAATCTACAAGTAACTCTTCCTCACACCCGACCTCCCGAGGTCATGCCGAGACAGCTGGTTGGGATGGAATATACGTGGGGTATAGGCAAAATAGTTAGGTAATCTTATATCTTCGACATGCACTAATGGAATTTACAAATCTAAGGCAAAGAAGGCCCTCCTAACCTAAAACTGTGTGATAGATCGGTCAGTGAGGAAGATTGCTCGAAGGCTCTAATAAATATCAATCTCTGGCATGATCTAATCTATAGGTTATGGGATACGGGGAAAATGACCTGGAATTGTTTCGTGTATATCTCCAGATAGGGTCATGAGATGGATAATGGAAATAGTGGATTCTATGGGTGATTCTCTAGCCTAGTCCAGAAATCTTTAGCTTGATTAGTTGTTATGTCTAGTGAGAATGTCTCCTGTCAGGTGTGGGACCAAAGGATCACAACCGAACATTTTCTCTCTTTCAAGCCCTTCTATAGTCATGTAGATATCTATTTAAGGCAATCTATAGTTTGGCTATTTTGACCAAAATGTGTGTGCTTGGTCATCTTCTATGTTTAACCCTCTTAAGCGTGACACGATCTTTGTAGGTGCATTGTTGTTCGGAAAACTTGGATTCTAAGATTCTAATCTATATCGAGTTATTGTTGTAACAAGATTGGACAAATCTAACTATTGACGGAATAAATTAACTACGCAAGATATATCTATGTATATTCCTAAATTCTCTATTTTTTATTTTTGCTAAACTATTAAACAAAATTAAAAGAGCAATTATTTAATATATCTAGAAATTGACAACTAAACTAATAACGAAATTAAAACAAACAAAGCGGTGAGCATAGCTACTTGCACACGTGCGATTGTAAATCTATTCTAAATAACCAGATAACTAATCTAATCTATTTGAAAGACTCTCGATCCTACCTCAGAAGTGAGGAGTGAATCATAGTTTCTCAGAAACTATCAATCCCCATAGCTTCCCCGGTAATATCGAAAGTGAGATTAACTGAAATGAAATGATTTACTATTCTATTTGATATGTTTTAACTAGAACTTTGAAAGCTTGAACCTAGATTTTATAGAATAGTTACGAATCCGATTGTGTGTGGCTTTGTCCCCTCAGTGTGATCTCTTCGTTATTTCGTGCTCACGTGAATCCAAAAAAGCGTGTAATGTTAGCATCAATAGAAGTTGGTATCAAAATAATGGCAGCTTAGGATGCAGACTGAATACAATGTGAGTAGGAGAGGGATAGCGCAAGAGAATAGAGCTTGGCTTATGCAATTCCTAGTGGGATTTATTGCGAGTCATACAACATAAAACATTCAGAACCTGAAACTAATCCTTTTTTACGAACAAAACCTGTAACTTTAATGGCTTCCTATTGAAAATTAAACTATCCTACTCCAATTGATTGCATGAAACAGTAACAATACTAGCACAAGAAGATTATGTGGCTTTCAAACAACAAAACAACACTAACTATACATGCAACAAATAAAACTATTGATTCCTACGCAAAGCCCGAAAGACTAAGCTATTGCAATGAGAGAAAATAAGAGGCAAATTTGGGGGCCATTTGCTTGAGCACAAGCCAACTATTTATAGAATTCCCATTTACCCAAAGGTGAAAACTAAATTGAACTCTTAAACCATAAACAATGCAAAAACACTATTCCAGGGAACCAGAATCATAAATATAAGCAAAGGCGGTGAAAAAAGCTGGTAAACGTTGAAATTTACGTGAATCGTGATAAAAGGAACGTTCGGAAAAATGCATTCAGGATGCCACCCATAGCAGGTGGCAAGAGTTATCGCTGCCCCCCTACACAGGCGGCGGTCACAGACCACCGCTGGCGGGGCTGCGGTTTCGTAACTGAAGACCAAAACACAAGGAAAAAGAGGGGAGAAGAGAAAAACAAAGCACGTAGGGGATAAGCGGGACATGCGGGATGTTAACGCATACTTGGAGAGATTTTCTGGATCTCGAACACCTTACGAGGAGACCTGTATCATCATTGGGGCACGTGTAACATTGTTACGCAAGTGCACAGTACCCTATAATTTTGGGTACGCACGGTGATCAATCCCCAATTTTTCGAGGAGAAACTAGAGTGATAGATGTAAATGTCAAGGAGATAAGAATAATAATGAAGTTTTGAAACACCCAAATAAGGAATAATAACATGTATCAAATCTATTCAACAACTTTGATATCTTCCCCATTGAGTGCAAGTGGAGAGGAAAGTTTTCCTACAATGAACTTAGTTTCTTCGATACTTTCCATAACCTCAAAGACCACATGGTTGTAAATGGATATAGGCTTGATTCTATAAATAAGGACACATGGTATAAAAGAGAATAGGTGCCCACATGCCCTTACCGTGTTTCGTATACTTGAATAGAAATTGTATTGTATGGAAATGTTGATGAAGGAGACTTATGCCCCCAAGAATCCTAAAATTGTAGTAGAAATGAAATTCCATGGTGAAGGATTTAATTACTTCATACCCCTATACTAGTTTGAGCTAAGTGAATTGAACTTGAAAGTGTGCCAAAAAATTTATATTTTATAGTTAAAAATCTAAAATTGTTGAGAAACTTAGTGTTTCTTCCCAGGGTGAAAATGTATGGGAAGATCGGGACCATAACGTATGACCTTGACCAATTTATATAATTATTAACATATGCATTGTTTTTGAATTTCTATGTTTTTGGATGTCTAAGTACATGGACTATATTTCTACTTTTATCATACCCCATACTTAAGCATGTTTCTGTTGTAAGTGTAGAATATGCCTAGATGAATTCTCCCTCTTTTGAGGCATGTGTTAAAACCATGTGGAGTACCTGGTTCAAAATAAAATATGTGTGCCCATGCACCATATGTATGAGAATTTGTGGAGGAATATAGATTTTTGGATAGGTGATCATCATTAATAACCTACACCAAAGCAAAGGAAGGTGTTTCCACATAGTGGAAACCATGGTGTGTAATAAAATAAATGATATAAATAAATAGAAACCATATGGATCATAGAAATATTAGTATAAATGCATGTAAGAGAAGAAAAATACAACAATAGTGAAATTAGATGTCATAAGTATGCAAACAATGTCACAAAAAAAGTATAAAGTTGTAAACATGGGACATTCATGGTGTCACAAGATAATCAAGGCTTGTAAATTTGCAATCAAGAGAAAGAAAAAGTAAACAAGATAGGTATGACACCACAAATATGGGACAATCACGATGTCACAAAACAATTAAGGCATATATGCCACAAGTAGTGAAAACAATAAAAACATTAATATACACATGCAAGCAAGTATGCATGAAATAAGAGTGTCAAGACATGATAGCATGATACATTAGCCTATATAGGTGTAAATATGTGAAACCCAGAGATGCCAATACTACACATGTGTTATTCAAGTTAGCTCAAAAGATAACATATACACAATATATGTAATCAAGCATAATGAGGAAGTGTAAATGAACTATAATAAAACAATAGCACTTGGATGTAGTAAAAATATATGTCCCTAGAAGTATAGGAAGTCTAAGTAAAGGGGTCATCCAACACATTTCATCATATAACATTCTATATATTTCCTACATCATGCAAAAAATATCATGTGATCACATGTGACTAAAGAGTATATAAGTATGCTATCTATCAAACCAGATGATAAACAACATGTATAATGTAAAGTGTGAACAACTCAAGAAAATTTTATAGGTTGTGATTTTGTATTTTGCATAAATATGTGAATGTTTTTTTAATTTTGAAGTACTTCACTATATACATGAAAAGGAGTAGAATTAAGCTATCCAATCAAATCCTCTAGATGAGGTGGAGAAACCGATGAAGGGGGTGGAGGCTTAGACCTCGATTGTTTTTAAGGAGGTGACTCAAATTCAAGAGGCATAGTAGTGGTAATGTTTGTGACAAAAATTTTAGCAGATGAAGATGTATTATGATTATGGAAGTATAAGAGTTGTGTGGAAGGATAATAGAGTGAGTATTATTAGACATACAATGGGTAATAGAAACCCTTTGGGAAGTGTAGGAGAAAGCATGTGCCTAGGGTACATTGATAGCATCATGTGAGGGAGGGAGTCATAAGAAACAAGGTGTAAAACTAAAGGCCTGTTAGAATATCTAGAGTCATGCAAGGCAAAGTGTGTGAAATCAAAGAGCCATTAGGACACCTAGGAGGGTTGGATACATGAGATCCATTATATGCAACCAAAGGACTATCGAGAGACCTAAGAGAGATAGAATTGTGAGAATTAGTGGATAACATCACAGACCATGGAGAAACCGAGGAGAACTAGAAGCGTGATGTACATTGTGTGAGATTAAAGACCTTTCCTAATATGTATTAGGTGTAAGAATAGGAGCTGTATAAGAATGACCCAGTTAATCTAGGAGTTGAAATTTCAAATGGAATACCTCGAATGGTGATAAACTATTGGTTATGGATAAACTTGACACATTGGTGGATGATGGAGGGAATACACCTAAGATCACATAGCAATGATAGACCTAGATGCAGGGTACCATAACTAAGAGGAGTAGAAACCAAGAATGAAGTTGGAGTAGTGATAGAACTAATAGTTATGGGTAGTGTAATTTGGCAATATCAAGTATAAAATGCTAGATTCCATTTTAAAATGTCAATATATTGAAGGAGAATTGGAGTGATAACATTATCTTTGTTTTGTAAATCAACCAAAATATTGTGTATAGGGAATTGATTGATAGAGATAGGAATAGATGGAGTACGAAACAAGTATTTCATCTATATTAGATTCATTAGCACTAATGAGTGGTGAAAAACATAATGTATGAGTGATGGTGTCAATCATTTCATCTAAGGGGTCATTATAAGAGGTTGGTGGTGGCTTTGCCCAATATGTTTTGTGCACTTTGGATGTCGATTTATCATTATTATGTTAAGGAAGTGGATCATTTAATATTTTGAATTTAGAATTACCGTTGGCTGGATTACAAGATTCCATAGGTATATCACATTTAATAGTATGGGATTTTATGATATCTTGAATTATATAACACATCTTAACACACATATCTATGAAGTATTCAATATATCAATAATAATCGTAGTAGGCATTGGTATCAAAATCATGAATTTGAGGGTTGTTTATTTCAACCTAACATAGTGTAGGGGAGACATAAGACTACACTCAATAAATTGTGTCAATACATTATGGGGAGAAAAAGATAAGTGGTTGAACTTACGTGTTGCTGAAATAATTTTATGTGGGACATATCAATGGTTTTCACCAATGATCACAGGATAGGCCCCTCCTTTGGTATGGGGAGGGTCACACTTGTTGATTGTAAACTAATTAGAATTTTGGGGTGGATTTTAGGTTGGGGATCACACAGTAATACTCCACTAAACACGTGGGAAAGTACTCATACAATGTACAAGGGAGGAGTTTACTTTTAAGAGTGGTAAAGAAGTGATGGGGAAATGGAGAGAGGGGATTAATGATGTGAGTAGACTTACTGATTTCACACACATTAGCCAAAATAGGTCCACATTAAAGGAAGAAATCAACCATGAAATAAATAACAATACTAATAAATCAAAGACATAAATTTATATAGATTCAGTAATCAAAGACACAAAGTTCCTTCTTGGTTGTACAAGATTATAATGCTTACAAAGTTAGAAAGTAGAGAGAGTAGAAAAACATAGGCAAGGAAATATAAGAAATGTATCTTTATTACTTGTAGTAGTAGTGATAAAAATACCAACAACTAACAACAATAAACAAATGCTAACCCTTTGTAATGGAGAATCCATCCCAATTTATATCTTACAAAATGTCTCTTCCTTCTCCCCGGGTGACTTTTCATCATGTCACCACTTGTGACCTTTCACATTCCTTAGGCTTGATATTAAGTCATTTTCATATTTTTGAAAAGGTGCTTTTATAATTCCAAATAAATTCACTTAAGTGAATAAGATGAAAGAGTGAAAAATTACATTCCCAATGAAGAAATAGGATGTTAGAGAGAGAGGGAAGGGGAGAGAGGAGAAGAGAGAGAAGTGAGAATCTGGAGACATGAAGCTTCTTGTTCATGAAGAATTTTCTTTTAATCCATATTTGAGGAAATGATTCATGAGTGATGTTATTTCCCTCTGACCTCCTATTAACTTGAAGTACTAATATTGCAACTTCCTCCTCCCGTGAGATGTGAACACACTCTAGGGCATTGAATGAGTGTTCATCGTGTGACCTGTCTAAGCTTGTAAACATGATGATATTATCATGTAACCACTATAATGGATCAAAACATCTAGTATATTGAAAAGGTTGCCTTTTCAATTCTAAATATCCCAAAAATAATTCTTCCTATCTCGCATATTCTTTTTGTTCAATCAACATCCTTATTTTCAAGTCTTCCAGTTTTACACTTGTTATATCATTGTCATTCTTTGTTAGGATACTCAATGTTTGAAGTTGAAATTGGCTCTAAAATTGAGTGTTTGAGCTCCATGGTGAAAAATTCTAGCGATATGAAATAGAGACAATTGAGTGTGTAAATTTTGACCACAATCCCAAAACCTACTATTTTTAGTAAGTCTAATTCTAGGATGTCTATTTTTAGTAAGTGTCTCAATTTAGCACTTTTGAGTGTTCTTGATATGTAAGGAGAAATGGAAACTCAGAGAATGAACCATCATTGGTACTTACTATTTATAGACTATGCATCATGACAAGACTTACTATTTTTCGAATTAGATCTTCCAAGTGTTGAAATGATATGGGAGCGGTATCAAAAGTTTCATTTTTTCAAGGATGTTATACTCGAATTTTAGATGATTCTCTCATCCAGATTAGTGGGAAAATGATACTTTCATCAAATATTGTAGAATAATAAGAGGAAACCCAGCCCTTCATATTTCAAAAATACTTCACCTCATCATGTAAGCAAATGGCTTGAAAAAAGTTGATTTTACAAAGAACATTTTCTCCAAATTTCAAGCAAGTTTTCTCATTGGATCCTTTGGGAAAATGTAAATTTTGAAAAAGAAGGAATAATTATGAGAGAAATATCATTCCTTTATATCCATAAAAACCTGAACTTCTTCATGTTATAAATGTATCAGATGAAATCTAATTTTACAAGGATCATCTACTCCAAATTTCAGGCAATTTGGCTTGCCAAGTCACTGGAAATTATAAATACATTTTCGACTATTCTTGAAAAAAATGGATTTTATGGCTGGAAAATTATTTCTCAAATATAAAATAAATCATTCCATGTCATCCTCTAATTAATAGGTCATGTGAAAGGATTTTTCAAGAGTAGGATTTTGGAAAATTTTCACGGAGATAGAGTGCATGGTTTTAGAGATATGAGCAAAATTCAATCTTCGAGCTTGATGTTCCAATGAGAATCTGGTAGCATCCCTATGTAATAAAGGAGTTTTGGGGGTAAATCATAGCTTTATAAATGTAAAAAAAAATTTGATTTATCGAGTTTATTCATTCACTTTACAAGTTTTAACTCAAATTTGACCTAGTAGGCAAAACCGGGGTTGAATGGGGGTTGACATGTGGTTACACCATAGAAAATAGAGGACAAGTGGTGTAAGGGGACAAGATGGGAAAGGTATTTTTCTTTTCACCTAATGATGACAAGTGGTGGGTTGCGATGCAATGTGACGGAGATGCGAGGGGGATGAAAAATGGCTTTTAGGGGCTACAAACTGGTCCTTGATATGTCATGGGGCTGGATGGAAGGAAGAAGATTGAATTTTCATGTCCCTTTTTCTATTAATAAAATATGATGGGACATTAATCTCTAAAAAATGTGCCATGGGTCATCAACACATGAGAAGAGGGGAAGTGAATAAGAAAAATGCAAGTTAAACATGTTTCTAGGGGTGAAAGTGATGATGTGTAAGTTGTGGAGAGAGAGGGCTCATGGGGAGCACACATTTTTATCCCTCGTGTCCATTTTCATCTTTGGTACAATAAAAGGGGATACTCCATGCTCCAAAATGTGCCATGGGGTCCTGGTAACACGAGATGGGACTATATTTGGCTATAACTTGAGCTTGCACCTCTAACACTTGTAACACTTGAAGTTGATGGTTTTAAGAAAATAAAACCTTCAAAAGGAAGGGAGCACAATTTTTGTCCCCCATGTCCATTTTTACCTTTAGTAAAATCCAAGGGTACACTCCATGCTCCAAAGTGTGCTCATGTTTTTTATATGCTAGTGTCACCCCCTCTAACTTTTTTTTAGAACATCGAGAGTGATTTTATACCGCCTCGGGAGCACGGAATGGTGTTTTGGGGTCAAAAATTATATTATTTTGAATCAAAATAAATTTTTGAGATATTATCAACCACTTTCAAGAGATAATTCAGCCTGAAAATGTATTTTTAGAACATGTTCCACTTTTGACTCAAAGGGGCAGCCGTAATGCCATGTATTATCATGGAAGATTTTGGAGTCTTGGAAAAAAAAGTGATATGTCAATCACATAAAGGATTCCAAGATATTTCCATTGAAAAAAAAATGCATCCCATAACTCCCATAATCATCCATACAAGTCATCTTTCTCCATTGGAGTATGGCATCCCCGCACCCGCAATGCCCTTATTTTACTAGTTTGATTCCCGACATCACTTGGATCCACATAATTCCACCAAAATACCTTGAACACGTTTAAAAATCCTTTACAAAACATCCATATGGGTTGTTCCCTCACAATCACCTTCCTGAGGGTATTCACCAATTGCAAAATGGCCCTTTCTAGGCCTCTAGGAATAGTTATTCCACTTCAAATATTAGTAACCATGTTAGGCATGCATCTCTACACATGAAACACACTTTAAAATATATTTATCACATTCCTCCTAGCGATAACGAGGATGACACGATGGGTAGGCTGGCTAGAGGAAGGTTTTACAATAACCAGAGAGGAATTTTCAAGTGGTGGCTTTGTTTTCATGGCCAAAATTTTCAATTTTACATGATAGCATGTCTCGTAGGGAGATTGGAGTTGTAACATGGTTGAGAAACCACATTAATAGTTTCCTTATAATTATCTTTAAAGGCATTAGTCTTTCCTTTTAATGTGGTTTCACTTGAAAACTTGGCATTAGGGGTGGTAGGAGTGGTAGAAATATACTTTATATTATTCATATGTAATAACTTAGCTTCGTGATCCTTGAATGTATGTCATATATGATCAAAAGATCAAAATTTATCAAATAAAATTAATTCTTGCAAAGGTGGAAACAAGCTTTGGGTGAATAGATCTTACAATTCACTATCAACTAATATATTACTCATTTTGGTAAGCATGGTCTTGTATCATAAGACATAATCATTGATAAGGCTCAAGTGGACCCTTGTCATAATTTAGATAATTGTGCATAAGAAACTTTTTCCCCAATGTTAATAGAGAATTGTGCCAAAATTTAATTCTCCAAAGTGGTAAAAGAGTGCACAGAATATGTCGGAATATCATAGAAATATTATAAGGTGAAGTCTTTAAGACTCCGAGGAAAGATTTTGGTGAGCAAGATGTGAGAAGTGAAATCAAAACAAACCACATGGAAAGAATGAAGATGCTTAGTGACGTATCCTTTGCCATCATAAATAGGAATTTTAGGATCAAAAAAGAAATGGGAAAATAATAAGAAATTACTTTGGTTGCAATGAGATTGTGAAGCAGTTGAGTAAAATCCATATCATGAGTACAAGAGGATGCACCTTGTTGTAATTGTAAGATTTGAGCTTGTAGGGTATGAAGAAGGATCTTAATGGCTTGCACGCTAGTTGAAGAAGTTTGCAAGGCATTAGAAATGGACATAGGATGTGTAGTATTAATAGTGGATACAAAAATAAGTTTATAAATATTAGGTTCCCCAAGGAGGTGGGCACCATGCAGATGTAGGAATAGTAGATGTCTCAATATGAGAGAGTGAAGAATTTGTAAGCTGGTATCTTGCAATATAGAGGAGAAGATCAATATGAGATGGATTATCTTGTAAGAAGTGTGTTAAGCTATTGTAGTTCATCTTCAAAATAATAATGAGAGTGAGAAGTATGGTTTTAATTTACACCATCACCTTGGATAGGATCAACATTGATGGTAAAAATAATATTAGTAAAGATATCATCTACGAATAGGATCCTAGAGTAGGTGTCATGGTGCCACGGTGTATACCAACATAAGGGGAGTAATATCTCCTAGGGCGAAGGATTGAGAACCCTTAGGTTGGAGGAAAATATTTTAGAAGAGATAAGAAAACAAGTATAGTTCCAAGAGAAAAAAAAAAGAAGATCATAAGCGGGCTCTAGGGTAAATAAGGTGGATCTAAGATCAAATCGTAGGAGGGGTTTTGGTAAACCATAATTAGATTATGTTAAACCTAATTGGTTTTAGTGAATTAGTAAACTAAAGGATGTAAGGGTTAGTAATAGGTGATTATTTTGATTAATTAATTTCCAACATTAATTACCATGATCATAATAATGCTTTTATACTTGTAATTGATATGCTAAATAAGATACGAACTTGAAAACACAAAGGAATGAGTGCACTTGGATAAGCTGCAGATGATTCTAGAAAGTTCGGGAGGATACAATATAGGAATAGGGAGATATGAACTTGAATAAGATTCAATCTAAATAATGTAAGTAGAAATCAAACGGGAGTTCGGTTGTACAATTCTATCAAGTCTGTATCATACATGTTTTACCCTTTTATATGGACTTGGACCTTTTCAAATTTGGACTCTACAACTTTTTCATATTGTCAGTTACCTAGAAATATCTATCATTATCAAACCTTAATTTATGATCATGATGTAAATCTCTCTTAATAATTTAATCATGATCTCAAAAAAATCATCAATGAGAAGTACTACAAAACGAACATTAGTTACATTGTGGGAATCCAAGTGCATTGTTTATATTGACACTACTCCGAAGAGGCCTCAAACTACATGGTGTTCTCCACCTAACATGCAATATTTGAAATAATGCAACCATCTTTGACCATGCTTGAGTTGATTTGGCTCTTGTTAAGATACTTGGGAATGGATATTTGAGTTATTGTATTAACATATAAAGAAGCTTCATACATGTAGAAATTCTTTCCCTAATGACTGTAGATGTTCTAACGTGATTTTTAGGGAGACTTGGGTACCTTTTGCAAGTTTTAGAAGTGAGTGTATAAATATAGTGCCATAGGATTTCCATGTTATCAAATGAGGTAGTGTTTACTTTCTTATGCATGGTTTCATAGATAATATATTGAGGAAAGGTCAACCTAAAGAGATTAGAATACCTAATAAAATATATGAATTTGAAAGAAAAGTTTGAGGACATGTCATTCGAAGATCATACAAGTTGGCTATTAGAGGATATATTATCCTAACCAAAATGTATGTGTTGGGAATATGCATACTCACATGATTTGAGTTTACCATATGGTAAATATATATTACTATGGTGTGGTAAACATTAAGGTTGTATTGTATAATATATTGTTTCTAAAACAATATATTCATACAACTTGGTTGTACACTGTACAACTATTAACTGGTTATTTGATTGTTTGACTTCCAATTTTGTAGGAAGTTGGTTATCTATTCCTATGGCCATATAATATTCTTTGTATTTGGTATAAAAACAATATATAATATTATTATATTTCTAAATCTTAGAAAACATAATTATTTGGTATTACAGCAATTTGGATCATGGAATCCTAATATATTATCAAGGGAAGTTTTTTTCCCATTGCCCCTGTACATGGTGGTGTTCTTTTGCAGATGCATTTTCTATAATTTATTTGCATTCAAGCTATTTCATTTTCTCCCATTTGGTATAACAGTTTTCATTGATATTCGATTCATTTAACTCGGTGGCAGTCATCATTCTCCTTTGGATATAGCAAACACGACATCAAATCTCGATCCCCCTACAGTATTGAAATACTTGATATGTGGAGTTGACATTCCAGATCAACCAAAACTTCATATTCATGGAATCGGGCCTCCACAGTAAGGTCGCATCCTTCAGTCGATTTTCATATTTTTCAATTCTATTGGAGTATACCTACATGTACTTATTGTTGGCCATATGCACTCAGATCAACAGTACCTTTAACCCTGAGTGATCTTTTTATCAGAATATTGTCAGCTAGCTTTGCGTTCCCATCATTGGTATTATTCAACATTGCATCAACTCCCTAAACACAGTAAAAGGTCTCTGAGATTTGATTTTCTGAACATCTATTTTGGTCATATTTTTCCTTGAAACCTACAATCGTGGTTAAAGAACAACGAAGCTACCAGACGCGTCCTTCTTTGTACCTCTAATTTTCTATATCTATACATCACAGCTCCAAGCATTTCCTTGCACACACATGCATTAGAGAGACCTGATCAAAGAATACAGAGATATTAATGTTTTCTAACTGGGTCATTAAGAGAGACGTGTTTCAATCAGATTGTTTTGAGGAAGAATATTTGCATAGCGTCTTCTATATTTATACACACAGGTATCTGAATATGTGCACGCCATATTCTCCAAAATCCATGTCATAGGCATTATATTACACATGCAGCCATGTATGTTCTGCTCTGGCACGTATTCTCATCTTTTAGGGATGTGTCCACTATAATTGGATCCACTTCATGCAATTATTAGTGTGAAAGCTGGTACTTATACTTTGACCAATTATACTTTTATTTCTATCCAAATCTACCTCCATCGGTGTTCCATTTTCCTTGAAGCTCGTGAGGGTGTAGTTCATCAAAGATCAGCAGTTATGGTATTTAAGATTTGTTTAGTTTTTATGTCTCTCATATTTTGTGAAAATATATAGTCTTTACAAATACCTTCGACCCATTTGTTAAGTCGATTTGTTATGTTCAATAGTGTATTGTCTAGGTCCCAATTTATTATAATAAGTTTATACCGATGAGTATAAAGTAGAGTAGTTATTAGGTTTTTATAATATTTTATTTTGTAATCTTGTTGTCATTAGTCATCACTAGGTCTTGTCCAAAAATTATTACCATTTTATTCATTGTGTCAATTATTGTCATTGAGTTAATTCAATGTGTATTGTAAGTTGGAAATCCAAGGTCACATAGGTGATTTTAGGTTTTTGTTATCGTGGTGTCAAGAGTCATTGTCAAATATCGAAAAATTAAAATTTTGAAAAATTAAAAAAAAATTGTTTTACAAACGCATTTTCAATGTTATCGCGTCGAGAAAATAAATGATTTCACATTATGGGGGAATAATAAACAATGTGGGAATCATTGAGCTTCATATCCAAATCCAACTGAGTTAGCAACACATGTCTTTGGAGGACGGGAGGCATCGGAGGTTAGAGGTCAATCAACGACCTCTCGTCGATCCACAAATGACGTGGCCACACGAAGTAGTGGTGACATTTTGTGGTGTGATTTTTCGTTCGATTTTGTGCTTCTTATTCATAGTACCTATTTTACAGTGTGTTCCTATTTCTAGTTTCCATTTGTTTTTGTGATATCTTTGAAGATCATTCCTATTCATATTTGTATTCAGTGAGCAGTGTTTCCTACATAATTCCCTAAAGGAAAAACATAGTGGAAAAGATGAAAGCACAGAGAAAAAGCAACATCATGATATTTGGGTTATTGGTTGTCTGTAAAACCATCTATATGTTTTGGGTTGTTGGTTGTCCTGTAAAACCATCTATATGTTTTGGGTTGTTTGTTGTCTTGTAAAACCATCCTTGCAGGTTGTTGGCTATCCTTGGAAAACCATCCTTGTTGAGGTTGTTGGTTGTCCTGAAAAACCATCTAGATCATGAGCATGCACGAGCGACAAGCTATAAAGGAAGTGTGATTTTTTTCTCCCATGTTCACACTAAGGGGGAATGTTGGGAATATGTAGTACTCACATGATTTGAGTTTACTGTATGGTAAATATCTATTACTATGGTGTGGTAAATATTATGGTTGTATTTTATAATATATTATTTCAATAATAATATATTCCTAGAGTTTGGTTGTACCCATAAAACTATTAACGGGTTATTTGATTGTTTGACTTCCGAATTTGTAGGAAGTTGGTTTTATATTCCTATGGCTATATAATATCCTTTTTATTTGGTATGAAAATGATAAATAATATTATTATATTCTTGTGCAAATTTAGACTAAATCAATAGTATGAAATTGACCAGGGAAGGAAAGCATGTCGTCGAAGTCTGGAAGTTGTAAATTGATGTTTATCTATGTATTTTTGTATTTTACTTTCAAATTTTGACGACATGTCATTTTGTAAGGATAAACAAGAGACCTTGGATTATGTTAAAAATGAATGTGAGGGTTGTACTTATCTTAGCAAAAGTGCATTGTCAAAACTTGTAGTTTTAAAGAGTGAATTGTTAATTTTGAATGTCTAGAATTAGATGTGCATCTTAAAATTATTACACAACTTTAGAATCCATATATCATATTGAGATAGATGACCCATAAGAAAAACATAGAATTCCAACTAGACTAGATTTTTCAAGGTCTAACTCGTAGATGCGAGACTAGTGATAAGGTCTCAATCAAATAGGTATTCCATATGCCCTTTGTGCGGGGTTTAAAGTTAACATGCATATACACATTTTTCATGTTTGTAACTATTAATTATTTGTAAAATTTTGAGATCATTGTCTCTTCCTAATTTAAAATTTAAAATATGATATTATTTATATATACAAAAGAAAACTTCATTTTGTATTTCTATACAATACTAACGTTGTATATAATTTAAAATGAAATGCTTAATTTATATTATATAGAATTTAAAAGGGAATGCTAATACAAAATTGGCCACTAAAACTTTTTTTGATAGGATCGGGGTTTGTCAAATTCACTTGATGATAAAAAGGATAGATCCTATAGACTACGATTTTGTACAAGGTCAGTAAAATGAAAGAATGACGTGTATATGTGTTATAATACGGTGAATGTGGTATCCTATTTTTGAGGTTTAAAAGAGGATGATGTTAAATTACCTATCATGAGTAGAAGTAGATGCATGTTGTTGCAATTGTATGATTTGAGTTTGTATGGTATGAAAAAGGATTTCATGGGCTTATGTGCTAGTTGAAAAGTTTGAGAGTCATTAGGAATGGATATAGGATGTATAGTAGAGATAGTGGATGTAAGAAGAAGCATAGAAACATTGTGCATGGAAATATTAGGTTCCTCCAAGGAAGTGGGCACCACAGATGTAGGAATAACAGATTTTTGATATGAGAGAGTGAAGCACTCTTAATTTGATCTCTTACAATGTAGAGGATAAGATCAATATGATGGGGTTCTATTTTAAAAAGTGTGTTAATCTATTGTACCTCATCTTCAATAAGATCATGAGAGTGAGAAAAATGGTTTTATTGAAACCTTCACCTTGGATAGGATTAGCATTGATGGTAAAAACAGTATTAGCAAAGATATCAATTGTTAAATAGGATCTGGAGTAGGTTTCATGATGTCATGGTGAATACTTTGACATAAGGTGGGTAATATATCCTAGTGGAAAAGGATAGATATCCCTAGGTTGAAGGAAGAGATTATAAAAGAGATAAGGGTTAATCATGTTGAGAGATAAGAAAATAAGTACACCACCAAGAGTTAAAAATAATATCATAAGAAATCCCTAGGAAAAGTAAGGTGGATCTAAGATCAACTCACAAGAAGGGTTCACCAAAATTTTTACACCCTAATTAGACTACATGAAACTTAATTAGTTTTAGTAAATTAGTATACTAAAGGATGTAAGGGTTAACAACATGTGATTATTCTGATTAATTAACTTCTAACATTAATTATCACAATTAGAATAACACTTTTATACTTGTAATTGATATGTTAAATAAGATACAAACTTGAAAACACAAAGGAATGAGTGCACTTAACTAATTATAGATGATTTTGGAAAGTTTGGGGGGATGCAATGTAAGAACAGGAGATATGAAATTGATAAACATTATTTGAGTTATGGTAATCCTCATGTAATGCTAACATTGGCATTACTACGCGAGGCCTCAAACCACATGTCATTATCTACTTAGCATGTGATGTCCGAATGAATGCAACTAGATCTGAAAACCATCTTTGAACATGTTTGAGTTGAACTTCTCTTGATAAGATACTTGGGGAAGGGGTTGTTAATGCACAAAATTTACACCCTAGATTGATCATGGAAGACCAATTTTTTTCGCTAACATGGGACCTGAATCCAAGTGAGGGAGGGAAAGAGAGTGGCCCTATCTCCATTCCCCTGAAACACAAAAAGGGGAGGTTAGGAAATACTTCCTAAATCTCAACCCATCTTGAAACAGACCTCCAAAGAAATTCAGCTTCCTCTACCTATCCTAATGCTAAAACTACTTCTACAACTAAAAATACAACTATCTAATCCTAAACTATCCATTCACACGGGGACCGGAGTTAGATATATGCATGGAAATGAAATCTTAAGCTAAAAAAGAGGTTATAACACTTGGAAATAATGGGTTATCACTCTCCATAAGGGGAATAAAGGGGGTAAAATGTAGGGGGACGGGGAAGACATGCGTGCCACGGACCTAAAACCACATAAACTAACCCTTCCCACACGTTGACAACACATATAAATGAATAACTCATGGGTTTAATCCATACACAACATCTAACCCATGAAAAGAAAGGAAAGAAGACAACACTACAAAGAGAAGGGAAGAAATGAGCCCCAATCTTCATTAAATCATTTCTATGGATACACACATACCATTACAAATGCTTATAAGGCATTGGATGCACCACATACGCTCAAATCCAAGGTCCGGAACTCATGAGAATTCAGACACCATTTTTCATGGTGTCGTTATAAAAAAGGATGGATTTGTTTTTCAATGGATGAGTTTCATACTTATATTAAAAGAAGGAGAAGAAAAGAGAGGGAGAGATGGGTTTCAATGTGAGAGACTTGTTGGTGTATGTGACTTGCCTCGTCATCTCTCGGGGTCTTGTCCACCTCACATGGTTAGTCATCTCACTTAGGTGAGATCATAGGTCATTAGGTGTAATTAGGGTTTCATGTTTCATGCACAAGAGTTACACAACACTCTTATATATGTACCCTTTTTATTTGATCTATGAGAATGAGTAGACCTATTATTTCATGCATGATTTTCCTTTATGTTTGATTTCTTATTGATTACTTGGAGTGTTCATGTCATCATTAGAGTGATAAATATTTGATGTGCATGAGGTTTCATATTGATCCTTACTGAGAAAAATATCACATGGTATCAGAGTTATTATTTAGTAAACATGCACTCGTTTATTTCGATTGCTAATTATTTCTGGTTTCGTTCTTTGTGCTTCTCATGTAAGTTTTTTTTTTTTTTGAATCTTGCTAACTAGTTTTAACAGTCTCATTTTTAGAGTTTATGTTGGTTTTATTGTTTGTGCATGTGCGGGTTTCATTACTTTCTCAACCATATTTTGCTAGTCGAGCTAACTTTAGAGAAAAGCTAAATTTGGAACACTTTTCAAAGCCTTATTTTGCCTTCTAGAATCCTTTCTGCATCGGGGAGATCGTTTCAACTCGTTTTGATAAAAATATTTTCCATTATATCACCCTTGCTATTACTTGTGGACTAATGAGTGCGTACGATGTGATCTTGCGGCAAGGTGGTTTCTTACGTGACGTGAGGCGTTATTTTTCACACATGACTTATTTTCTCTCCTTTTTTCTTATTTTATCTCATTTTGTGGTTTCTTATAGTGTCAAACTATCGCGATCATTGAAACTTGATTGTGGTCTCCACACTTACGCATTATTACATTGATTGCAAGGTGAGTGACCAAATGTTTCATGATGCACATTCACACCTTATTGTAATCAATGCACTAAACTATAAAGTTCCATCAATAGGGTGATAATGTTGTTACGGGGTGGTTGTATTTTTTTCTTTCTACGTTCCTTATTTTTCTCTCTTCACAATGGATGTTCTTTCAATTCCTTTTCTCATGTCGTTCAAATTTTTTGAATGGAGATAAAAAATGGTAATGAAACTAAGGGGTAAATGGTTATTTCGCATCACCATGGGAGCTGAGACTAAACCTAATGATGAGCCTAAAAATATAAGTGGTTGAACCGATGTGACGAAGCCTTAGGTATTCTTTGTATGTTTATTTCTCTTGACTTTCTCTTCCACATTGATTCATATGAATCACCTGATGAAGCGTGGAAATGTTACACAATATGCTCGGACAACAAGATGACATGAGAATGCATGAGTTGGAAAACAAACTACTAGGATTAAATCCTAATGAATTTGAAAACCTACATGCATTCTTCTCAAATTTCTTCCACACTAGATTGCTTCTAAAGGAATGTAAAGTGGAGAATAAATATTCCCAATTGATCTTTTCAATTCTTTCTAAGTTAGGTATCGAATACTTTGTCTTATTTTCTACTTTCCATGTCATAAAAGATGTTTTAGGCGAGTACTTGGAAGATGTCATCTTTTGATAGTTTTTATCCCAACTCATTCGAGAACAGGGACAAACTAATTCAAATGGGTACTCTCAAATCCAATTCACATGCCCTTGTAGCAAGTATTGGTAAGGGAAAGAAAACTGAAAAGAAGAAAGATAAAAAGGACCAAATGAAGAAGGAAACTAAGACCAACCAAGCCCAAACCAAACCTAACACGAATGCTTCTACTTCTAAGCCTAAAGCAAAGAAGGAAAAGTGTAATTGTTCTTATTACAATAATATTGACCATGAAGAGCATCATGTACGAGAAAAAAATTGATTACCTAACTCATTTACTTGAGAAGAATAACATAGGTGTTCTTGAGTCTATCAAACAAAATGCTCTAAAGGTTGAGTCTTTCAAAGTAATGGAAACTAAATATGAAAAGAAGAAAGGAAAGGCCCTTGTAGCTAGAGTTTCTCTTTCATCAACATGGATTATTGATTAAATTTCCTTGCACCACATGGATTCTTTGCATGTTGAGTTCTCCAACATCAAGCCATGTTGCATGTCACTATGGTACATTGGTTTCTAGTAGTGGATCGGTAGATATGGTCAATGGATCATTTAAACAATTTTATAGTGTTCCCAATATCTCTACCAATCTCTTATGTGTTTATAAAATCACTCAACTTGATGAATGAATGTGAGTGGAATTTTTTCCTAACTCGATGATTATTCGAGAGCTTCACTATGAAACTATTGTGGTGAGGGAAATTCAGATTACCATTTACGCTTATACGCTTTCTCCCACTTTAATTCGATTCGACGCCCGCTATCTTGCTCAATCATATAGATGAGTTTAGTAAGCTATGGCATGAGATTTTTGGCCATCTTAACTATTGTTACCTCAAATAATTTATCCAAAATGAAATGGTCAACAAAGTTACCCCACGTTAAATTTTATAAGGATTTTTGTAATGGTTATGCCCTTAGGAAGCACCCCGAAGAAAGGTTTGGCAAAGGAAAATCATGGAGATCTACTCATCTTTTGGATCTTGTTCATGTTTATATTTGTGGCCCATTCCCATTACTAGAGCTCTCTACATTCTTACCTTCATTGATGAATTTTCATGTTATACTTGGGTGTATTTTCTTAAGAAAAAGTCGAAGTGTTTGATCACTTTCCAATTTAAGGCTCTTGTTGAGAAACAATTTGATAGTTCTATCAAGGTTCTTCAAACCAAAAATGGAGGAGATTATGTGAGAAATAGGTTCGAATATTTTTGTACATATGAAGGGATTACTTTGCGGTGTAAATTTTCTTACATCCCTTTGCAAAATGGATTTTGTGGAAATAAATAATCAAATTCTTAAGGAGATGGAAACTTCTATGGTTCACTCAAAATATCTTCCTTCACGGTGTTGAGACGAAGTAATGAATTATGTTTGCTACATTCAAAACCATGTCCCACACAAGGTCGTAATAGGGATGAAACTCTTTGAATCTTGGTTTGGACATAAGCACGATGTTGAGCACTTTCACGTCTTGAGATTCAATGTTATGGCATGAAATCCCAAAAATAAATGCAAGGCTTTGGAACCACAATCCAGATCTTGTATTTTTATATGGTATCTTGATGGCATGAAGGGGTATAGATTGTTGAACCCTAATACTCATCATCTTTATATCGAGAGAAGTGTGAAATTTGATGAGTCATCTTCAACTTCTACTTCTCCACCCTTTGAGGTTTTTATGATCTTTGATTATGATTATGAATCTTCGGATGATGATTTTGTTTTACATGTTCCTCCTCTACTTGATCTTCTTGATCCTCATGCACCTCCCGACCCTCATGCTTCATATTCTTATGATTCTAACAGTAGTGATGATGAGGAATTTTTCCCTTCTCACTCGAGTGAAGAATCTATAGATTCTAAGCTAGCTCATCTCCTAGTCCTCGCTAGGATTAGAAAGCATTACTGAGTGTTACTGAGAGTGGATTGGGGATCCTTGAATGAAATACGAGACTCATTCGAATTCACCGAACCCCACTCCTTTTCTTACGCTTCCGAACCTCAATCTTTCCATGAGGCTTCACGGGATTTCTTAGTGAGATTTTGTCATGGATGAGGAGTATTCCTCACTCATGAAGAATAATACTTGGGATCTCACCCCTCTTCTAAAAGGAAGAAAAATCATTTGATGTAAGTGGGTGTAGCAAATAAAGTATGGTGTTGATAGAGAATTAAAAAAATTTAAAGTGTGACTTATAGCTAAGGGTTTACTCCATGTATCTAGGGTTCATTACTTAGAGACCTTTACTCCCATTGTGAACATGACTTCTATTTGATTGACCCTTACCATCGTTTTAGCGAATAGATGGGAAGTCCGCCAAATGGATGTTAAGATTTCCTTCCTTCATGGGGACCTAAAGGAAGATATCTTCATGGAACAAAATTCGAGTTATGTCCATGATCCCTTCCTCATTTTCAAGTTAAATAAGTCTCTCTATGGCATTAAACAAATCCCCCAGGATTTTTATGCCAAGATGGAATCCTTTTCAATTTCATCAGAGTTCACTCAATGTCACTCTAACCCAAATGTTTACATTATATGGCAAGATGACTCCATGCTCATCCTCATTTTGTATGTTGATGACTTGTTGATCATGGGAAGCTCTTCCTCTATCATTGATTCTATGAATATTTCCTTGGCCAACAAGTTCTCCATGTCTAACTTAGGATTGCTTCATTACTTTCTTGGGATTCATATTTCACAATATAACTCAAGAATTATGATTTTGCAGCCTAAGTACTCCCTTGATTTGTTAGCTCGGTTTCACATGTATGATTGTAAGCCTTCTCCTACTCCTTTCCTTTCCGGGGTTAAGTTAGTTTCTTATTTCTCTACTCCTATGGTTGATGGTACCCTTTATCGACAATTTATGGGGATCTTAATGTACGTAACTCACATAAATGCGAATCTTTTATATGTTGTTGAGATCATCTCTAGATTTATGTAGGAGCCCCATGAGTTGTATTGGAGAGAAATGAAGAGGAGCCTTCACTATGTTCACGGAACTTATACAAATGGAATTCAATATATATGAGGGAAAAAGATGGATTTGGTTGGTTTTATTGACTATGATTAGGTCGGTGATCCGGATCATCGAAATATACCTCGCTACAATTTTCTCTTGGTTGAGTGCTATTAGTTGGTATAGAAAGAAGCAGGATAAAATTACCATGTCATCTATAGAGGATGAGTAAAAAGGAGAAATTAACGCTGCCATATAAATTGTTTGTTTGTAGGGAATATTGACAAAGTTCGGTATTCACTTTCGGCGACCTACTATTATCTACTATGACAACATGAGCACCATATCAATTTTTTAAAATATGGTTCAACATCAATAGACAAAGCACATCGAGATCCATATGTACTTCATTCAGGAGATGATTCATGATGACATCATCAACTTGCAGTATTTTCAAACTTCTGATCACGTTGCAGATATTCACCAAACCCTTCACTGAGATGAAATTTCTTCACTTGCGGTCTCTTCTTGGGGTGAGGTCCTCTACACCACACATAATATTTAGGATTTCTATTCCTCCTATCCTCTTTTTATTTTCTATAGAGATGGTGTTTTTGTATGGAAAGCGTAGAATAATTTCTACATCTTTCAGGGATCTCTCATTTCTATTATATTTTTTCATGTCAACCCCCTTTTATTTGGTGTTCCTTGGTTCTTTCGGGGCTCAAATTTTGACCAAGTATGAAGCTAAGTGCAAAGGACACCCATGTGTTCCTTCAGCGCATATTAGAGAAGGCACCGAGAACTAAGATCCTCAAAACAAAGATTGTGCGGCTTCCACGTGGTAAAAGCATAGCAATGTAGCCCGAGCGAGAAAATTCAAAAGGAAAATAAAAGAGGCCACAAATATCCATGTGTTGTCTAAGAAAAACTCCAAAGGGAGAAAATAAAAGGCACTCCCAAACCAGCACACAACCTCCATGTGTCATTCAAAGAAGCTATCACCAGCCAAATATCAACCAAAGAAACAAAAGGACTCGCAGTTCAGTGGATTGAATGCAATCCCAAGTCCCAAAGTGAGCAGTTGAGATTCACCGCATGGGTCGAAGATCATGTAGGTAAAGAACTAAATGCTAGATGGTGGAAATCATGATGGAAGATGCATCGGAGAGTGAGCCGTAGGATCTATAAAAGAGGGTCCTAGTGCCAATATAAAATAAAATAAAAAGAAGGGAAGAAGAGGAGCACGAGAAGTTTTTAGGTTCAATAGTTTGTGTTCATCAGCCTTAGCAAGGCTCTGTTGTAAATAAATATTGTAGTATGTGTCATTCTTGGCCTTATGTATTATTTTCTCTATAAATAAAGAGTTCTTGTTTTGTGCACAAATAATTTCACAATACTTTGGGTCTTGATTCTCTTTTGTATGCTTTTATTCATTTGATGAATGTTTAAGTTTCTATCATGTTATATGCCCTTAGATATTTACATAAATATGTTCATTTGCAAATGGTTATGTTTCAATTCCTTCTAGCCTTTGATAGTTGTAAAATATCTCTAAGAGGGTTAATCATGCTCAATGCTCCTTAACTAGTTTATTAGTTATTTAGTTTCTATCTCTGTGCTTTTAGTAAAGTTTCGACGCATTGCCTTAGTTAGGATTTTCATTCTATTTTCTCTCTAACCCTCACCTCAACACAAAATAGAGAAGAGCCAACTTCTATAAAATTTGGAGGTTATCTTAGGGGCCAAGTCCCACATCTCTAATATTTCCCATGACTTTGATGGTTCATCTACAAAGATAATCATCAAAAGTTTTCCTAGCATGCCTAGTGGGACAAGCATTAAAAGCTTAAAATTCAAATATTACTAAGTTAGTGTGTTACGTAGTAATTCCAAGCCTTTCGAGGCTTTATAGTAACACATCTGATGACTCTATTTGACATCTCAAACTTATCTCAGCAGTATTGATGGATTAATCCTTTCTAGTTCATGAGAAGGATTCAAACAAGGTCGAGAGCCATAGAAGAAGGTGTATTTGAGTACTTGCAGTTATCCCTAGGAAGAGATAGAAGAGGTAGACAGAATCAGAGATCTCCATCTCCTCCAAATCATACTCTTTCAACACCTCTACCTAGAAGGTCCTTCTTGCAATCCACAAGATTTCTCAGGCCTATCATAATGGCTCATCAACCACCTTCTCCTCTGATACATTTTGTCTCATGGAATCAAGGAAGTATACTCATGTTTCCAATACATCTAGCGACATGGAATCCCATCCTAGAAAATGTGATGAAGGCACTACCTAAATTCAGTGGTGAAGATTTTAAAACCCCAGAGGAACATCTTTAAGATGTTGCAAAAATATGCATAGTACATTATATCACGGAGCAAGATGTTACCTTAAGGTTATTGGCTACCTCATTCAAGGGAAAGCCCTCGACTGGTACTGATCCTTGACTCCTAACTCCATTGGTACTTGGGATCAGTTGGGAAATGTTTTTATTAGAAGATTCAGCGAAAAGGGAGATATATCTTCACTCTTATAAACAACTTATCAACATCAAGAAAGATTCGCAAGAGCCTATGACTGAATTTAACACCATATTCCATAAGACATGGCAAAGGATTCTAGTTCTAGCCAGGCTGCCAGTAGGTATGGCTATTGTCTTTTACTTAAAATCTATAAATTCAAATATCTCTATCATGATTCAGTCATTGGGAGGAGATTCTTTGTCATAGGCATATGATATTATGGTCCAAGCTGAGAATAATTTGATAGATGGTGGTAAAGTCCCCCCAAAGGCTCCTTTGTTAGTATATATAGAAATATCTCCCCTTCCTCAAGCACATGCCTTAAGCTCTACTCAAACTCTTACATCAATATATATCTACCCATCCCCTCAAGGAGCCACCACCTCTATGGCAACAACAACATCATCATCATCTTCTACAGAGATGGAGGAAGTAAAAAAATTCTTAGGAGTTTCTCTAATGAGATAGTTAACCTTAAGAGGAGTCAAAATGTGTACCCTAGACAAAATTATAAAATCTACCAAGGAAATAATCCCGCTTACCCTCTGCAATATCAAAATGCCCAAAGACCACTACTAAGCATAGCCATCTAACCAAATTTTCCTAGTCCCGACACCACTCTAGATGCTCCCACCCAATAAGAGGAGAGAAATGATTCCAAGAGAGAACAATTTGGTGGAAGATCCCAATGCTTGGTGTTTTCCTTGCAATACCCCTCATATGCCAAGATATTTCCCTCAAGGGAATCTACAGCAAAAGGTAGTAGAAAAAGAGCAATGGAAGGCTATGAGGTCAAAGATGGAGGACCCTACCAGTCCTTATGAATTCAAAATGTGACCTTGGTTGTGCAAATGCAAGGGATGTCCCTAGAACAAGAGGCAAAAATCATTTGTGAACATTTGTTGTTCTCTTAGGTCGAAGGAGAAGAGTTTGTGTTCATAAACGAAGTGTCTACTTCTAACCCAATACTGATCGGGAGATGACAACACTTGTTCCAAGAGGTGGATGATGGAAGCCAAGATCCCTTATCCTACAATAAGGAATGAGCCAAGGAAAGAGCTTCCAACATTTAGTGCTCCTCTTCCCACGATCAGACAGAAACTCGGAGATTGTTCAAAATCAAGGTACCTTATATCCAATAGTTAAAAGGAAAAAATATCAACGGGTTTCGAGACGCAACCACCGAGCCAAATGAATGTAATTGAGAAACTCAAAATAGCACCAACTAATGTATCCTTATGGGATATCTTGGGTATTCCGGAGAAAAAAATTGCTTCAAGAAGTGCTAAAATCAATAGCGGTTGATTTGTGACTTAAAAGGAAAAGAAACATTTCAAAGTGACTCAAGTTCAAATGGAGTCAGTACTAATGAACGAGAAGGGTGAAGTAAGTAAGCCAAAACCTCAACCCTTTTTATGACTCTTATAATTAGTAAGAAATTATTGCATAACTCCATGATTGACTCTGGCGCAAGAACTACGGTTATGCCTAAAGCAATAGCAGATGTTTTGGGAATCAAATATGAACCCCTAAGAAAATGAGTCATGTAGTTGGATGGGAATGTTAGGTTGAGCCTATTTTCATGTGTGAAAGTGTTGAATACTTTGTACACTAAGAGTCTTGTTTAGTTTTTATGTATCCTCGCGGGGTTGGGGCGGGCCTGCCCTGGCGGTCGGGGCGCGGCCAAAAAAAAAAAAAAAAATTAGGCGTAAATTTTTTTGGCCTCGAAAAATGCACCCGACATATTGGGAAACGTGCTCTTCTCATATGGGAAAGTTTTTTGACCCATAGGTTTATGGGACGGGTTTTGCCCATGGTTTTGATACCCATGGTTTTTTAAAAGCGCTAAGCGGTTGTCTATTTATATGGTCTTATGCATATGATAGATGCACAAGCAAATGTATTGCAGATGTGTTTTGAATTCGGGTGTGAATTCTGTAGAGTTTGTTGAGCATAGCTCCAAATGGATCCGGGTATTGTATTGAGAGAGCGGTGGCTTGTAATAAAATCTGAGCAAGTGATTCTTGGTGGACATAGCCCAAATTGGGTGAACCAGGTTAAATATTGTCTCTTTGTGTTGTGTTATTTTATTTTACAATTTTATTTGAGATTTGTAATAATTTTGCATATTAGTTTCTCTTTGTTGCGATTACGTGAGGGATTATTCGCATATTTTATCTCTTATTTCCTAACAATTGGTATCGAGATCTGGTTTAGTTTGCTAAAGTGTTGAATAGCGAGGAAAGTTTTTAGCTTGAGTGGGAGCTATGGCAGATGATGGAAGATCTAGGGTTGATAAATTCAATGGGTAGAATTTCAGTCTTTGGAAGATGCAGATGGAAGATTACCTTTATCAGAAGGATCTTTATACTCTGTTGTCTAAGAAGGTGAACAAACCCTCGAGTATGACAGATGTGGAATGGGATTTGTTGGATCGGAAGGCACTTGGAATGATCTGGTTGTGTCTTGCATCTTCAGTATTATTTAATGTTTCAAAGGAAAAGACTACAAAAGATCTAATGGATGCATTAGGGAAGTTGTATGAAAAACCCTCGCCTTTAATAAGATATTTTTAATGAAAAAGTTGTTTAATATGAAGATGTCTAAGAATAGTTCGAGTGAGATCATATAAATGATTTCAATATAGTTGTGAATATGCTAGCTTCAAGTTCTGATAGAATTTGATGAAGAAGTTAGGGCTTTATTAATTCTGTGCTCTTTACCCGAGAGTTGGAATAGCACGGTAATGGCGGTAAGTAACTCAGTTCCACCTAACTCGAAGTTGAAGTTTGAGGATGTTGTAGGGGTGATTCTAAGCGAGGAAATGTGAAGAAAAATCTCCGGGGAATCTTCTACTTCAGGGAATGCTTTGACAAGTGGAAACTAGAGGGAGATAGAAGAATAGAGGAAACCGTGGAAAATCAAAAGATCGAGCAAGGTCAAAATCCAAGAACAAGATTGTATCTTTGGAATTGTGGAAAGCCTAGGCATGCAAAGAAGGACTGTTGGGAGCTTCAGGATAAGAAGAAACAACAAGAAGAAAACAAGGAGGCAAATGTGGCATCGGGTAATGTATGTCAAGATGCTTTGATTCTTTCTTTTGCATAATATTCTTGAATCTTGGGTTTTAGATTCGGGGCTTCTTTTCATGCTACTCCACATAGGCATTATTTTGTTGATTATGTTGAGGATTTTGGGCATGTTTTTCTTGGCGATGATGAGCCTTGCAGTATAGTTGGAAAAGGTTCTATTCGGGTTAAGATGCGAGAATGGGAATACATGGATATTAAAGGATGTCGGACATGTACCTACATTAAGGAGAAACTTGATATCGGCGGGGTAATTGGGAAGTGATGGTTGTCTTGTGATATTTACTGACTAACTCTTGAAGGTTACCAAGGGTGCTCTTGTGGTGGCAAGAGGTAAGAAGGTTGGAACCTTGTATTTAACCACTAATAGTACTAATGATTGTAATCTTGTGGTTTGAGATGCGAGATAAAACATTATGGCACTATAGGCTCGGTCATATGAGCCATAAGAGCATGAACATCATAAAGAAGAATTTTCCTGGATATACGGAAACAAGTTTAGATTTATGTGAGAAGCTGCATATATGTGAAAGCGAGAAAGCAAGTAAGGTTTCTCAAGGTTGGACCTATGAAGAAAGAGAGTAAGTTAGAGCTGGTACATTCTGATGTGTGGGGGTGGCTCAGGTATCATCTCTTAGGGGTTCAAGTTATTATGTTACTTTTATTGATGATGTAACAAGGAAAGTTTGGGTTTATTGTATTAGAAACAAATCTGATGTATTTGACACTTTTGTTAAATGGAAAGCCTTGGTAGAGAATGAAACATGTCTTAAGCTAAAATGTCTTAGGTCAGATAATGGAGGGGAGTATTGCAGCAATGAATTTAATTATTACTATTCTAAGAATGGAATCTGCAAGCAAAAGACGGTTCCAGAACTCCTCAGTAGAATGGGGTATCAGAAAGGATGAACGAGAACAATAATGGAACGTCTTTAGGAGCATGAGGTTACATGCGGACAGGCTTCGCCTCTTTCTTTTTGGGCGAAGCGGTGAGCACGGTATGTACTTGATAAGCGAGAGGACCCTCAAGTGCCTTGGATGGAGGCATACCCGAGGAGGCATGGTATGGTAAGAAAGTTAATTATTCATTTCTTAGAGTCTTTGGATGTGAAGTGTTTGTTCATATAGACAAGGATGATAGGACCAAGCTAGAGGCTAAATTAGAAAAATTTACTTTCATTGGTTATGGTGGTGATGACTTTGGATTTAAATGTTGGAGTATTAAGGACAAGAAAATCATTCGATCTAGGGATGTGGTCTTTAATGAGAAAGTCATGTGTAAGAAATAGTTGCGGGAAAAAACAGGAAGAATCCAAGAAAGAATATGCGGTGGTAGAGGATCTTCCGGATGGGAAATTGACCCATGAATCATTTCAGAACCTACTCAACGGGAACCCCAAACTCCTACGGTGAGGAGGTCTTCTAGGGTAAGAAAAGAACACGAACGTTTTCTCCTTCTCTTTATTATTTATTACTCACCGATAGTGGAGAGCCGAGAGAGCTTTGATGAAGCAATGCGAGGTAGATGCGAGTAAGAAGTGGAGAAAACCATGGATGAGGAGCATAAGTCTCTCATGGAGTACCGGACTTGGGATTTGGTAAATCTACCTAGGAAGGTAAAAGAGCATTACTGAGAACAAGTGGGTGTACAGAGTAAAGATGAAGAAGGAGGAAAGAAAAGATATAAGGCCCGGTTGGTGGTCAAGGGTTTACACGAAACAAGGTATAGATTTTGATGAGATTTTTTCTCCTGTAGTAAAAATGACTTCTATCGAACCCATTCTTGGAATAGTGGCGGTAGAAGACTTGCACTTAGAACAGTTAAATGTAAAGACCGCATTCCTCCATGGTGATTTGGAGGAGGAGCTATGTATGTAGCAGCGAGAAGGATATGAAGTCAAAGGTAAAGAGGATATGGTGTGCAAAGTGAAGAAGAGCTTGTATGGCACGAGAAACAAGCTCCACGTCAATGGTATAAGAAGTTTGATAGCTTCATGATGGAGCAAGGTTATATTAGATGTCATTCTGACCATTGCATGTATACAAAGAAATTTCAGGATGGAAGTTATATTATCCTGTGTTTGTATGTTGATGACATGTTGGTTGCAGGTAAAAACATGCAGGAAATAAAAGTACTTAAGAAACAACTAAGCGAATCCTTTGATATGAAGGATTTGGGGGCAGCCAGACAAATCCTTGGAATGAGGATAACTCGGGATAGGAAGGAATGAAAGCTAACTTTATCTCAGGAAGAGTACATTAAGAAGGTATTGGATAGGTTTAAAATGTAGGATGCTAAACCGGTTGGGACTCCTTTGGCAGGCCATTTTAAGTTATCAAAGGAGCAGTGTCCCAAGACAGAGCAGGAAAGAAACTAGATGTCCAAAGTACCTTACTCTTCAACAATTGGCAGTTTGATGTATGCTATGGTGTGCACTAGGCCTAATATTGCCCATTCAGTGGGAGCTGTGAGTAGATTCATGAGTGATCCAGTAAAGAGCATTGCAAGCAAGTAAAGTGGATCCTTCAAGATTTGAGAGGACCATGGGGACAGTTTTGTGCTACAGTGGATCAAACACCACTTTACGTGGTTATGTAGATTCAGACATGGCTAGAGATGTAGACAGCAGGAGGAGCACGACAGGTTATATTTACACTTTAGGTGGGACAACAAAGTGAGTTAGATTTCATGATTACAAAAGTGGTGGCTTTGTCAACCACAGATTTGAGTATGTTCTTGCCACAGAGGAAAGCAAAGAGATGATTTGGTTACAATAATTGCTTGAGGAGTTGGAGCATAAGAAGGAGGAATGTAAGATGCATAGTGATAGTCAGAGTGCTATACACCTAGCTAAGAACTTTTCTTTCAACTCCGGGACAAAGCATATACGGTTAAGGTACCATTTCATTAGACATGACTTTGGAGGAAGAGAAGTTGAAGTTGGAGAAGATTCATACCAGTCAGAATCCTACAGACATGATGACCAAGGTGGTCACAAGGGAAAAACTGAAGTTGTGTTCAACTTTGGTTAGTCTTCATAGAAACTAGTGAAGGGTTGAGAAGCTTGCTCAGAGGAAAACTAGTCTCCAAGTGGGAGATTGTTAGGTTGTGGAGCTGTTTTCATGTGTGAAAGTGTTGAAGACTATACACTAAGAGTACTGTACACTTTTCATGTATCCTCACCGGGGTTCGGGCCGAGCCGGGCCCCGAGTAGGATCCGGGGCGCGAGTCCCGATAGCAAGTGTTCAGGGGCGCAGCCCCCGAAAAAAAAATTTAGGCGTAAATTTTTTGGCCTCGAAAAAATGCACCTGACATATCGGGAAACGTGCTCTTCTCATATGGGTGAGTTTTTGACCCATAGGTTTATGGGACGGGTTTCGCCCATGGTTTTGATACCCATGGTTTTGTAAAACTACTTAAGCAGTTGTCTATTTATATGGTCTTATGCATACGATAGATGCACAATCAAATGTATTGCGGATGTGTTTTGAATTCTGTGTGAATTTCAGCAGAGTTTGTTGAGCATAGCTCCAAACGGATCTGGGTATTGTATTGAGAGAGCGGTGGCTTGTAATAAAATTTGAGCAAGTGATTCTTGGTGTACGTAGCCCAAATTGGGTGAACCACGTTAAATCACTGTCTCTTTTTGTTGTGTTATTTTATTCTACAATTTTATTTGAGATCCGTAATAATTTACGCATATTATTTTTATCTTCTTTTGCGATTATGTGAGGGATTATTCCACATATTTTATCTCTTATTTCCTAACAGGGAAATCAGTTCAAACCATTGGGGTTATTAGAGGTATCCCATTACAACTCTATTCATGCCCAAACATAGTTGTTCTACAGGATATATTTGTAATTGATGTTCCTTTGGTCTTTAGGTTATGTCTATCCCGTGACTTCACAGCAAAAATTAGAGGTTATATGTCCCTTGATTGGTCTCATCTTATTTTGTGGACTAAGTATGGATCAAAGATGAAGGTGCTATTAGAGCCTCTCGTGGAAGAGCATATAATGGATCAAGTAGCCTCGGGTTTTGAAGCCTCACATGTCATGATCACTTGAGAAGAGGAGTCATATATAGATGAGGGAGACCATCAAAGAGGAAACTATCTGGTTGACCTGTCGCCAGGAGACCCCTTTGGAAATTTTGATTCCACTGGGTTAGGTACCTATCTCATCTTTGATGAGAATCCTACTATTCCAAAAATCATGGAGGATAGTAAAAGTGAAAATAATCCCACAAAGGATTCACAAATATGGACTTTGCACTTTGATGGTGCTAGAAGCGAAATAGCTCAAGTGCTAGAATATTCTTGTCTTCACGAAGTAGAAAAAGATACTTCATTCATTCTGTTTTCAATTTACTTGCACAAGAACGAAGCCAAATATGAAGCTTTAGTTCACGGTCTGACATTGGCGCATAAAGAAGGCATTCAATAACTAAGAGTCTTTGGAGACTCAGAGTTAGTGGTGACTCAAGTTAGAAATACTACTACAGCAAAAAACCCAATAATGAGGTCCTACCGACATAGGGTATGGGAACTCATTGAATACTTTGAGGCCTTTGACATCAAGGTTATCCCTCAGGACCAGAACATAGAAGTTGTGCAAAGCATGGCCCAGATTGGATCGTAATTTGACCCTACCAAGGACTCTTTGGTGAACAAGGATGCGATAAACCTAATCATTTTCCCTGTCCATACCGACAATATAGACCATTGGCAATTCTTCAAGAGTGACTAGTAGATATTTCTCTTCTTATAGAAATCAAGATTTTTAGACCAACTCCAACCAAAAATTAAAGAAGCATACGGAGATCAAGTTATTCAATAACAAATAAAATTCCAAAAGGGCTGATAACATTGGAAAATATCTTTGACTCCAATGATGTTAATACAGATAGGAGGAGATTCGTAGCAGTCAAATAAGACTATGTTGAGATATAAGTATCTCATGGAAAGAAGTTCAAGGTAGCGAAATTAGTCACCCAACAAGAAAGAAAAAGACTTGTGGCTTTATGCCATAGGTATGATAAGGTGGTGGCTTGGACTTACGATGACCTACATGGCTACAATAAGGACATCATTCAAAATACTATTGATCTGGAAGAAGGTATGAAGCCTATGCCTTAAAATCATCTCGTGAACCCAAAGATAGAGTCTCTCATGGCTGAGGAGCTCAGGAAGCTCTTAGAAGCTAAAATAATCTTTCCAATCAAGCATTCCACATGGGTGTCCAATTTGGTGCCTGTAAGAAAGAAGAATGGTGAAATCGACTCTGTGTGGATTTCTAGAGATCTAAATAAGGTGTCTCTTAAGGACCACTACCCCTTGCCTTCCATGGAGAAAATACTACAAATAGTAGCAGGTCAGAAATATTTTCTCTGTTGGATGGTTTTTGAGTTATAATCAAATATGTCTCGTGGAATAAGATCAACATAAAACCACCTTCACAACAAAGTGGGGAACTTTTGCATATACAAATATGTCATTCGGACTCACCAATGTTGGGGCAACCTTTCATAGATCCATGGATGTTGCATTTGGGGAGCTAATCAACAAGGTAATCCTGATATACTTGGATGATCTCACAGTGTTCACCAGGAGGGGAGAAGATAAAATTGACGCAATGGAGGTTATATTCAAGAAGTGTCAAGAATTTGGAATCTCTCTAAATCTAAAGAAGTGTGTTTTCATAGTACCACAAGGTAAACTTTAGGACACATTGTCTCGAAATATGGAATCTCAATCGACCCAGAGAGAATCAGAGCTATTTTGGAGCTGTCTCTACCTGTCAATAAGAAGGCAAGTACAATATTTCTTAGGAAAGATCAACTTTGTTAGCAGGTTCATTTCAGACTTTTTCCGGAATGATCCACCCAATCACACTGATGCTGAAGAAGGATCTGAATTTCAAATGGACCATCAAAGGATGAAAATCTTTGAGGCAATCAAAAGATCCATTGCATCTGCTCTAGTGTTACGTAATCCAGATTTCTCCAAAGATTTCATCATGTATGTATATGGAAGCAAATATAGTGTGGCATCTATTCTGACACAAAGGGAGAGGCATAATGAGAGGAGCATCTTGTAGCCTTATTTTCAAAGACTCTCCATGACTATGAAATAAGGTATAATTTCATGGAGAAACAGGCCTACGCCATTGTCAAAGGGCTGAAGAAATTCAGACACCTAGTGACTAATAGCAGGATTATGATATTAGTAGCACATCCCAGTGTCAAGGAATACATCATTGAAGGAGAGATAACTGATAAAAGGGATAACTAGATCACCAAGATCTTAGAGTATGATGTTGAGATAAATCCCATGAAATTGGTAAGAGGAAAAGGTTTGTGCTAGTATCTCGCCCAAGATCTAATGACACCGATCAATGATGAATCGAGATGGTGCTCCATATCCAAGAAAATGAATCCAGAAGTTGGGTATCCGATAGAATGCATTTCATGCAAATAGATGAGTATCTCGAGTCATCTTCCTCTCAAAAAGAGAAGGTATTATCGACAACAGAGGATCTGAGTTCATCATAATTGATAATATCCTTTTCAAAATAAACTTTGATGGGATCTTACTCAGATGCCTGGAAGAAGAAGAGACCGAAAGGGTCTTACATGAGTTACACCATGGTAGCTTAGGAGGATACTTTTGGCTAAGACTACTACCATAAATATTCTATAGGTAGGATAATTTTGGCCTAGTTTGTTCGTGGATTGCTATGTGATGGTGAGCAAGTGCAAAATTTTCCAATTCTACACATGCTTCAAGAGAAATGCAGCATTGCCTCTTAACCCGATCCTAGTTGAAGAACCATTCACATAATGGGGTCTGGATTTCATCGAATGGTGAACCTAGTTTCAAGTGCGGGTCATAAATGGATTCTCATAGCCACCGATTATTTCACTCGATGGATAGAGGTAGTTCCATTGAAAGAAGCTAATATTAATATGATCCTTGAAATTATTTGTGACATCAGTAGCCGCTTTGGACCCCCACGCATGATCATAAAAAATAATGTTAAGGATTTTTCAGTGCCAAAGTATCTAACTTTTCTATGAGGCATGGGATTTAACTAAAAACATCTTCCAACTATTACCCACATGGTAATGTTCTAACAGAGTCTACCAATAAGAATCTGATAAGACTTATAAAAATAATTGGAAATGAGAATAAAAGATCATGGCATAAACATGTCAAGATAGCCTCATGGGCTAACCAAATCACACCAAAACAGATCCTAAATACCTCACCATATGAATTGGTCTATGGTAAAAGCATGGTAATGCCCATCACGGGGAACTCCCAGCATTACAATTGTTAAAGAAAATTGAAATAGAAGAGCATGGAGCGATGCACGTGAGACTCGTAGAATTGACAAAACTTCAAGAGAAGTGGGAGTTATCCCATGAATCTATGATCAGCCATCAACAAACTATCAAGACTTGGTCCAACCAGAAACCTTCAAAGCTTGATCTTTAGGTTAGCACCTTGGTTTTGAAGTGGGATGTGAGATCCACCAAGCCTAACAACCATGGGAAGTTTGACCCTCTCTAGGACTTGGGTCATTCAAGATTGATGCATTCAAGCAAAACAACACCTTCGAGCTCGAGACTATGGAAGGTGAGACCTTGGTGATTCTGGTAAATGGGATCCATCTTAAACCATTTCATTGATTCTTTTGAATTTTGTAAATATGTATCATATGTATAGTCCCCTTCTTTGTCCTTTTCTTGTTTCACGATGTTTCCCCTTCCAATAAAGTGTCTTTGGACATGTGTCTCCTATAGAGACTCTCGTTGCCTCTTTTTGAAATTCTCTTGGGAAGTGTACCTTCCTATGTTCCCCTGAAGTAAATGATCCAATGTCTTTTTGGGAATACTTATTGAAAAGGATTGGAGAATTAATGAAAAATATCTTGAGAAGCGTGAAATTCGGTGTCAGGGGTCATTCAGCCAAAGTATCATTATAGGATGTGATTTGTTATGTGCGTGAGCCTTTACTTTTCATAAAGCAAGGAGGCCATTTAAGGTAGGTTTTGGAGTCACCATATTTTTATTCTGAATGCTAAGAGTCTCATGCCCTGAATTCCTGAGTCACCATTGCAAAGAACTAGAGTTTCCTCTAGCTTTTGAACAATCATAGAAGCTTCCATATTGATCCCTCAATCAAAATATTATGAAATATTTCCTATATCGTCATGCACTCACAACTCAAAGCTGATTTATCTTGACAGAATCATGCATTGCAAGGATGATTCCTAGGTCACAAACTATGCAAATGATTCCTATGACCTCGTCTTAACCAAAAAACTGAAGGCCCGAGATGAGATTCTCATGCTATATTATACAATATGGGAAATTATGAGTCCTTCAGCTATAGAATTTAGACCACAACACTTTCCCAAAGACATAGTGCCTCTTCTGCACCCATATCTGGAACTTGTGTAGATGTTCACATGTCATTTTGACATCGATACCAGCACCATCAATAGCAAGGACATGTAAGTGAAGATATCACCACGAGCCATCAAGGAGATGCTAGCCCTACCACATGACCCAAAAGTCAGCTTTTATGGTATGGAAAAACTCCAAGAAGTCTATTCCTCATGTCAGCAAAAAGCCTTTTTCCTCAAGAAAGAATTACAGCAAGAGGATTCAAGCAGTTTTTAATTGTCGGGATTTCCAATCCCATTGAAATAATTCATGTAGGATTCTCAAGATGCCTGCTCCATATTGACCTTTATTGTTAGTCAAGACTTGGAAAGAAGTGTCCACGATTTGGAAAATAGGAGCCCTTTTCAGGATGATGGTGGTGAAAAATACCAAACATATCGGTTCAAATGCTCTAAGGTCATAATAGAGGGTATTTTCCATCAGCTGGCCTCTTTCTCTATAAACTCCACATTCAAGTACTCCTCCTATTTGTTCCATCTCATTCTATACCAGCAGTAGTCATACTTTAACCAAGTATATACCCATGTCACTTTGGGATACGGAGGTTCACCCTCACAATATCATACCAGTATCCACATGGACCCATGTGTTGTCTCGTTCCTCGGATGCCTATGAGTTCACAAACTATTTTTGCACCCCTTCTACCTAAGCTTGATCAAGAAGGAGTCAATAACAAAATGAGTGATTTAGTTTGAGCCATCCTTGAGGACCCCCTAAATCCCTATGGTTACTTGTTTTGGGTAGCGTATTTGATGATACGGGTACATGGATTCCGGGAGGAATCCTTCATGCTCCCTAGAGTCCTCACGACACGGGTGGTGGGCTTGGAGGTTGCTAGGAAGTTGGTGATCTGGATGAAGAATATGGCTCTTCTGTAAGAAGAAAACATTGTTCAAACTCCCCTAGCATAGAGGTCGTATCATTGTTATCAAGAGCAAGGTGGAGCATTTACTCACATAGAATTTGGCTCACTATGGCTTCACCTTGATTTAAGATAAATGGAGGTATGATCCAGATGGGAAGATGGTTGTCACCTTGTTTAGAAGTAAATTCTCGAGCTCATGCAAGCATGAGACAAGAAAATTATTTGAAGCCAAGAGATCTCCTAAAGTAGAGACTCCTAATATTTTTATTGAATTGAAGGATATCCCAACCCCATAATGGGATTATTTTCATCTAGTCCTGCATACATATGACCCCTCTTTAACTATGGCTAAGATTTTGAGGGCAACCTTGTGGGGTAAGGACTGGAGTATGGAAAAAAATTAAGCTTATTGAAAATATAGGAAATAAATTGGGAAAAAACCCCTCAATTTCGAGGAAGTTTCTATGGATGAAAAGTGGGAAGAACTTTGGGATGCTAAACATGGTTCTAAAAGCAGACAACAAGGAGGAAGTATTCATTACCAAGGAACATTTCACACGGCATAAATCGGGAACCCTTGGCCCCTCGTAACATCAAATGTAACCACAACTCTCACCATCGGGTTTTCAACAAGGTCCCTCCACCACATGCCCATGGTTCAGACAATGCCATACCCTCAGGGTTTAGAAATAGAAGAGAATCTAGTGTGGGACCCAACCCAGGCCCCATCTCTACACATCCATTGGTTTTACCCTCTACAACTTTCACTAAGGGCACCAACCCCGAGATCCTGTCAAGGAATAAGATAAAGTCGTTTTGGTCCCTTCTTCATCTGCCCCTACCTCTCCTCCCATTCCTCCATTTTCTTCACCTCCTCCCATTCATTTGCTTCCTTCTCCTTTGTATTTCTTTTCCTCGGTAGGGGATGTTTCTTAGTTGGTCACACCAACTCATGCCCTTCCACCCCCTGGCTCCTCTCTTCTTCCTCTGCCACCTGCCACTATTCCCTCTTTTTCTCCTAAGGTCTTGGCACCCCCTTCTTTGGCCCTTGTGACCTCTTATCCCTTACAACCCACTATTATCCAATATTTCTTATAGCTAGGATTCCCATTTATGGGTGGGATAGTTTCTTCCCCACAAAATTTCTAAATCGAGTTGATTCGGCTTGGGTGACCCGCAGTAAAAGGAAGGAGAAGCTAGAAGAAAAAGGAGATGTCGAATGGAGAAATGAAGTAGATGCGGTCATTATATGACCATCAGCAGAGCTCCCTTACCATCACACAAATGATCCCTAACACCTCCAAACTCACCGAACAGATGCATCCTAATGATTATACTATCAATGTTGTGAGTGGATCTAGCTCAATTTCAGCCTCAAGATAAGGTCAAATTGATGAACGAATCATTTTTGTGGTCACCACATATTATCTTAAGATTAATAATAAGCTAAAGAAGGCGGGTCTAGCCTCGGAAAGACAAAGTATTGTTATTCGCCTCCACACTTTGAAATCAAAGGTAAGAAAAAGAAGTAGAGCAACTCCATAAGGAGTTAAAATAGGTGGCTTCACCTTTCTTCCCTTTGTGCCCGCGCCGCGCCCGAGTGCCCTAGCTCCATGGTTTCTACGCGGGCTTCACACAGGTCTGCGAGCCCTGGGTTTGCTGATCTGCGCCGGTCTGCAAATAGGGATGGAGGAGGCACGAAGGCTGCTAGGGATTCACCTGCTCTAAAATTCGTGATGATGTCCCTATCATTGGCGGCGGCTTTGGGAAACCAGAGGTTTCTGAGGGCGGTGGCTACAAAAATGAAGAGGAGAATAAAGCACCAACCTCATGGATTGACATGGCTTTCAATGCTAACCAAGACTCCCCTTTTCAGCAAAACCGAGTTGGAGTTTCTCTGCTTGGTCACAAAACAGGGGTGCTCTCTCATGGGGCTGGTAAAGATGGTTCAGACAAAGAATCATCATCTCCTTTAAAACTCAACACTAGCAACTGCAGGTTGCAAGGGACTATGTGTGGCTCTGGTGATGGAGGGAGAGAAACAGGGGTCAGCCAGAACCAGGACAAACAAAACAGCGACAATAGGTCCAGATCTTATGCTTCAGCGGTCTCCAAACAGAAGGAGAATGCCAGAAATGAGCTCTTGAAACCCTCCCAAGAGGTCCCAACGCTGAAAATCGAGGAGGATCTACTTCTAAAGGTTCTTAAGGAGGAGGAAAATCTCTCTCCACCATGGGTCTCATATGCAGATTTCCCAAATTTTGGCCTAAGATTTCTCAGCTTCATGACTGGATAACCCAGAGATGGAGAGAAAAAATACAAGGTAAGATTGAGCTTTATCCTTGTGCTAAAGCTTACTTCATTGCTGTCTTTGAAACCCCTGAAGATAGGGATTTAATTTTTAGCCAACATTGGGTTTGGGGGGAACACGGGCTTATGTCCAAACCATGGTATCCGTCTTTCGACCCGTTAAAGGAGTCTTTTGATACCTACGATTTGGGTTCGTTTACCAGGACTCCCACTGCAGCTTTGGAACAGATCTTGTCTCATTGCTATAGGTGATACTCTTGGCTCATGTGTGGCAGTTGATGATAAGACCTCCATTTAAGCACAAACTACTTATGCTCGAATCCTGGTTAATCTTGATACCTCCAAACTCTTACCAGCAGAAATCAATCTACAGATTGGTGCCAGGCTCTGGGTGCAGAGGATAGACTATGAGAGACTTGCCTTCAGATGTCGGCGTTGCTTCCAAACTGGTCATGTTACAGATGATTGTGAACACTCCAAACGTAAGACCAAAACAGCTGGTGGAAGGATTCTCTACCTGAACATCTTACAATTGACTCAGATCCGGCTAAGGAATCTAGTGCCCCTCTGCAAGTTAACTCACCCATCATGGTTGATTCACAGACCAATACAGAGAAGCCTCCAGACTATTCTTTACAGGTTGTTGATTCAGTGATTAAGGATATTTCGACCCCCCTTCCTATGGGTCACATCCCCATCAAACCCATTGCAGTTTTTCTTCCGACTGTAGTGGATGTGGGAAATCAAGAATGGACTGTGGTGGATAGGAAAAAGAAGGGAAATGCCAAATCTAAATCCCCCACCATGTCGGACAAGGTTTGATTCTTGTCTTTTGGGTGCTTTCATTGCTACATTTAGGCAAATGGTCTAATACGCAGTTGCTTAGCAGCTGTGTTGCTGTTATGTTGTTGTTTATTTGTTGTTTTTGTAGCAGCTGGTTTGCTTTTGTTGGTTCTTTCCTCGACAGATTATTTTCTGTTGTTGGGATTTTCTGGGATAAAATCTTGTTGTTGAGCACTTTTGTATAAGGGTATAGTCCCTTTCAAAAAACTATTTGCCCATAATAAAAAAAAAAATAGGTGGCTTCAAAGGAATATCTTACGACTTCTTAGGTAGAAGACAATAAATTGGAGACCAAACTAGAAATCTCTAAGGTTGTGGACACTTCAACTGCAACAAGAGGTTGATTCATGAAAAGTAGAGGTTTTCTGCTTCAAGTGAAGTTGCACATTGTGGAGGCAAAGAAGGAATCCTATAATCAAAATACCAATCATCAGAGGACGCGATCAAGGATTTTACCTGAAAAATTGCCTAGCAGCCACAAAAAAGAGGAATCATCATGTTAGTGCAAGGGTTCTACGCTTCCTGCTGCAAGAGGATTTTCATTACAAAAAGGACCTATCCCTGCACTTATATTCATATCGATGCACGGGGATTGTGCACCAACGTGGAGTCCTCGCCTTCCACCATCGGTAGCATCGTCTCCACCAAGGTTCCTGAATCATAAGTGTTGGTTCAAAAATTAGATGATTCTTTGAAATCTTCCACTGTAAGTGGGGGGTATCACGAGACATGCAAATGGTAGTGGCCAAGATTAGTGAGATTTTGAGTTATAACAAAGAAGAAATCAAATGCCATAATTTCTTGACTCAACTCCAGCTCAGGATCAGAGAAAGAAAACACAACATCGAATAATTGGTGTAATTAGGCTTCCCCTCTCCCTTTCCCGATGACTCCACGGTCCTTTCAGAAGACCAAATTCAATGACTACTCACGGTAAAGGAATAAGATAATATTGTTTTTCATTCTTTAAGGGAATGTTCTAATGTAGCTGAGGTGGAGGCCATCCTGAACCCAATTATGAAGTTGGAGTTCTACTTGCACACAATGGTGCAGGATCTTCAAACTTTCTCTCACAAGGAGATCATCGAGTTGGATAGAGCCTTTCAGGCTCTACAATGAAGAACCTACCCGATAGAGGAAGAATGGGTCAGAACCAGAGATTCTTTGAAGCAACTCTGAGTGGTGTCTTTTGAGCCACATTTTGAAATTTTGAGACAAGGAAGGATTTCCATATTCTTCCATGATTGCACGGAGTCCCTTGGCGAGTCACCATAACTATAGAATAATTTCTACATCTTTCAGGGATCTCTCATTTCTATTATATTTTGTCACGTCGGCCCCCTTTTATTTTAGCATTTTGTTGTTCTTTCGCGGCTCAAATTTTCATTAAGTATGAAGTTGAGCATAGAGGACACCCATGTGTCCCTTTGGCGCATATTGGGGAAGGCAATAAGAATTTGGATCCTCAAAATAGTGTGCGGCTTCCACGTGGTAGAAAGCACGACAAAGATAGCCTGAGTCAGTAGAAAAGTCAAAAGGAAAAGAAAAGACCTGTAAATCTCTACGTGTCATCCGAGGCACAACTCTAAAGGGAGAAAACAAAAATCAGTCCCAAACTAGTGTGCGGCTTGCACGTGTCACTCAATGAAGCTATCACCATCCAAAGAGAAAACTAAAGAAGCAAAAGGACTCACGGTTTAGCGGAATGAATGCAATCCTGAGTCCCAAATTGAATAGTTGAGATTCACCGCATGGTTCGAAGATCATGCAGGTAAAGAACTAAATGTAGATGGTGCAAAAGTATGCAGAGAATAATAACATATAGTGTGACAAACCATGGATCAGTGTGTCAATCCATGTGGCATAATGAGAGACGTGGGACTTTATAAGGAGCAATAAGTGAGATTGATGATTTTGATATTGAGTGATTGGAGATTTTTATTTTGTTGTCGATTGAGATGCGTTTGGGTAGGGAGTGATCAATTCCCAACCCGATTTTGTATGTATGAAAAAATGAGGATTTGGGCATCCTGCCGCCAAAGGAAGAGTGTAGGTAAAGAGGTTTAGTTTTACTCTCCGAATTTAACTACATCCTCAAAAAAGGTTCTAGTCGCTATGAGACAGAGACGAAGACTATTATTTGTGTATTTGGATCCATTTTTATTTATTTTGATCAAACATGAATAACCCATATATGAGCAATATAGGAAAAGCAATGACATCTCAGTGCCCCCACTCTAGGGGTATCTCCATAATGTATATGAGATGGCTTCCATGTTAGGTCCTTTGGAAGCAGTAGAAAATGTAAAATAACTTCTTGTGTTAGGTCATATGGGAAAATGGTGATGTAACTCCCAAGTTAGGTCTTCAGGAGGATAAATACACTGCGATGTTTCAATTGATTGATGTGATCTAGAATAGTAGAAGGTTTTTTCATCAAGAATTAAATGTGTTTGATTAATTGATTGATTACTCATGGAGATATTTTATGCTTGTTTCCCCTAGATTAGGTCATTAGGGGGAATTGGTATAAAATTGTGTGAAATGTTGCATGATGTACGAGAAAATTTTTCATAATGAAGAGTTATAAATGTAGAATGATTGTGTATGTGAGTTTGTAGACACAAAATCACACACTTTGGGTATTATTTAGTCTTGATATCATGCGACTATTCGTATGGTTTTTGAGTGAAGAAATTAATAATTAACCCATGTCCTTTGGCCATTTTACTTTGCTTTTTGTTATCACTTTCGACCTTATGTATGTACTTGCATAGTCTATTTTATCACTCTATGTCGTTCCTATCCTAACTAGGGCACCCACCAATACTAGGTGCCCTAATCCCATTTGGGAACCACGATCCTCTTTACATCTTATCTTTTGGGAACTTTCTAGTCATTTGAGCTTTCCATATTTTTAGTGGTCATACTTTTCGGGGTTAATTACGAAATTAGAACAAGAGAACCATATAAATATAAAGTTATGAGACCATAATGAGGGACCAAGCACTAAGAACTTACTACCACCACCTAAGGTTGTATCCATCCAAGGAATCTAGAGATTTGTTTGCATCCATCTAGCTCCATCACAAGGGACAAGGTTGGTTCATCTGCATCACACTTCATAGGAGGGGAGTTTATTCTATTCCATCCACCATCTATTTACATTTCTACATCTATTTATTGCTCGTTACTTCACAAAGTGTGAGTGACACAAGAGCACCTAGGGCATCATTTTCACACACACACACCTAGAACTACATTGGAGTGCTGAGTTGTAGTGTAGTGCTCAATGATAAGTCCATCCATTTGGTAGTTGAGGACAGTCTAACCCCTTCATATGAATCTTTCTTTTTAGGGTTTTGATTCTTTATGCAGGGTTTTGTAGGTATCTTCTTCATCTTTGATTTGTAGCGAAATCCGAAAAGTTCAATGACATTCATGTGATAGGAAGTGAACACAGGTGATCATTTAGTGACACCTCAAAGGAGGTTTATTTTCATTTCTATAGACCAAGGCATCCATATTTTAGACCATGGTGCCCTAGGCACCCCTATCCTTCTCCAGGAACCCCGGTTTGGTGACAGTCCAGATCTACATTTTCCTAAGATCTTGTGTAGTCGTTTCCTCCTCCGATTAGCCAATCTCTTTTGTGGCATCTACAAATCAGCTAAGGCATTTTCACCCTCTTTTTCTTTAGGGTTTCACATTTTATTACTTAGTTTTCTTGGGTCTATTTTGGCATTTATTTACTAGTTGTTTACTGATTCTATAACATCTAGATTAGACTATTATATTTCCATTTTAGTTTAATCTTGTATGAAGCGGGGTTATGGTATGCGCGCCCCCTTTTGAAAAAAGGGGAGTGATGATGGGGATGAATGTTGAGCTGAAATTAATCGTGTAATGATGTAATAGTCAATATATGATAAGTATCACAAAAGTGTGTGTATATCAAGTTGAAATGATGTCAAGGAGGAATATAATGTTTTTGGAATGTGTATGATATGATAATAGGTGGAATTTTGAAGATAATGACATAAATGAGATAGGAATTAGAGTAAGGATTCTCAAGATATGATTAAAATCATGCGATGTTGATTAGTTCAAAGGATAGGTGTGAATAATGACTATAGCGTGGTAGGTAATCAAAAGTTACTATAAATAGTAATATGAAAAAGTGAATATGCAAGTCATTTGATTATTACATGAGTGTGATTTTGAGCTCTAGGTGTGTGAAGATGCCTCAAGTGAGAGCACCATGATTGAGTCAATTTGAGATGGTGGCGATAGTTGTGGTGTCATGTACGATAGTTGAGCTAGTGAGTGTGATTTTTTCAAAAAAATTGTTGAAATTAGTTATTTTTCACAAAGTTTTACAAAAACTTTGTTTGTGAATTTCTAGGCATTTCAGACCTGGGAAAGAGCGGTGAAGGCGTTAATGACTTTCAGGACACCATCACCTAGATATAGGTGCTGGTGACCTACTCTTGGTCACCCGTATCTTGCTCCCAAAGGCGTTGACGACCCATAAGGATTGTTATTAGCCCAGAGTGTGAGAAATATAGAAATTGATGTTTGTTGGTGTTATTGGTAGGTGTATTTGTATATGTATGAGGTTATAATGTCATGTTTGTTGTTGATTTTTGTTGTGAGGTATATTCATTCATGAGATTTTTGTGGTGGCCGTCATTTAGTATGTTGTTGGGATTGGGTTTTCGGATGATGAGATGGATTTATTAGACCGTGTTGGCTTTGTGGTAGCGAGGATGGGGATATGCCCCATAATATTCCAATGATCACCGCATTTTGTGAGAGATGGTGTGCATATACTTGCACATTTTGGTTTCCTATCGAAGAGATGACCGATGATATTAGAGGATGTATATCGCATATTTTGATTTCCTATTATCAGTGAGAGGGTTCAAGTGATGGTAATATATGGCTCGAGAGAAAGATAAGGGCTTTTAGGAGGTATTTTACAAGGATCCAAGTACATATTGAGGTCCATATTAGTATACATGTTATCCCGAGGTTAGGGGTTTCGTGATTGTAGAATTTTATTGTTATTTTGATTGCTTCGTCGGTTGAAGTGGAGGGTGGTGGTGTAGGCATCGTGTATAAGATGCATGATATTTTATGTCAAATGGAGGAGGATGCGATGAGATATGTTTAGCCCAATGTATATTGGCCCACTTGTACATGGATCTATATAGATTCACACAGGAGGAGCACAAGGGTGGGATTGGAGCCACCACATTGTTACATGTATGGGCCTACGAGAATATTGTGATATTGAGGCCGGTTGGTGGACCACGAGGAGAGTGGGCAAGGCCAAATATATTTACTAGGAAATGGGTAGATATTCACAATTGGACGATGGAAAATTACACCTACATGGATATGTTAGATCGTATAGGACTAGACGCCATGATATGGAGGCCATACCAAGACTACGGATGGTGGTCAGAGGATGGAGTAGAGCTACGATGTATTCATCGGGCTATGTGGGTAGAGGATCAATTTCTAGGGGTGACCAAGCTATTCAAGGTAGAGCGTGTTTCATGTCAGTTTGGTATGGACCAGGATGTACCCCCATAGCCATATTTATTGGTGAGGGCCATTAAGGCATTGAGGAGGGTTGGAGCTAGACTAGGGCCCACATGAGCGTAGCTAGTACCTCCCAGCCGAGATGAAGTAGATGTGGTAATAGAGCTGATAGATTTGGATGATGCGGGGTGTATAGAGGCATATCGTGCATGGTGGCCATCACATCGGTGGGTATTTTTGTTTCCATTTTTGTGGATGTGGTGGGAGCACTTCCGGGGGAGGAGTAGAGGGCAAGAACATGCCCTCGATAGCATAGTGGCAGTGATAGTAGAGCATGAGTATTTGTATAGTGATGTTTGTGATTGGTTATTTGGTTGTTTAATTTTCATTTTTGTCTAACATGTTGATATATGGATGTAGGTGATGCATATTGGTCATTGATTGTGGACACATCCATCTACACATTGATGTGGAATGTGCCCACCAATGTACTCATAGGTGGTGGTATGCTAGAGCATGTGGATGGTATTATGGGTGAGCATGCGCACTTATTTGATCCAATGGCACTAGTGGTGGCTACATATAATGTGTTATTGAGTGAGAGGGATGAGGTATAAGAGGAGACACGATGAGCTAGAGAGGTTGTAGGTAGAGGTCCCTTAGCACAGGATGTGTTTGTGAGGTTCGTGGAGCTACAGGGTCACTTTGCGAAGCAGTTGACTAAGGTTACGTTATTGTATTGTGGTAGGGATATAGGGGCCATGATCAGCGGTGCAGTTGAGTGGTGAAGCTTCTAGTTCTAGAGCTCCTGCAATTGTGTATAGTGATAGTGATGATGAGATATGACATATAGTGATGTAGTGATGTATGTGGGCTTTCCCCCCAGCATTGACATTTTCATAACTATGATTTGAATGATATACATATGGATTTTTGGGGTATGTTTGTTTTACTTGATGTTTATTGATATGTGATGTGATGATTGAGTACGCATATGATGTGTTGATTATTGTTGTTATATTTGATGTGTGATGTTTTTTAGCATTGTTCATATTTGTTGATTTGAATTGAGTTGTGTAATTGCTAATATTGACTAATGGATAATGATGATTAATTTTATCATGATGTATGTGATAATAGATAGTGTATATAGTGTGATTATGCCATGTGATATAGAAATGATGAAAAAGTGTATTGTATGTAGGAATAAATCTATGATGAATGGTAAAGTATAAAATGAAATGAGTATGTGAATGAGATGGTCGTAAGAGTTTACTTAAGTGCGTGTTAGTATAATGAATAGGAGGGGGAAGGAGAATAATGATGCCCCCGGTGTGTAGATGGTAAGGTTCATTTGTATAATACCTCTCAGTAGTAAAGAATGAACCATAAAGAAATATTGCATCATCGGGAAGTGATATGATAGTGTACACTAGAAAAATATATCGATATAATGTGTAGTGTGGAGATATGGTGAATTTTTATAGTAACATATCCCTAAACAAACATTTAAGAACCGTAAGAACACGAGTGCGTCATTGGGGGGTAAGGTGAGGAAAATCACCTACTAAAGACCATGCATGCATGGAGTGGTGAAAGCATGTGGAATGGAAGTAGTATGAGTGTATGAACCAAATTGAATGTTTGATGAAATAGTTTCAATGATGGGGGTGCAGTGGTAGGAAGTGCGAGATGATGATGGCTTAGGAAGCCAATATGTAAAAGTAGCATTGTGTGGCGGATGAGATGGTGTAGCGGTGGATGAATGAGATGGACAATGTGCATGAATAATGACATGTGGCAATGGACAAATAATGACCTTATAACTAGATGAAGGAGATAATTCAACTGAAGTAACAACATGCTTGCATGGAATTGGAGACATAGACCGCTCACGAGAGCGAGAGAGAAAATAGATGACACAATTATCTTCTAATTGTTGTAATTTATCATGGAGAGCACAATAGTCATTATCACGATGGCCATTGATACGATGATAGTTACAATAAGGTCAATCACGCTGACGTTACAAGCGATGAGGTGGATGATGTTGATTAGAAGGTAAAGGAATCAAACTCTTTTCAAGTAAGGCCCGCAACACATCATGAGGTCTAGTGTGATGAAAAAATTATAATGGCTCTTGTGAAGGAGATGCGAGAAGTCGAGGTGGGTCCCTACATGGTGGAGAAGATGGAGAATGCTTATGCAATGGAGAAGACTAAACTTGCTTGCGAGGTGGAGAGATGGATATCATGGAGGATGCTCAACAAATGGAAGTGAAGAAGAACTAGATGATGCGACAGTAGTAGCAATAGGAGGAGGATCTATAATATGTTTAGAAATGAGATCTTGTTCTAGATTGATGACCTTATAGCATAAGAGTGTGAATGATTCACATGTGTCATCTTTTTGTAGGTGCTATTTCAAAGCGAGAATCAATCCATGAAAAAATATTGAGAAACAAAGACTAAAACAATATGATAAACTAATAAACAAGAAGCTATATCTCTTAAATAACCATTTCGGTAAAAAAACCCAGACTTAGTAACTTCTCTCTCTTATTACATTAACTTAACCGTTTCTGATACAATAATGTACTTCCAAGTTATGTTTTACCCTCGCATCTAACTATTTGTAAGCAAAACAATAAGAAACCATCAAAGTGGTTTTACAATACAATGGGTACCAAAACCATGGGCTAATAAACACCCATAACGGTTCCCCATAATTCATGGATTATGACACCACCCATATATATGTATAGATAAAAATAGCATATCTATACTCCCGGAAAAATAGGGATTCTGAAAAATTTTTTCTCGGGGCCGGCCCCAAACCCCCAATTGGGGGGCCTTTAGCCCCTCAAACCCCCAGTCGAGGCTAGCCCCAACCCCTATTAATGCTCGTGAAAGAGGTGTACAGTACTCATAGGTATACAATATACAAAATATACAACACATTCTAACATTCTCCCACTTGTTGTATACTTTGCAAAAGGGGGCTACACTACCATATAGTCAATAGCTTAGGGCATTCAAGCCCATCAATTTTCTACACCAAGAAAATTTCTCAACACTCACAACCTTAGTTAAAGAGTTAACAACATTATCCTTTGTGTCCACCTTACTTAGTAGTATCTTCTTCTCCTCCACCATTTCTCTTACAAAATGGTATTAAACATCAATGTGTTTCATTCTTGAATGATACTCAGGGTTATTTGCTAGAAAAATTGCACTTTGACTATCACAATCGATCCTTACATAGCATTTTGAGTGAACCCAACAGTGGAGATCAGTCACCAAATCAAACTACTTCTTTACTTGCATGAGTAGTTGTCATGTACTCAGCCTCTGTGGTGGATATCACAACACTTTCTTGATGTTTACTCATCCAACTTACCGCTCCACCAAACAAGTTGAACACAACCATTGGTAGACCTGCGCATATCCAAGTCTCCACCCCAGTTGGAATCCACAAAACCATGTAGATCTAATGTTTTACTTTCATCAAGTTTTCCCGATAATAAATTACATAATTAGATGTCCCACACAGGTACCTAAAGATTCTCTTTACCGTAGTCCAATGTTCCTTTCCAGGATTTGACATGAATCTGCTCACTACTCCCACTGCATGTGCAATATCAGGTCTAGTACAAACCATTGCATACATCAAACTACCAACTACACTAGCATATGGTACCTGAGACATGTCCTCTATTTCTTCTTCAATTTTAGGACATTGTTCAAAAAAACTTTTGACCAATAGGAAAAGGAATACTAATAGGTTTACTTTCATGCATTTGAAACCTTTGCAATATCACCTCAAGATACTTTCTTTGATTTAACACTAGTTTCCTATTTACACGATCTCTTTTTATTTCCATGCCCAAAATAAATTTTGCAACACCGAGATCCTTCATATCAAAATGAGATGAGAGTTGAGATTTAACATGACTGACCAATTTCTTATTGTTACCAATTAACAACATGTCATCAACATACAATACAATGATAACATAATATTCACCTTCATGTTTAAAATAAACACAAGGGTCAGCTTTACTTCTTTCGAGCCCAAGTCTCAACACATACCTATCAAATTTTTGGTTCCACATTCTTGGTGATTGCTTCAAGCCATATAATGAATTTTTCATCCTACACACCAAATCTTCCTTTCCTTTGATCTTAAAGCTTTCTGGTTACATCATGTAGATTTCCTCCTCAAGCTCACCATGCAAAAACGTTGTCTTAACATCCATCTTCTCTATTTCCATCAAAAACAACAACAATAGCTAAAATAAATCTAATAGAATGTAACTTAGCAACAGGAGAAAATATCTCACCAAAATCGAGTCCCTCCACTTGAGAGAAACCCTTTTCCACAAGGTGAGCTTTATACTTTTCTATTTTCCCATCTACATTATACTTCTTCTTAAACACCCATTTACAACCAACATGTTTTCTTCCCAGAGGTAATTTCACCAAGTCCCATGTATTATTCTTATATAAGGACTCCATTTCTTCCTCCATAGCCTTTTTCCAAAACTTGCTTTCATTAGATCCAAAAGCCTCCTTCACAGTCTTGGGTTCATCATCGATATCAAAAACTGACAAAACAAAAGTAGAACGGAAATCAGGAGGACTATACCTCTCAGGTGCCCTTCTCAACCGATCTAATCTTCTTAAGATAGGATTTTTTGGTTCAACATCTTCTAGTTCCTCATCTGCTTCATCTAAATCTTCCCTTGCAACTCTCTTTATGGTTCATCTTCTGTAGTCGCATCAAATTCAGACACATATTCATCTTCCTCAATTTTAACATGATCTTCCTCTAGTTTTGCTTCTTCTCTGGAATTTCCTTAAGCTCTCTAAAAATTACATTACGGCTAAAAACAACCTTCTGTGATTCTAGATTCCAAATCTTGTATCCTTTTACACCATTAGAGTATCCAATAAATATGCACTTAGTAGATTTATTATCTAACTTGGTTCTTTTCTCTTTCGGAATATACATATAAGCAATACAACCAAATACACGTAAATGTCTAACAAAGGGTTTCTTACTAGTCCATGCTTCTGTGGATTTTTTCCTTCAAGTGCAGATGTCGGTGATCTATTAACCAAATAAGCACGTAGTTTCCACTGCTTCTACCCATAATTTTTGTCCAAACCGGCACCACTGAGCATACTTCTACACTTATCCATCAACGTTATGTTCATCCTTTCTACAACTCCATTCTATTGTGGCATATATGGAGTTGTCTTACCTTTCTATTCCACACTCTTTACAGAATTGCTCAAAGGCATTAGAGAAATATTCCCCACCATTGTCACTTCTCAAAACCTTTATCTTCCTTTTCTATCTCGATTTTCCACAAGAGCCTTAAACTCTTTGAATTTATTGAAAACCTCAGACTTATTTCGAATAAAATATACCCAGGTATTTCTTGAGAAATCATCTATAAAACTAACATAGAACATGGCTTTTCCTAATGATGGAACTTTTACAGGTCCAAAAACATCACTATGTATCAAATGTAGAATTCCTTTTGATCTTGTAGCATTAGTAGGAAACTTTACTCTAGTTTTCTTTCCAAACACACAATGCTCACAAAAATCAAAATCTAAAGGACACTCAGAAATTCCTTCAACCATACCTTTTACTTTTAAAGTACAAGTCCTTTCTCTCCGATGTGTCCCATCCTTTGATGCCATAACATCGTCTTCATTTGCAGCAAATAGATGTAGGAGTTGGATCTAAAGCTTTCTTCTCCTCTAGAACCACAGAGCTATTGCACTCATTAGTAACAATGCTTGCCTCAAGATTAAATAATGTTCCAGTACGGATGCCTCTTGCCAATACCATTGCACCTGAACCATCTTGCAATTGTCTTTACTAAATGCTACCTGAACACTTGCATCATTCATCTTACTTATAGATATTAGGTTTTTGGTCAAACCTGGAATGTGTAGAACACTTGGGAGGGTTTTAATCCTTCCATCTTTAAACCTCATCTTGATTCTCCATGACCAATGATCTTACAGGTTGAGTTGTCTCCCAGATATACATCACCTCCATTACACTTTTCATATTCACAAAACCACTCCTTGTGTGGTGTCATATGAAAGGAGGCACCCAAGTCAATCAACCATGCACTATCACATGCATGCAAGCTGGAAGCCACCAAAAACAAATCTCCGAGTCTTCATTAGAGGGTTTTGTATCTGAAGATCCACCATCATCAGAGGACTTACCCTTTTCTACCTTCTTAGATCTATAGTCTTTCTTGAAATGCCCCATTTTACCACAGTTCCAACATTTCCTCTTATCTTTTTCTGTAGTCTTTGATTTACTTCTAGACTTTGACTGTCCTTGCCTCTTCTTATTTTCTCTTGGGTATGACCTCTTACATATAAGGCATCCTTGGATTGATAATCCTCAATGGATTTACCTCATTTCTTCTGATAGTAAGGCCGCAACTACATCCTCAACTAATAATTTTTCGTAGTACTAGTAATAGCCATAACTAGATTATCCCAAGACTCGGGTAAAGAACACAAAAGAGTAATACACTTATCCTCTTCTTCCATTTTAATATCAACAAAAATCAACTGACTTACCATAATATTAAAGATGTTTAGATGTTCTACAACAGAGTCTCTATCATTCATTCTCAATGAATATAACTTCTTTCAGAGAAACAATTTGTTCACCAGAGACTTTTTCTGATACAAAGTCCCAACTTCTCCCATAACACTTGAGCGGATTTCTCATTTGACACATTCAACAAAACTAAATCTGATAGACACAATATGATTGAACTCCTTGCCTTCCTATCGATATTTTCCCAGTCCTCTACCTTCATTACCCATAGGAATGACTCCAGACACAGCAATCCATGATCTCTATCCACAAGAAGATCTTCCATCTTGAGCTTCCATAACTCAAAATGTTGGCCATTAAATTTTTCAATTTTGATCTTATGTGCTTCTTGTCATTTTCTTCTACTTGAAAAATTCACCCGCAGAGCTCCCACTCAAAAAAAAGTTTATCACAAGGTTTTAGAAACCCTAACTCTTCACATAAAAGCTAAAACCTAGCTCTAATACCAAATGAAGAGAAACCGATAAAATGAAAAAAATCTATATGAACAAAATATCAAGAAATCAAAATAAACAATGACAAAACACAAGATTTAACTGGAAACCCTTTCGGGAAAAAAAGTAGCATAGTAATATTAACTTAACCATTTAATACAATAATGTACTTCCAAGTTCTAATTTACACGCATCTCCAGCTATTTGTAACAAAACAAGTAAAGAAACCATCAAAGCGGTTTTACAATATAATGGGTACCAAAACCATGGGCTAATAAACACCCGGTTCCCCATAATTCATGGATTATCACACCACTTATATATACGTATCGATAAAAATAACATATCTATACTCCTAAACTCTCTTAATGCTCATGGAAGAGGTGTTACACTCACGAGTATACGATATACAAAATATACAACACATTCTAACAAATATGAATTACTTTTCTAATTGATGGGCTGAAAGACTAACTAATACATGCAAGCATTGAAATGAAAAATGTAATTAAGGATAGGTTTTTTCATGCCTTGATGTAATCCACATAACCATTCATGCGTGACTCTAATGCCATTGTTAAGTATGAAGCAATGAAGAAAGACCTCTTCCATCTCACAATAGGTACTAATAGATCCGAAAGGTAAATGTGTGTACCATTAGAGAGCATCAACAATAATACTATGACAAAAGGATTTAAGTAATAATCAATCATTAGAGTAAGAAGCCATAGCTAGATGATAGTGCTTGAGATGTAAATATGGATTGTCAGTACCATCAAAGCATGAAAATGTAGGCTTAATGAAACCCTTGGGGAACGTTGAATTGTGAATCTTCTTCGGAATAGGATTATCATGTAAGGAATTGTTACCAAAGGAATAATAATAGGTCTTTCTTTCAAGAGTGAGATATTGGACATGAGATTGTAATTGGCCAACAACATACATGAGTGATAAGATATCTTGTGATGGAATAATAGGAGATATAGATGTTGTATTAAGCGGTTGTATCTTTCCATTATGAGTGATCATAGAAATATCGAAGAAGAAATGGAGGATGCCAATGTTATAGGCCTTTGTGGGTATAGGTGCGGAAGAATTAATGGGTAGTGAAGAGCATGAAATATTGATAGCATCATTAGGAATATCATTGGAATAATTTTTAGGAGATGAGATAATGGAAGGAGATGAATCAACATACATGTTGCTAGACACAATCTCGAAGGAAGATGAAAGTGGGAGCGGGGATTCACATTCGAAGTATGTAAATAGGGTTCATCGTTACTATCATGTGCCTCATCAATATTAGACAAATATTTGGAGGCAAGGATTTCATCAAGCGTATCATCAATGTATAATGAAGAAGAGCTAGTATGAGATGTAACCTTAGAATCACTAGAAACATTTTCAAAAATGCAAGGAGTATGAGATGTAGCTATACAATTATCTTGACTAGTATTAGAAGCAAGATCATGCACATGTACATTGTCATTATGTGTTGTATTTGTACTACCACTATCAATGTTAAGAAGATAATCAATAATATCCTCATCTAGAGTTGCAAGAGAAATAGAAGAAGGTGGAGGAGGCCTATTGTTGATAGGATAGCTAAGATGACATCTCGAAAAATCTTCTTTGGATATGAAACAATCCTAACAATAGACGGTAAAATTTGGTATGAACATTGCATTCATTAGAAAAAGATGTCTTTGAACCTAATTTGGGAGGAGAATCATATTCTTTAATTTTTCCTATGTAAGATTGTGATAAAGATCCCAAAGTTCAATTATAGTTGCATCATCATAGATAGGGTTTACACTCATAGGAGGCATAACTTGGGTAGGAGGAGAAGAGCTACTCTTAGCCATTAGGGTTTTAGTGGATCCTAGGGAAATGAGTTCTAAGCTACGGGTTCACCAAAATGATTTAATAAAATCTGAATTTTATTTTATTAAAATATGAAAGCAATGACTTCTATAAATGACATATAATGAAATATAGATGTTAGGAAATTTATCCAATCTTAATTATGAAAGAAAATGGAAGAGATAGGGCACTTACCTTGATTTCACTTATCCCAAAGTGTGCATGGGTTGAATAATGTGATGAAACATGAAAACATATCATCACACGTGCGAGCCTCAGAAAAATGTAGAGGAGGTGGAAATGCTTAGACATAGGTGCTTAGGAAAGAACATGGGCGATTGCGGGTGCCCAAGACCTCTCTAGGGAGGCTGGAGTCTAGAGAAGGTCGAGACTTGGTGTTACGATATTAACGATATGGTTTCACACTTGTTCTCCTTTAGTCACTTGTATGTCACACTTATATCTCCAAGGTACTTGTAAACCTGCACACAAATATCCTCTATAAAACCCTCAAAAAGACATCAAATCCTAAAAAAGAAAGATGTAAAATGAGGGGTCGGACTATCCTCAGTTGTCACAATGGTGAACTTACGACTAAGTGTTGCACTACATCTCATACCTAATGTAGTTTTATGTGCTTGTGTGTGCAATAGTGCTCCTAGGTCGCCCTCGTGCCAATGATGCCAAGATAGCGGTGGTAGCTAGATAAAATGAAAATGTGTGGATGGAATAGAATGAACTCCCCTTCTATACAGTGTGTATGTAGAATAATGCACCTAAATGTAGTCCCTTGAGATATGTAGATAGATAACCCTTGATAAAAATTTCCCACCCTTATAATGGTATGTATGTTGTGTTCATATAAGGATCTCTTACTTAAATTTTGACACTAATGACTTGACATGCCAACTACTACCTCGGAATATGAGAGGGAAAACCGAAAAGAGAGACCTCAAATGTAAGAAATAAGATCAAACACAAAGATGTCACGAGCATGTAAGATGGACAGGATTTCTTGGTCGCTAGTGTCCAGAGACAAATAATGACAAATGAGCGGAGATCGACTGATAGGGATCCCTGTGCTCTGACCAGAACTAGGTGTATGAGTGACAAGTGTGAAAGATAAAAGAAATAGAAACCAACAAGACAAGTGGATGGAATATGGAATGGGTCACCAGTGAATACTTTTCTTACACAAGATCCATATATAAAACAACATACTTGGTGGTATAGTAAATAGTAGTAAGTGCGTGATTTTGTCTCTCTGATAATTCAAAATGCAATACTTAGATTTTACTATATATAATTTTAAAGTTAATTCTTAGAAAAAATTCATCCACTTAATTTTTCTAGGCATAGGGTTCATCAAATTCGCTTGATGGGAAAAAGGATAGATTCAAGAGGATATGATTGTTTACAAGGCCGATTAAACAAAATAAGAATGAATCGTACATGCATTATAATCGGCTAATGTGGTATCCTATTTTACAGTGAGAAAAGAGGACGATCTTAAATGACCTATCATGAGTAGAAGCATATGCACCATGTTATAACTATAAGATTGATTTTGTAGGGTATGAAAAAGGGTTTCAAGGTTTTTGTGCTAGTTGAAGATGTGTGTGAGCCATTAGGAATGGATATATAATGTGTAATGGTAGTAGTGGCTGGCTCTGAAGAAGCATTACCGCATGAAAAGATTGGGTTCCCCTAAGGATGTGGGCACTTTTGAGATGTAGGAAAATAGATGTCTCACTATGAGAGAGTGAAGAATTCTTAAGATGATCTCTTAAAGTGTATAGGAGAAGATCAATATGAGTGGGATTCTCTTGTAAAATGTGTGTTAAGCTATTGTACTTGATCTTTATGAAGATCATGAGAGTGAGAAACAAGGTCTTTATTCACACCTTCACCTTAGATAGGATCAACATTGATGGTAAAAATAGTATTAGAAAAGATGTCATCGTATAATATGAGCCTAGAGTAGGTTTCATGGTCTCATGGTGTATATCAACATCGGGGAGTATAATCTCCTAATGGTGGAGTATCGAGATCCCTAGGTTGAAGGAATAGATTGTAGAAGAGCTAAGGGTTAATCATGATGAGAGATAAGAAAATGCATACAACACCAAGAGTAAACAAGAAGATCATAAGTAGGCCCTAGGTCAACTAAGGTGGATGTTAAGATCGAATCATAAGAGGGGTTCTCAAAATGTTTTACACCCTAATTAGATTACATGAAACACGAAGACTACTAAAAGTTCCAAACAAAGCTAAAACTAACACCACATAGCCTAGTTAACAAATGCTTATTGAATCTAATAATAGTTACATCAATTATTAAAGTTTAATGGTATGCTTGAAATAACTAACATGATATATCAAATCTATCTTAGCTAAAGCCTGCCTACTAGAATATTCAATTGTTAACTAACATAGACCTAAATAGATCTAGGAGCAATCAAATTGGGAGTTGTTGCTACTCCAAGGAATGTGAGATGGTCTCTCCAACAATGACTACAAGATCATATTGGATACCCATCTACTAACCCCATTGAAGACTTGAGGTAAGGATTGAGCTCAACTATTAATCATATTTCTTATATGATATGCAATTCAAAGCATGGTGTAAAGTTAGAAGGTAGTACTTAGTCTTATTTATAGCTTTTCCTTTAAGGAAAACTTACATCTTGGTGCATGTGGGACTAAAAGTACAAAGAAGATTAAAGGCTTGTTAATCATGATTAAGGCTTGTTAATCATGATTAGTGAATTAACAAGTGATTAGGATGTGAGGAGCCTTAATCAACCACTTAGGGTCAATTAGGAGGCTAGGATAAGCTTTTGAAGCCTTCTAAGATGTTTTGGAAGGAAGTGGGGTGATTTTGAGTGGTTGGAAGAGGGTTTGAACCAATAATAGGGTATATTGACCAAAACAAGGGTAAAATAGGCTTAATTAGCTAATAATCGCTAATTGTCTATTTGGAAGAGGATTTTGACTTATGATTTGTCGTAAAGTGGCATCTTGAATGCGAAAGAGGTTAGGCAATCAACAATGCATTGTTAATTGACCAAAATGGTAAGAAATGTTAGTTAATTAGCGAAATAACTAATTATAATGGAAATGGTAAGAATGAGAGTGATTTTATCATTGTTTTTGGAAATAAGATTACAAAAGTGGAATTTAGGTGTCTACAAAACCTAATTGGTTTTAGTGAATTAGTACACTAAAGGATGTAAGGGTTAACAACATGTGATTATTTTGATTAATTAACTTCTAAAATTAATCACCCCAATCAGAATAACATTTTAATACTTCTAACTAATATGCTAAATAAGATACGAACTTGAAAACAAAAGGGAATGAGTACACTTAGCTGATTATAGAAATTTTGGGAGAACTCGATGTAAGAACAGAGAGATATGAACTTGACTAATCTTCACTCTAGAGTAACTAGAAATTAGCTTGCAAAAGGGTCGCACAACTATGTCATGGTCATAACATATAGTCTTGACCCTTTTATGTGGTCTTCGACCTTTTTAGATCTAGACTCTATAACTTCGCACACTATCGGCTTCCTAGAACTATATGTCATTATCAAACCCTAACTTTCGGTCATGATGTGAAGTAATCTGAATACTCTAATCATGATCTCAAACATTATTTGTGGATGAGAAGTCATACAAAAAAGCAGGACATTAGTTGGGATGTGGGCACCCTCATGCATTGCAAACGTTAGCACTACTCGAAGAGGCCACAAACCATAGTTCATTCTACACCTAGGTGATATACGAATGAATACAATTAGATTTGAAAACCATATTTGACCATTTTTGAAGCGAGTTGGCTCTTCTTTAAGATACTTGGGAAGGGATCTTTGAGTGCTTGTAGATGAGAGAGATTATTTTCTTAACCTAGTAAGAAGCTTCAAATCTATAAATATTGTTGCCCTAATTAGTATATATGTGCTATTACAAGATTTAGGAGCCTTGGTTTCCTTTTTACATATATTCGAAGTGAGTGTATCAATGTAGTGTCATATGATTTCCAAGTTAGCAAATGAGGTAGTGTTTACTTGCTTATATAGGGTTTTGTAGATGATTTATCGAGGAAAGGATGAACCAAAGAGATTATAAGACCCAATGAAAGATATGAATTTGAAATAAAATTTAGAGGACGCTAGTCAAAGACCATACAAGTTGGTCATGACCGGATATACTATCCTAACCAAATTGTACAGACTTAACCATGAAAGGAAAACATGTAGTCTAAAGTTTAGAAGTTGTTATTTAATTTTTGCCTATGAATTTTTTTTGCATTGTACATTTATAATTTGATGACATGTCACTGGGAAAGGATAAACAAAAGACATTGGATTTTCCTAAGAAGGAATAGGAAGGTTGTACTTATCTTGGCAATAGTGTTAAAGAGTGAATCCTCAAATTTGAGTTTCAGAAATAGATGTGCATCATGAAATTATTACACAACTTTAGAATCCATATATCATATTGAGATAGATGACCCCTAAGAAAAACATAGAAGCCCAACTTGACTAGAATTTTCAAGGTTTGACTTGTAGATGCAAACTAGTGTTAGGGTTCCACTAAAAAGGTATTCCATATACCCTTCATACATGGTTTAAATTTAACACACATATACACATTTATCATGTTTATCTTTGTAAATTATTTTGTAAAACTTTTGAGATCATTATCTCTTCCAAATTAAAATTTTTAAATATGACTATTGTTTTATATATGCAAAAGAAAGCTTCATTTTTATTTCTTTTGCAATACTTGTTGTATATAATTTAAAATGAAATACTTAAAAAAAATGGCCACCTAAATTTTTTTTGATAGGCATAGGGTTCCACCAAATTCATTTGATGGGAAAAATGCTAGATTTTAGAGGCTATGAGTGCTTTAGAAGGCGAGTAAACCGGCAAAAGAATGAATCGTATATGCATTATAATCCAACGAACGTGGTACCCTATTATTGTGGTGGAAAAGAGGATAATGCTAAATGACCAATCATGAGTATAAGTAGATGCACCTTGTTGTAATTGTAACATTCAAGTTTGTAGAAAATGAACAAGGGTTTGAGGGCTTGTCTACTAGTTGAAAAAGTGTGCAGTAATTAAGAATGGATATAAGATGTGTAGTAGCAATAGTGGTTGCATGAAGAAGCATAGAAATATTGTGCATGGAAAGATTAGGTTCCCCAAGGGCATGGGCACCGCATATGTAGAAATTGTAAATGTCTCAATAAGAGAGAGTGAAGCATTATTAAGATGATCTCTTGTAGTGTAGAGGAGAAGATCAATATGAGCATGATTCTCTTATAAGAAGTGTGTTAAGTTATTGTACTTCATCTTCAAGAAGATCATGAGTGTGAGCAACATGGTTATTATTGGCACCTTCACCTTGGATATGATTAGCATTGATGGTAAAAACAATATTAGCAAAGATATCAGTTGTAGAATAGTATGCTAGAGTAGGTGGCATGGTGTCATGGTGTATACCAACATAAAGGAGTAATATCTCCAAGTGGCAGAGGATTGAGATCCACAGGTTGAAGGAAAAAATTGTAGAAGAGCGAAGGGTTAATCATAATGAGATAAAAGAATATAAGTATAACACCAAGAGTAAAGAAGAAGATCATAAGCATGCCTTAATGTAACTAAGGTGGATGCTAAGATCAAATCACAAGAGGGGTTCACCAAAACATTTACTCCCTAATTAGATTACATGAAATCTAATTGGTTTTAGTGAATAAGTACACTAAAGGATGTAAGGGTCATTAACAGTGATGGTTATGATTAATTAACTTCTAACATTAATTACCACAATCGAACAACACTTTTATACTTATAATTGATATGCTAAATAAAATACAAACTTGAAAAGGAAAAACACAAAGGAATGAGTCCACTTAGCCAAGTATAGATGATTCTAGAAACTTTTGGGAGGATGTGCCTTTGTAAGAACATGGAGATATGAACTTGAATAAGCTTCGCTCTAGAGACGGTAACTAGAAATCAACCCAGGGAAGGGTCTTACAACTCTGTCAAGGTCATACCATACAGTCTTCACCCTTTTGTGCAATCTTAGACCTTAGATCAAGAATATGTAACCTTCGCAAACCATGGCTGTTGGTTGCACGGAACTATATGTCATTGTCGAACCCTAATTTGTGATCATGACACAAAGATCTCGAGTACTCTAATCATGATCTCAAACACTAGTCGTGGATGAGAAGTCCTGCAAAACAAACATTAGTTGAGTTGTGAAACACCTGTGCACTACCAACGTTGGTAATACTTTAAAGAGACCTCAAATTGCACGTCATTCTCCACCTAGCATGTGATATCTGAATGAATGCAACTAGATTTGACAACCATCTTTGACCATGTTTTAGTTGAGTTGGCTCTTGTTAAGATACTTGGGTAGGGATCTTTGAGTGCTTGTGCATGAAAGAGATTGTTGTCTTAACTTAAAAAGAAGATTCAAACTGTAGAGATCGTTTCTCTAATGATTATAGATGTGCTATATGCGAGATTTTAGGGATCTTTGGGTACTTGTACAAATATTGGAAGTGAGTATATCCATGTAGTGCTATAGGATTTCCATATTAACAAATGAGGTAGTGTTTACTTGTTTATATAGGGTTCTCGTAGATGATTTATTAAGGAAATGATGACCCAGAGAGATTAGAAGACCCAACAAAAGATATGAATTTGAAAGCAAAGTTGGAGGACATGTCGAGTCAAGACCGTATAATTGGCCGACCCGGATATACTATCCTAACCAAACTGTACAACCTTGACTAGGGAAGGAAAGCACACAATCTAAACTTTTGTCTATGAATTTTGTACATTGTACTTTCAAATTTTGACAACATATAATTATGCAAGGATAAACAAACTAAACAAGAAACATCGAGTATGCTAAGCGGGAATGGGAAAGTTGAACTTATCTTAACAAAAGTGAAATGCCAAAGAATAAATTATCAAATTTGAGTGTGAAGAAATGGATGTGCATCTTAAAATTAAAATTATTACACTTGTGCAGACCATATATCATATTGAGATAGATGACCCCGAAGGTGACTAGTGGCTAGGGTCCCACTAAAATAGGTATTCCAGAATGAAAGGTACATGGGATTGGGTTATAATCCGACGCACGTGGTATCCTATTTTTGCGGCTGAAAAGAGGAGGATGCTGAATGACGTGGATGCTCTGTATCTGTTCCCGAGATAGCCGCCGGCATCCCTGTTTTCGCGGCGTGGCTCCCCACTTCACGGCATTAGCGACAGCCCGACCGACACAATGGCGTGAAATCCACGTGAAGTCCGCATGCTAAATTTGATGGCCGTACGACCCTATTTACGTTTTTTAAACAATAAAATACAAAACATTTTTCTTAGAGGTTACGCGGAATTTTACGCAGGTGATAGCTGACAATAATAATAAATATATAATTACCTAATGTTTTATAATGTTTTCCTTTTCATTATAAATTATACTAGGTACTGTTTTGAAAACAATGTTAATAAAAAAAAAGTGTTACACTTGCAATGGTTCACTGTCAAATTAAGTCCTTGTCCGGGCGGCAATCTTTTTATCATCTGTTTTCATATATGTGGACATTAATGTCTAAATTAAATTAAATTAAATATAGAATGTGATTAATTTTTTCTTACTTAACCATGTTCCTTTCAATATGTGATTGTGAATGTGACTAGCATAGATATCTTAAATACATCTATCTAAAATACACTCGAGATGCCTATGTTGGAATTCTATGAACATATTATAGAGTTAAAAGGGTTTAGGTCAATTATTTCATATTGTCCTTTTGTCATGAGACTTTCCTATTATTTACAATTGTGAATGTGAATATATTATAGAATTGAGACCCTTTAGGTTAATTGTTTCCTATCATCCTTTTATCACGTGTATTTCATATTATGTGTTTGTCTTTGTGAATATATTATGCAATTCAAAAGGTTTGGGTTAATTATTTCCTCTATTCCTATTACCATGTCCCTTTCATATGGTATGAAATTATGAATGCGATTATAAATATAGAGTTGAAAGGGTTTAAGTTCATTATTTCTTATTGTCATTTTACCATGTGTCTTTCATAGTGTATGCAATTGCAAGAAAGTACATTTTAAATAGAAGTTGTAAGCAAAAAAATGGATTAAATATAAATCACACAAGCTAAGGCAATAATTTTCTCTCAACAATTTGTGACATCTCAATAAAATTATCTTTAAAACCGGGGTTAAAGAAAGGAATATGAAGTTGAACCATGAAACAAATTGTTGTGTTGATGACTCTTACAAAGATAGTCTACATCTTAAATTATCTCTTTAATGAATAAAGATACACACCTTTGATCCTCATAATGTACAAAACTTTCGTAAAGAGCCTTGATCTCCTCTAAAACGTAGTAAAACCTACCATGAATATCATTGTATACATTAAACACCTAAATATAAAATACTCTTATAAAAAAATTGGTTCATTAGTGCAAAGTTTACACATATACTAATGTCAAAAACGAAAACACTTTGTTACATGTAAAGATGATAAAAACATTCTCATAGTTGACCCAAAGTAAATCTCAAACTAAAAGAGAGTTTGATGTCCTTGGGAATACTAATAATACGACATCTTTTATTTGAAGATGGTGCTCCAAATAGTGTTGCATTATTTTAATGATGGTTTCAATGATTATGTCCAAATTAATTGTATATAAGATTTGTAAATCTTATTCTTGATACCTCTATAATTATATAAATTAATACTACCCATCTTTGCATATTGTCTTCAATCCTTTTTCATTTCAAAGTATATGTGTTTGTCACACACATACACATATTTCATTGTTCAAGATTGCATGCACATATTTCTGTTCAAAAGGTTGGTACTATATTAATATAGTTTATTTTCATGTATTTGAATAATGTGGTTTGGAAGATTATTACATTGATTTAAATATATAGAAATAAATTATCAACCCCACATGTTTCTTCTAAAGGGTACCTCCACCTGATCAACTAGGTATTATCCATACAAGTGTCTTTTGGGGTGATGGAAGCAGTATAATATTATTTATGTAAATATCAACATTAATATTGTATATATACATGTATTCTCTAAACCCATAAGTATGTTATGCATATAGAAATGGTAATGTGTAGGATTAATGCAACAGGCTTGAGTTTTATTAGGTGCTTTATATTTTATTTGATTCTTTAAATATCTCTTCGGGTGTATAAAAATAATAATATTTATGTTCAAGCAAGGTGAGGGGAAGTGGGGTCATAAGGGATAGTGATGGAGGTGTGATTATTGCTTATGTTGAACCTCTTGGCATTCACACTAATCACTATGCAAAGGATTTTGTAATCATTAGAGGTCTTGTTATTGTTGAAAGCTTTAATATCAAAAAGTTTGCTATTGAGCAAAGACTCCTAAACATTATTAACAATCTTATTACTCCTAATTAGATAGTGAGAAATATCATGGAGTAAGCATGAAACATTATTTAGTCATTCAACCAAGTGTCAATATCTCACATGTATAGAAATGGAAACATGATAGTTGATTGATTCACCAACTTAAGGATCGGTATATAGGTTTCTAAGATCCTGGAGCTCATATCATGATCACTGGAAATATCACTTCACTTCTAAATCATAAAAAATTCTTCAATGCATGTTAAGATGGAGGTAGTACATGCTCAATGCTAACATGTGATATATGTTTTGTGATTTTCCTCAAATCATCATATTGTAGACACAAAATTATGCACTTATTATTATTACATTATGCCTCTAGTATGTTGTTATATGTATGATTCCTAAGAAAGAAAACTAGACATTGATAACACTTGTTTTTCCGTACCATTGTGAGTGTTTTACCTTTCCATCTTTTTGTCCTTTTTTTTCTGGAATTATCTTATTACTTTTGGATGTATCTAACAATGTGTTACTCATATCCGAGCATTTTCTGATTTATAGTTAGAGTCTTTAGGACATAAACGCATAGGAGGGGACAAGAGCGAGATGATGCTACTATCCATTGTGAGTGCTTCTATCCTCTCAATTAGTTTTTACATTTTTAAGTTGCCCACCGCTTGTTCATCTTTTTATAAATTTGTATTTATCATTATGGGTTAGCTTCTAGTGTTATTAATGTCAAAATTCAAGAAAATGAATATCTCTCTCTCTCTCTCTCTCTCTCTCTCTCTCTCTCTCTCTCTCTCTCTCTCTCTCTCTCTCTCTCTCTCTCTCTCTCTCTCTCTCTCTCTCTCTCTCTCTCTCTCTCTCTCTCTCTCTCTCTCTCTCTCTCTCTCTCTCTCTCTCTCTTCTCTCTCTCTCTCTCTCTCTCTCTCAATTAGTTTTTACATTTTTAAGTTGCCCACCGCTTGTTCATCTTTTTATAAATTTGTATTTATCATTATGGGTTAGCTTCTAGTGTTATTAATGTCAAAATTCAAGAAAATGAATCTCTCTCTCTCTCTCTCTCTCTCTCTCTCTCTCTCTCTCTCTCTCTCTCTCTCTCTCTCTCTCTCTCTCTCTCTCTCTCTCTCTCTCTCTGTCTCTCTCTCTCTCTCTCTCTCTCTCTCTCTCTCTCTCTCTCTCTCTCTCTCTCTCTCTCTCTCTCTCTCTCTCTCTCTCTCTCTCTCTCTCTCTCTCTCTCTCTCTCTCTCTCTCTCTCTCTCTCTCACTCTCTCTCTCTCTCTCTCTCTCTCACACACACACACACACACACACACACAAAATTAATTATCCAAGGGGCAACTGGGTCACTATTTGTTATCTACCACTTAGGCAAAAGAAATACTTAAGGACTACATTTGGGGTGCATTATTCATTACATAGAAAGGGAAAATTTTGAATTCACGTTATCTTGGGGAAAAGTAGTTATAGCCTACTATCTTGGTGGAACTTGCACAAGGGCAACCTACCTTTAAGGGACATGATTCTAACACACACATACACACGAACTACATTGAGTTTGAAATGTAGTGTAGCGCTTAATGACAATCACATTGGGGTGACTACCGAGGTTAGTCTGACTCAAGCATGTACATCTTTTATTCCATCTAAAGTGTTCTTGAATCTTGTGCATGTAAGTAGGGTTTGTTTTGTAGGTACATATGTGATAGGATAACCCTAAAGTAAAGTAGATATGGCATGGAGGAAAGTGAAGGAGACATTATCATACACTAAAAGAACCATATATGCACTCTTCACTAGGTTATTAGTGCCTAGATCAAACACCAACGCCCCTAGGTGATCATGTCCATACCGGGCGCTAATGTCCAGACACATGTAAATTTTTGTCTCTCAAATGAAGCATACACAGTCTAGATTGAGAATTTTCCACCATCACTCAAGTCTAGATTAAGTATAGATGTCTAGATATCAGCTAATTCACTCTCATCCTCTTGTTGTTTGTAATTTCATTCATCATATTTTATTTTTATTTGTGTATTTTGATATATCTTATTGATCACCAATTCTATAATTAATATTGGATTTTAGGTAAATCATTTGGTGAACCCGATTATCGAATTGTGCACATCGGATCTATTTGTTTCCTATCATGGCTAGGGCTTCTCATGAATTTATTATTGAAAATCTTAATGACCTAAATACATACATTGTTGACCATCATGAGAACTTGGATCTCTTTTATATGTTTCTCATGAAGAGGCACAATAGTTATTAAGTCAACCCCTCTACTTACTAATGCCATTCCCACTTAGGAGGCTCCCACATCTCATCCACCATCCATATTCCTATTCCACACCTAACACTCACTTTTCTTCCCTATCATTTCTCATATCCAACCTAGTTCCTCTTAGGCACCCATGCCTTAGAGTCCATGTACCATGATTTATAGGCTCAAATTCATCAATTACAACACACCTTTTCTTCTTCATCTCCCTCTCTTGATTCTTCACTTCTCCTACATAGTCCTCTTACACCTGAAGTTTCTTCTTACCCACTTCCCCTAATTTTTTCACCCAAGTTTCCTCTTTTTGATGGTCATGGAGATCCACAAGAGCATCTTAGATCATTTCATGTTGCATGCTTGGACTATGCTTGTGATGATACATTATTGACAAAGTTGTTTCCTAGGAGCTTATAAGAGTATGCTTTGTGATGGTTCTATGATTTACCTCTACTACACTTATTAGATCTTTCACTCCTCTAGCAAATATATTCTTGCACATTTTTCTATGAACATTGGAACTAAAATATCATATGCACAAATGGCTAAAATGAAGCAAGGATCTAATGAGCATCTTAGTGACTATGTTTTGTGTTATAAGAATAATCTTACTAAAATGAACAATGTATTGGCTGAATCTAAATTGCAAGATCTATTTATCCAAATTCTCTTTCCTCTCTACAAGAATGTGTGCTCTTTGATTCTTTTCATTATTTTTGATCATTTATGTCATACTCTTAAAGAACGTGAACATAAGTTACTTTCTATGGGAAAGCTTAAGTATGGTGATAATACTTCCTATCAATCTAGTAACAAATTCCAAAGTAAATATACCTTTAAGAGAAAATCTAATGAGCCTAAGCCTACTGTTAATGTTGTATCTCAACCAAAAAATCTCCAAATACAACCTACATGACACATTTTTACTAGATTTCATATCCACCTCACATCTTGTTGCCTAAGCTCATTGAAAGCAATCTGATTTCTCTTCCATCCCCTCTTGAGCTAGATCCTAATCATCCTTGTGGTAAGAATTTTGATGAAAAAAACACACATTGTGATTATCATAGATGTAATGGACATTCCACTAATAGATGCTTTAAGCTTAGACATTTGATTCAAGACTTGATTGATACTAATGAACTTGAATTTACCTAAACCTACTATTTCTAAATCTACAAATGACAATGGAAAACTTAATATTTTCAATGATCCATTACCCAAACATGAAAAAAGTTCTTGAGTCTTCTTCTAATCATGCTTATCATGTGGTTCCACCTCCATCATCTTTGATCATCCTCTTGGGTTTCTTGTTGGTACTATTGATATTCCCCATCTATTATTACTTTCATTGATGTGGATTTTCATGCTTATTTTTCATCACATAGAACTTTACACATTGATTTTTGTTGGTATTCATGTTGTTAACAATGTTATGGTGCATCCTACTTTCAAACATAATGCATGTTCATTATCTTTCTATGAGCTATTGGATTTCCATTATCCCATATGACACTTAGATCACCTACTTCTTGTGGGCATGTGGTTCTCCCAATCACATTATTGGGCCTCTTACTATCTCTATGCCTTTCTCTATTGGATCCAAGGTTACACATTGTGACATGGTCTTAGGACTTCCTTGGCTTAAGGATGTTAAATCATTCCATCCATAGTTCATTTATGTCTTAAGTTTCATACATGAGCATCATGTTGTCACTATTTGAGGCATCCCACCACGGACCCTTTATCTTTGGCACCTATCATCGCCACATCTTTAGTTGCTACTACCACTAGTGCACCTACTTTTACACCTATGATGATGGTCCCATGGCTTTGACATACACTACTATGGCATCTAGAGCTCCTACCACTCCTAGTGTTAGTTCCACATCTTCACCTAGATATCCTCACATGTGATTTTTCTACTTCTAGACCATGACATCTTTATCGGTCCCATAGCCCACCTCATAGGACTAGGTCCCCACACAGGATACATGCTACACATGGTACATCTAGCCCACTTCACGGTCTCATTCTCCACATGCATGACACAATCCTACTTCACATGTCATGACACATGCACTTTCACATGACACTAGGTCCTTGGATCATGTTCACATGTGTTCCTCTTTCACATTAGTAGATAGTGGGCCCTCACCCTCTATCCTCATTGGATAGATCACTATGGCATTCACACTTGGGGGCATCTAATTCCCCCTTGCTACCTGATGACACACTCTTGTTCTAGGTTCAAACATGACTATTGAGGGCACACTTACATACATGAACCTCACTTTGCACACATACACATTGGGGAAACCTTGCTTCCCTTCCCTAGTCATAGGATCTCATATTCTAATAATACAAAAACATTCAAATATTTGCAAAAATACAAAAACATTAGCTTAGATCTTGGTTGGATGTATCTTTTCTTGCTTATACTATTCCATGTTGCATTTTTCCTATCATGTTAGCTTGATTCATAGTATGTTCTATCCTTTTACATATACACATGCACATTCACATGGTACTTTGAGGTGAATGCAGGCTATATACAAAGTTATCACATGATGCATGATGCTTGACATTGTTCTCTACCAGTCCCACCGAGGCTCTTGGGGCATCTACCTTCCTACCTTTCCATATTCAGGTGTGATATCATTGCAATATATACTACTTCTTTCATTTCTATTTCAAATATATACATTGTGACATATTATTCATTATTCTAACATGCTAATGGGTGCTTCATGTGTAGCATTTTTCTTGCAGGATTACTTCCAACCATGGTTATCTTTATACTATTTTTTGTGTCTTGTCTTCTATGATTGTGACTTGTTTCCATTGTTTTTGGCTATGCCCTATATTATTGATTGATTTTTTTTATATGGCCTTGAAGGCCTTGATTGTCTTGTGACATCTGAGTGGTGTCCCATGTTTTCCACCAACTACTATGTTGTCCTCTTGTTGTGTTATTACATGTGTTTGACTTGTTTCTATTACATTATGCCATGATTGTTTATCACTAACACTTCTTTCTATCTTTATTTCCATTGTTTTTACATGTGCCATGGTTGTTACCATGCACATACCCTATTCCCCTATAGATCCCTTCTTCAGATGTGCACATCAGATTCAGGACCTCTCATTTGGGCCACACTCACATTGATCCATCTCACACACCCCAAATGAGGGGGGAAACCATCAGTGATTATTTCACCCTCTCATTAGTTTAGAAATCAAAGAAAATGGTAAAAAAAAATTAGACAAAAAAGGACTCAAAAATGGTTTAAATCAAACATGGGCTAAAAAAAAGAGGGAAAAAAAGCACCTATAAATAAAGAATGTGGGTGCTAGTGTCCCACATGGGAGGTATTTTGTCTGGGGAAAAAATAGTATTTGATAGTTGACAAGTTTCTCAATGATAGTTTTTCACAAAATCTAACAACAAATATTCAAATTCAGTTTACTATATAAAACAAAGGAACAAAATCAATGGCATGTTTCATACTTTGGGAAAAGGGAACTAATTCTTTTCTTTCTTCGATTCACATTTTTCCTACCAAGTATCTAATAAGGAGTGGACACCTAGGCATATATGCAAGGACAATGATATGCCTGGAACAAAGTGTCATCCATGGCTAATTACTATTGGGTTGGTGACCATCTGTAGTGGCACTTATCCATATGGGGAAGCATCATGGATGGAGGGAAAAGTTGATCTCTCCCAACACTCTTCCTTTGGTGGAGGACACCTAAATCCTAAGAGTATTCACATCGGTTTGGGGATTGATCACTCCCCGACCCTCCAACCATCTCCTAGAAAAAAGTTCTCCAAGGAAATAATACACAGGAACATTCTATCTTTCTCTCTTGACATTAGGTGTACTCTATCCTTGATTCAACTTGTTTTTTTTCTTACACATTTCTATTTTGATTTCTCTAAGTTAAAGTTCAATTTCATATACCATGAGCATTGACTACACTTTTCTTCTTTTGTAAGTTTGTCCTTATCCGAAAAAGGCAACACAAATGGAACAAGGAGAAATCTCAAGCACAAAAATGCTCAGAAAAGGAAATATTTGATTACAAATGCAGGTATCCTTTTCACATGCACAAGTCACCCTAGGTTCTTATCCCTCTTAGACTCCATGATACACATCCTACAATTTCCATTCAACACATTATCGGATTATAACCTTCTTCTCTCCACAAGGTACACTCTTTCTATCTACTTTATGTTACCAAATATTCATTCACCAACATAAAGTGGGGAAAATGTAGACACAAAATTATGCACTTATTACTATTACATTACGCCTCTAGTATGTTGTTATATGCATGATTCCTAAGCAAGAAAACTAGACATTGATAACACTTGTTTTGTTTTACATTGACATTGTTTTATCTTTCCATATTTTTTTCCTTTACTTTTATAGAATTATCTTGTTACTTTTGGACATCTCACAATGTATTTTTTTATTTTCTTATTTATCTTTAGAGTCTTTAGGAGACAAAGCACTCAAGTAGGGGACAAGAGCATTTGACTTGTTGTCCCCTTATGGGTGCTTCTTGTCTCAATTGGTTTTTATATATTTTAAATACACCATCACTTGTTTATTTTTCTAAATTTGTATTTATCACTTTGGGTCGGCTTCTAGTGTTGTTAATGTCAAAATTCAAGAGATCATATATATACAACCTACTAATTATTCTAGAGAATAAATGGGACACTATTTTCTATCTACTACTTTGGAAAAAGGAACACTTGAGGACTACATTTGGGTTGCATTATTCACTACATATAAAAGGAAAATTTGAAATTCCATCACACACATTATCTTGGGGAAAAGTAGTTGTATCTTGCTATCTTGGTGTAATTTGCAAAGGGAAACCTAGTTTCAAGGGACATGATTATATCACACACACACACCATAACTAGATTGAGTCTAAAGTGTGGTGAAATTTTTGGTGAAAATCCTATTGGGGTAACCATTGAGGTCAGTCCCACTCAAGTATATACATATTTTATTCCTTATAATGTCTGCTTGAGCCTTGTACATGTAGTTAGGGTTTGTTTTATACGTACATGTTTGGTAGGATAACCCTAAAGTGAAGTAGATGTGACACAAAGGAAAGTGAAGGTGACACTATTAGACACTAGAAGAACTGGATCTACACTCTTCACTAGGACACTAATGCCCAAATTAGACACAAAGTGCCCTAGGAGATCTTTTCCATACCTAGGTGTTACTATCCAACACACCTATAGACTCTTTGTCGCCCATATAAAGCATGCATTATCTAGATTGAGTCTATTCCACCATCACTCTAGTCAGAAACAAAAATGCAAGAGAGGGAAAGATAGAATTAGCTGATTCGTACTATCCCTAGGACTGATCTAGATAGGAAGACTGGTGAATAGGAAGGGTAGACTATCGCAACTATGCCTAAAAATTATGAATTGTTGGATGAGTCGGATGGGGTGCCTAGGCGGGCGAGGACGCCTAGGCACCAGAGACCTATGTTGGGTGCATGTGATCGCGCATGAGCTCGAACCCGGTTTTTCTTGTGTCACAAGGTAATTTATGATATTCGTTGTTAGTCACCTTTATGTCACACTATGATTGTAGAGTGCACCTGTAACTGTAAAGATAAGATGAATTGTAAAACCCTTAAAACTACATCAAATCCCAAAAAGAAAATATGAAATATGGGGAGTCAGAATGACCTCGGCTGTCCACCGACCGAGTAAACTTATGATCGAGTGTTGCACTACATCTCAAACTCCATGTAGTTTATGTGCATGTAATAGTAGACAATAGCTAGATGTACCAATGTACATATATGTGTGGATGTCAAAATGAAATTCCCCTCATATACGTGTATGCGAGAAAAATGTAGTCCCTTTTCCATTGAATGAAAGTTAGATGAATTCCTTTGATGCTCTTAGATTCTTTTGGATGTAAGCCTAGGTGATGATAATAGATGCTTAGAGATTTGTCATTTATTGTGGTCACATAGCTTTATATTTATATGATTCCCTTGTTTGAATTTCATAATAAACATGGAATGCTTTGACCCATAAGTAGAAAATATGCCCAAAAGATAAAATATGCCTAAAAAGAGTGAGTAAGGTGGAAAGAGGTTAGGGCTTCCCAGAGGGGAAGAGGGCACCGGGTGTTGGTGTCCTAGCCAGGGCGTTGGTGTCTAAAGTCATAAAAGATAAATAAGTAAAGTACCAATTGGGATGTGAGGTATGAAAGACCAAATAGAAAGCAAGAAACAAAGACAAAAGGACAAATACAACAATCAATTACTAGTTTTCTTTCTTAGGAATCATATGAATGCAAGTATGTGTTTATGGACCTAGAAATGTACCCAAGTGTGTGATTTTGTGTCTACATTTTCCCCCACTTTTTTTTATTGAATACTCGATAACATAAAGTAGATAAGAGATTTGTACCTAATAACCATGTAGAATGTGATGGCGATAGCATGCCGAAGAGACAAGTGAAAGCGTGAAGTGATAAAAATGTAGAGTGGAAGATAAGAAAGAGGAAGTGACCCTAGGGGTGAAGTGTATGTGTCGTACCTATTATTGTGCTTGTATTTTCTCGATGTGGGGCTGCTTCTCATTGTGTATTAAGGACAAACCTATAAAATAAGAGAAAAAGAAGTAGTCAAATATATGCATATGAAAATAATACATAAATATGTAAAATTATGTAAACCTGATCCGTGAAGAGTAAAAAGGATAAAAAATGTTGTAAACTATTATATAAGAGCATGTTTTTGGGTGATCTTACACCAAGAGTGAGATTTTGGGCGATCTATGCTAAGAATGAGTTTTTGGGAAATCTCACGCCATGGCGAGAAGAGTGTTGGGGAGAGAGGTGTAGTGTTACTATCCTTGCATGATCGCTTTCGAATAAGCACCACTTGTTGAATAAATTCCCTCAATCTTGCTCAAATTAGTGAACTAGTACTAAATAAAATAAGTAACTCCAAGTATGAGAGGGTTTAGGTACGTCTAGATGAGATGACGATGAATACGGGTGTAAAAGATCCTCCTCATAGTGAGCTATATTACTCGCACAACAAATAGTACTAAAACACAAAAATGGATTAGTAGATAGGATGGAGGGTTTCCCAAAAATGTCAGTCTCAAGAAGTGAAAACTTCCTATGATAGATGTGAACCATATTTTTGATAAAGGAGATAGATAAATGATTGATAAGTTGGATGTAATGAGATATTTGAACCGAAATAGAGATATATGAAATATAATAGATAAGATAAGATGTAGATATGATGAAAATAAATGATATTAAACCAAATTTGATCAAGTTAATGGTGACCCAAGACTAACAGTACATTTGATGGTGACCACAACAAAGAAGATCAAAAATACATAAAATAGGTCTGCTAATAGGCTCTAAAATACTAAGACTTTCTTGGTTACGATATGGGAAAGTTGTAGAAATAGAAAGGATGTAAGAAAATCAATAGATGTGATGACTGCAAGTAGGTTTGATAACGAATGGGCTAGATCAACGGTGGATCAAAAGTGCAGTCGATGGTGATCGGGACAAATTTATGATTTGATAAGGTAAGAATATACAAAAATGAAGGATGAAGAAGGCTGAGTAAAGGATGGGGTAATGGCAGGGATCCAAGATGACTATAGAACCTATAAGGATGAAGCACAAGATGAAGGAAAGACAAAGGGGCTCCACACAAGCTCAAAGTGTCTTCAAATCTCCACAATGATGAAAGAGGTCTTCAAAAGGAAGATCCAAGTTGATAATAGTTGTTGGTGAGAAGAGGAGAAACCTACAAAACAAAGACAAAACCAAAGAACACCGAGAAAATTCAGCCTTTGTGTGGAGGGGGTAAAGGCATATTTATAGGGGATAAATGGTAGGTGAGAGGTAGGAAAATATTAAATAAAGGCAAAGGGGAGGTGAAATTATTAAATGAAAGACCTAGAGAGGTGGAAAACATTAAATAAAGGCAAAGGGGAGGTAAAATTATTAAATAAAATCCTAGAGAGGACAAAAGAGGCATTTAGGGAGGATAAATGATAGAAAAATATTAAATGAGGTAGGTGGGAACCAAGGGATGGATAAAATGTTGTTGGAAGGTGGAAAATCATTAAATGATGGTCTAGGGATAATAAATGGGATGTGATTAGGATAATAAATATGATTAGGGATTAATTAAATGGGATTAAGGGTGAGATAAATATGATCAAGGATTAAATAAAATGGGATTAAGGGTGAGATAAATATGATTAGGAAAAGGAGGAATATGATTAGGGATTAAATATGATTTTGTGTGACCAAAGGAAAAGGAGGATTTTGAATGGTTTAATTATTTCTAATGGTTTGGACCCTATTGCTTTACAACAGTTTGTGGATGATACTTTTCTTTTGGGTAAGGAAACTATCTCAGAAGCAAGGGCCTTCAAGGATATTCTTCAAGACTTTGAAGAAGTTACTAGTCAGCTTATTAATTTTTGAAAAAGTTCTATAATTTTCTTGAATGTGAATGAGGAAGCTCATAATAGAATTGTAGTTGTTTTGGAGTGTCCAATCATTTCGTTTCCTTGTGCATATTTGGGAATGCCTCTGTTTAAGGGAAGGATGGTTCTAGATAATTGGAATGCTCTTGTTAGTAGGTTTCAAAAGAAGCTTGCTACCTAGAAAGGTACTTTGTTATCACAAGATGGAAAATTACAACTCCTTTAGAGTTCTTTACAGAGCCTTCCGGTGTATCTTATGTCAATCTTTAAAATGCCTACAAAGATAAGAACTGTGATTACCCATATTCAGCGGAGATTTCTTTGTCGTGTTGGTTGGATATTTTGTCAAGCCAAAATATGAGGTTCAACCACAGTACATGGGATTAAATCCCTCCTCAAAGACAGGTGAGGCTACCTATTTATTACTAATCTAAAACACAACAGAAATAATATATACAATATTCACACTATTATAACCATTGGGGTTGGGATAGAATCCCGAAATCCATATCCACACAAGGTGAAGATGTTGTAGTTTTAGAAATGGAATGGATTGGAAAGGAAATTATTATTATGGAAGAAACACAATGGAAAGGAAATGAGAGGAACGTATTTTCTTTCGAGCAAACACAGATCACAAAATAATCATACGAGTTCTAGATAACAAATGTAATGTTTGAAACAATTAAAATAATCGAGAGTGCTAAACAAATAATAGCTTAAGATTCTGAACATAAGAACAATATCTTAAGAGGGATGAATCTCACAACACAAAGTTTGCAAAATAGCATCGGTTCCTATTCCTCAAATTATTAAAAGAAAACACAAATGTTTTTCTTCTTCATAATAGTTCTCAATATTCCAAAATCTCAACCCTTTGGAATGCATAAGTATTCCTTATTTATAATAAAAAGAGTTGAGAGAAAATAGGATAAATCCTAGAAAATAGTCCTTTAATGAGATTCCTATTTTGCTTGACTCTCATGCAGGAGACCAAGTCAAAATTTGCTTCCTACATGACAAAACGAAAATGAAAAAGACATGTCGATTTCAAGATTGAAATGACATGAAACATTATGCCTATTCTATTTCATCATCTTTGTCTTCCTCCAGCAAATCCTGCTTGTCCGAAATTCTTGGAACTTTTAGATTATGCCCTGCATCTCATCTTCATCAAGTGCGGTGGAGTGGTCGCTCAGGACCTCACATGTTTCTTGAGTATCGCTCGTGTTACCAGGAAGTTTCTTCAATCTCTTGTTGAGTTTCCTCAGTGATTCCAAAGCATGTTCAATCTTCACGAACCTATCAATGATTTCCAGACTAAAGCCATAAGTTGGTTCGTGTTGAATTGATTCTTAGATCTACTTGTAAATATCGTCAGTGGGTAGAATACTCGAGCTTTCATTCAACACTTTAGTGTAGATCTTGGTTAGCTCTTCTTCTATGTCATTTGTGGCATCAATCAATTGATCTCTTGATTCCCTCAATTTTCTGCAAGCTTCATTGAGAATCTTTATTCTGAATCTGATGGCTTTGGTTAGTTGAAAATGCTTGTCCCCATGTGGAATGATTCCTTCTTTGATCAAGACGCGGGACGGAACCTATTTCAAGTATATTGAGAGCTTCAAAAGTTAACTCTAGGTTCCCGAATTTTGCTGAAAACTCATCATCCATTTTCTCACCATCCTTCTTTATATTCTCCAAGGATTTTTAGACTTCCATGGTGTCATCAATGACCTATTTTCCTTGCAGGAGTAGCCTCTGGATCCATTCATCAACCGTTCTCCCCTTCTCATTAATCTTTTCAATCCTGAGGTACCGATGAGAAATCGAACCTGATAGGAGTAGGGGTAGAGGATGATGGTGTTGACTCAGGAGGCTTTGAGAGCTTGAGTAGTACTTCTGTCAGCTACTCTACTTTCTCTTTTAGCTCATCTCTGCTTTCCTTCATTTCCTTCAACTTCTAGCACAACACATTCATGGCATCTTATGTGTCTGTTGTGCTCCCTCTGTTGTTACTTTTCCTAGATAAAACCTTGTGATCTGATAATTGGTGACCATTATATCATTCTTGGTTTTGTTAGCTATGGGAGTGGCAATATCCACAAACTTATGCCTTGAGACATCCACTAAAACCCTTGAAACCATTTTGGGTTTCTTGGCAGACTTGGCAAGAGTGACCTTGATGCAACTAAAATCAAAGGCTGGTAGGGGAACTACCACCTTCCTCTTCCTTGGGGTCTGATCTATTAACCATTGAGGCATACTAGAAGAAGTTGCTCCCATCGTAGGTGTTATGGTCATGTCTGCAGGTGGAGGAAGGTTTGCTTTTGGAGTGGTGATCATTGCGAGTGTAGTGTTCATGGGAATGGACTCAGGGAATGAAGGTACTAGAAGGAGGAGGCATATCCATGGTTAACTTAGGTCCAGCGGGGAGAGGTGAGAGGTCAGAGAAGATGCTTTGGCCATGCTAGAGGAATTTGGTGAAGAAGTTTGAAGCAAGGAAGGTTGAATGGGAGGAGGTAATGATTCTGAAATTAAAGCTTGAGAGGTAAGAGGAAGACTTACCTCTGATGAGCTGCCAACCAAAAGGGGAATGAGAGGTTGACCAACCTCTTCTCCGAAGGAAGATTTCCTTGTTTTGGTGGTGGAGGTGAATCAAGTATCTCAACCATTTTTGGGGAGTGGCCAATGATGTGGTCACTTTCTCTTCTCCCTTTCTAACAAATTTAACCTTTATTGGCCTCTTGGAAGGGTCCTTATCCTTTTCCTTTTTTCCCTTGGAGGGTCCCGCTTCCAAAGTAGCTAGCTTTGAAAAACTCTTTTCTTTATAACTCATTCCCCAAGAAATGAGCCATGCCTTAGTATGAGAAAGAATTTGAGCAGCTCTTCCTGCGATAGAAGCTTTCTCAGCAATGGACCAATAAATGGCTAGGAATACATATTGGTCTTCATTCAACCCATCATATGAGGCGTCAAGGAAACTTTCATTTTCCATGGTGCCTTCTAGGATGTCAGATAGATCTAACATATGAATCTCTTCAAGTGTTAACCTACTATTTTCCTTTCTTCGGATGGAAAATTCATCCCGAAGGTCAACTTAAATGTCTTCTACATTGGGCACATGTAGATATAAGGTCCCGCATTTAATTAAGGACTCTTTGGAAATCAAACACATCTCTGTGCTTCATGTGCTTCTTCAACTTGTCTTATAGCTCGTGCACCACATTCTTGGCTTTAACCACTGTTGAGCACGTGTACCTTTTGAAGGAAATAGGGAAGGAGATGGTGGCCTTGTGCTTACTCTGTTGGAATTTGTGAAAATCCAACAATTGCCTAACCAACTCCATCGGATCACTTATCACCGGGAACCCGGGCAAATGAAAAGGATCACTGGGTACATGACCACTTGAAGGTATGTGAACTTCTTGAATTGTAAGAAGATACCACCCCATTTCAATACTTCATCCCATGCCTCATCAGAGACTCTTCTTTTCCTTAGATCAACGTTCATCCTGCAGATGTTTTCATAAAAGGTGTCGTTCACTCTTCTAAATTGATCCTTGGACCCCTTCATTGTCAGTTAAGGGAAGTACCGATATATGTGTTATGTTGCATATTTCCCTTTGCATCCAACCCTGGATAATTTCTCATGCTAGCTACTGCATAGGTGACGTATGATGACATATAGAACTTGCCAATAAACAAGATTGTTTTCATGTGGGAGTCTATCTCATTGTTGGTGCAATTTCTGGGTTTGCACACTTTGCCTTAATTTCCATGCTTCATTTTTGCTCCAAGACATCTTTTTGGCTCGAGTTGGTGATTTGTAACTTGTTTTTTTAGTTGGATGCTTTCAAACTGCCCTCAATGTTGTTATTCTGCCCTAAATTGAAGAAAAATCCAAGTTCCCCCCCATTTGTGCCCTAATTTATTCATTTTCACGGGTTGTATCATTTCTCCTTTGTCAAATCATGAATAAACTCGAAGTTGATCAAATCCTGAATTCGTGCAAGTGTTTCCCCAATCCCAAGGTCGTAAATGATGTCAAAAGATGATTCAGTTGGTTTAAAATGAAGAATTCGACTTCCCTGTCAAAAAATTTAGTTTCTAGGGCATTCCTGTATTTTTCACATTTTGACGTGCTCTCGGGCCGTCAAATTTATCATTGCAACCTTTATGCTAACGTGGTAGGCTACTATTGGTCGGGGATGTGTGGGAAAACATTATTAACTTGTCATTTTTGAAATTTTGGTGAAAGGAAAATTTTGACCATTGCCATGCATCTTTACTGATGATGTGCCTACGTGGCACGATGTGATTGGTCAGATGAACCAGCGGGCAACGGGGGTCACTTAAAATTTTTCACCATTTTTGAAAAATTTCTCAATGTTAAATTTTGCTCCGAGGGCCCGCACCCAATGGGGAAGCGACACATGGCAAAGGAAGGACAGGTGGAGAGGCGGGGGACTTTGAAAATTTTGTTGTTTTTGGCTCAAAGATGTCAGAGGAAAAATTTGGCCCACGAGCCCGTGCCCAGTGGTAAGTGGACACGTGTCTAAGGGAGCGAAGGAGATGTGGGGTGGTGCGTGTTTGTTGGATTTTTGCCTTTGGAGGAAAAATTTCAAAGTAAAAATTTGAGCCAGAACTCCGCGCGAATCACAGTGTGACATGTATGCGTAGGGACGAAATGGAGGGGCAGGAGGTTTGGAGAAATTTGAAGTTTTTAAACTTCACTTCATAAGGTAAAAAGAAAAGTTTGGGGCCAAGCTCCCGCCACCAATGAAATGGGGACACATGTCCGGAGGTGGTGGAGATGTGGAGCACGCGGAGAGAAAGAAAATTTTCCAAACTTTGGCAAAAATCTTAAGGATGATCCGCAGAAAATTTGGAGGTGCCCCCACATCCAATCAGGGGGCGACACGTGGCATGTTTCAAAGGAAAAGGAAGAAGTGTGGGCCCGCAAGGGATTTTATGCTCGCGGAGGAGTGAAGGAAAAAAGGAGGGGTCGGCTCCGCGGCAAATGGGAGACTGCCACGTGGCGGAAGTGGCGGGTATTCGGAAGCGCAGGGGAATTTTGATAAAATTTTCCTTTTCTTAGAAAAAGTGGTAAAATGCATCAAATCAGCCCACGGTTTTGGTGGAGGCCCACAAAGGACACGTGGCACATCCAGGGGCTCGTGGGGAAAATTTTCAAAATTTTCCGGAGGTCAGAAAAAGTTCAAAAGGCATTTTTAAGGTTGGAGGCCCGGTCCAATGGTGTTTGGACACGTGTCCCACCTCATCCAAAGGGAAAAAGAGGTATTTTCGAGGGAATATTCAAGATTTGATCTGACACATGGAGGGAAAATATTTAAAGTTGATTTTAATCAATGGTTGTGCATTTTCATTTTTTGGGCGCCATGGAAGCTCCAAGAAGTGTGGAATCATCATTTTGCACCAAATCACATGAAATTTTATATGATTTCACATCCCCTTGGCCTTTTGAGTGCAATGGCACCATTCTTTTGAGCTGATTTGATGTCCTATGATGTTTTTCATGAAATATTTTTCTCAGCCGTGAAAAACACGTGAAAGGTAAAAAATGAAAAGTTGCAGAGTTAAAAATGATGAAGTAAAAGGTGAAAAATGATTGCAAATGCATGTTGGCATGGTGGAATGCCAAAAACATGACCTTGGGATGGATAAGGATCTGAGTTCATGCAATATTTTAAAATATTTGTGCATCCTGGCATTATGCGAGTTGTTTTACAGTTTTATATCATTTTTCATCAAATGGATAGAGTTTTGTAACAAATTTGATCCCTTTGGCATATTATTTGCTTGGGATGCAAGGATCCAAGTGGCAGAGGGTATATGATGTAATTTGGAGGCATTTTGTAAAGTGTCTGTTGAGAATTTTGGGAAGAGAGAGAAGAATTTTCACAGGGAAAACTGGAAGAAGTCCATTTCTTTTGGAGAAACTACTGAGAGCCATTTTTTATTCCTGTTTGCATCAAATGTTCATCATGTTGAGTTGGTTTCAGATGTAAAGCCATCAACAAGCTTTGAGATTGTCTAAATAACATTCCCTTGCTGATATATTTGATCAAATTCTTGGATTAACTGGTTTTATCTCTTGGCAAAGCTTGCATACACTTGTATTTCAGTATGTTTTCAATTTGTGTTTCATGCTCATGTTGCAATCTTGTGTTTGGGATCTTTATTGGTCATACATGGTCTCATTTCTTGTAGAGGGTTTGAAGGCATCTGTAATCTTCCATTTAGAAGAGCATTCATTTGAGTGGAGATAAATAAATTTAAATTCATCTTACCTTCCTTGTAAATTGAGGGTGTTTGTAAACCTTTGGGTGTACCTTAGGTCATGATCTAACAAGGGTTTCTAAATGCTTCATTGATATTTTCTTCAAGCCTTTGTGGTAGGTTATCAAAGTTTGTATGGAATAGTGTAGATTTGGGCATCCATATGTGCACACATCCTGGTTGAAAGAGCACTTCAAATTCATTGAAACATCTCTGTTGTTTAGGTGTTGTAATTCATTTGCAAAGTTTCCCAAAGAAGGTGATGACTTCTAACTACTCTTGTCCCAACATCTCTCATCAGAATTTCATTTTAAACTAACTCATCCTACCTACAATACCCCTGCATTTGCATTGTGTGTCCACAAAAGAATTCAATCCTTTCACTAAAATGCACAAAGTTGATCAGGGTTTTATCATGTCTTTAGCAGCTCTAGCTTTGTTTTGAGAACATTTCCATCATTTAGTAGTGACAACTCCTTTGAGTTTGGATAATGGATACTTGATCATGTTTTCACAAAGCCTCTTCCATATCATATGCAAAACACAAGGATATCTCCATCTCCTTACCATATAGGGGCTGCAATATAGGTTCTCTTGCCTTGGTTGATAGGCACAACCTAAAATAGTGAGGGTTAGATCAAAACCCTCTTGAAGGTGCTATCCACTCCCTCAATTCTTGAATGCAAACAAGTAGATAGGTGTGCTTCCCCGGCTACAAATGACATACAAAACATCTATCTATCCTTGAGTGTCTTGTGCAAGTTCATGATGTTGTTCAAGTTGTGAAGGAGATTAAATCTGGATACCAACACCCGAGTGGTGCCGTTTTCGGGGAATTCTTGCAATTTCTTGGTGGTTTTGAAGTATTTGAAAGGTTTGAGCATTTGTGTGATCAAGTATTTGAGCTGTTACATTCTTGAGATATCATTTCATACTTCAGATCTGCATGTTTTGGGTAAAAAGGATTTCAAGCTCAGCCTGCTCTTCTCATTTACAGCAGTTTATATGATTTGGATGCATTATTTTTGGTTGAATTAAGAAGAAGAAAATCTTGATTTTGTAAATCCTTGCAAAGTTTTCAGTCATAGCATACATTTGACAGAATATTTTAGTGCTTTCTTGCACAACTAAGGTGAAAATCCTTAGTGGCGACTCCATGTTTTTGGATCTTGAAATACCAGTTGTCTTACACATTTCTGTCATTTGAAACTTGTTGTTTAAATCTGTCAAACTGGAGGGAAGGAGATCCCTCTTCATCAAGGACTCTTCTAAGAAGTTGCTCACCGAATCAAGAAGCTCAAAACTAGAAGGAAGAAGAGTGTGGAAAGTGGTTGGTGATTTGGTTGCAAGGAAAGAAATCCCCATAGTTGAATTTGAAGGAGAGCAGCCTGTTATTGAAGATTATAATTCCTCTTCAAGTAGATCTAATTCAGGCAATCTTCTTGCTGATTTTCATTCTCCATCAGGTGAGGGACCTTCTTGTGTATTTAAAAATTTTGCTCCTAGATCTGCTCCTGTGGTTTCTAAGTTTGCTAAAGTTTATCAAGAGAGAGAGCCTTTGGGGGTTGTCATTTTAAAGATCATTCATCTATTCCAATCAAACCCATTACTACTCCTCATCGCTTGTTTCACCTCCAAGATCACCCCCACCAAACAATATGGCTCAACCTAGACCTCCATTTGTTGTTAACACCTTTGGTCCTATAAATTTTGGAGGAATGGATGGTTATCCAAATGTTGTCCCACAAGATGTGAGAAATAGGTTACCAAAATTCCAAGGTAACAATGCCATTACTGGAGATCAAGCATCTCAAACTCTTTGTTAACATGATGGAAGACTTTGAGATAGAATTTGAGGATGTGTATATCAAGTTGTTTATCCATACACTTGAGGAAGATGCAAGAGATTGGTATAAAGCTCTGCCTGATAACTCTATTGATTCATGGAATGAGATGAGTAATGCATTCAGATTACAATATGGAGACAAAACAGATCCAAGGTTCCTTCTATCCGAGTTTGAGAACATCAAGAAGAACCCTAATGAGACCGTTCATGATTTTAATACAAGATTTAATAAAACATTGAGAAGGCTGCCTATCATTTTGAGGCCTTGTGATGAATCTTGCTTGATCAAATATGCAGATGCATTTGATAAAAAGGCAGCCTATTACTTGAGAGACAAAAATCCTACAAACTTGAGACAAGCTTTCACCATGGCACTTCAAATTGAAAATAATATTAAAGGCTATTGGTAAACCACTTAAGAGGGATGGTGTGAAGCTGATAAACCCTGAGAAGCCTCAAGCTAGCAAGGGTGCTGATTTGGAAGATGTTGTCAAGACTTTGGCAAGGGTTGTTAAAGAAATTTCTTACAAATTAGCCCGGGTGAGAAAGGAATTGGGCAAAGTTCACAAGGACAGCAAAGAACTCAAAACCATGATAGATTTGGCAATCATCCTAGGGGTGATCAAAGACAAGATGATAGAGGTAAAGGGCCTATTGGATCTGCAAATAGACAACCCCAAGCATGTGAAAATAGAGTGGTGCCTGACCCTTTGACTACAAGAGTTGTTGTTGTTCAAGAAATTGCTGATATGGATTGGTGTGATAGATGTTTTCTTCCTCATCCTCCATGTGAAATGGACCAGCAAGATATTGATGATGATAATGAGAATGAAATGGATGATGACATTTGTATGATGGGCAGCTCTTCAGGCTCACAACAAGCAAGCAACATCAATAGATGTGATAAGTGCAAGGACTGCTGCAACCTTTTGGGATTGCATAAAGAGGGTACCATTTCTTTCTCTTCCTCAAACTCATGATGTAGATGTAGTTCAGGCCTTTGAAATTCCTAATAATGACTTTGAATATCTAAGGGCTTTAATGATCAAGAAGTATGATGGTGGTATTCCTTCGGAGGAAGATAGACAATTGTTAATGAATGTTGTGGTTGGTCAAGAAAAGAGTACAATACTAGAAGTAAAGTTGTTAGAGGAGCTGGTCCTCAAGCCAAGCCAAAGACACCCTTGCTCACAAGCATTCCCAAAGATAATCCTAGAAAAGAAACAATTTCCAAGAACCCTGTTGTCCCATGCAAAAATATCAGTCCTCTTCATGCCAGGCTGCCAAGAATACTTCTCCATTTGATGAACCTTCTTGTTTCCCTTCCAATGTTGTTTTACCAAAGAATGTTCCATATGATATAGCCCAGGTTTTGAGCCAAATTAAAGTGAGTGTTCCCATTATTGAATTGCTTAGAATTCCTGAGCATAAGAAGAGAGCATTTGAATACTTGGGATTGAAAGAAGAAAAGGTTACCCCAAGCAGAAATGTAAATGTTGTTGAGAATCCTCTTCAAAGCATTGCTGGCCTTGAAACACCACCACCAATGGAAGATCTTGGAGAGGCACCTGAAGTATATTTGGGGACATCCTTGGTTGATTCCCAATTGAATGTTGATCCATTCTTCACAACTTTTCTCATAAAAGGTAGGTTGCTTCACAATTGCATGTTTGATTCGGTGCATCATGTAATGTCATGCCTCTAGAAGTCATGAATGAGTTGGATATCAAGGTGAAAACAGCATATGGGAAGTGTACAGCCATGGATTCAAGGGAAGTGCCGGTTGTTGGTTGTGTGAAGGGTTAGTAGTGCAACTTGCAGCCTATCCGGGTAAGAATTTAAAACTTGATGTTGTAATTGTTGATTGCCCTGCCAAATGGGGTATGCTTTTGTCAAGAAAATGGGCTGCAAGTGTTGGTGGTAGTGTTCAAATGGACATGTCTTTTGCCACCATTCCCATTGAGGGCAGCCTTGTCAAACTCTATGGTGAAAAGAAGATGTTACACTTGATTGAAGATCCCAACAATGCTTCTTATGAAGTGTTGTTTGCTGATGTAGATGTTGACAACTTCATTGGTTTTGCTGATGGAAAAGAGAATAAGATGGACAAATCAGAGTGCCTTGGTATGGTAGGTTCTCCATGGACATTACTATTTGATGGAGCTTGCTCCAAATTTGGAAATGGTGCTGGTATAGTGTTGGTTTCTCCTAGTTTAGAAGAGTTTCCTTTTCCTTCAAGCTCAATTTTGAATGTACTAACAACATTGCTGAGTATGAGGCATTATTATTGGGATTAAGGATTGCATGGAAATATGGAGTGAAGGATATTGTTGCCAAGGGGGATTCAGAGCTGGTTGTCAAGCAAGTAAGAAAGTTGTATGCTACAAAAAATCAGCGTATGAAACAATATAAGCATGTTGTTTGGGACTTGATTGAAATGTTTGATTCCTTTAACATTGTTTACCATGATAGAAGTCTTAATGCTGCTGCTGATAAGCTGGATTGTTCTGGGTTCTAGATTTGACAATTACACCATTTCACCTTTTTGTGAATATGATATTGAAGTGCTAACAAGGCCAACTATCCCGGATAATGTGAAACATTGGCAGATTTTTGATGATGATGCACAAGTGTTGAGATTCTTACAATGCCAAGGTGAGTTTTTTGGTCAGAATATTGATTGGGAACCAATGGTGTGCATGAATGAAGGTAGAGAAACTTTGTTTGACAAGGATATTATATAATTGAAAACAAATACCATTCCTAAAGGTCTTGTTGCACTTGAATCCAATTTTAGCAATGTTGATTGCATCATAAATAGAAACTTGTTTGCTTCAAGGGATGTGGAAGAGCACAACTTGGGAACTAAAGACAAACCAAGGAAGATCTGGTTGGGCAGCCATCTCAGCAAAGAAGAGAAACAGTCCTATGCCCAACTTTTAAAGAAATATCAAGACTGCCTTGCTTGGTCTTATTTAGAGCTGAAGGCATATAGAGAAGATTTATTTCAGCATGAGATCCCTCTTGAGGCCAAAACCAAGCCATTTAGACAAAAACAAAGGCCTATTAACCCACTACTTTCCATGAAAATGCAAGAAGAGTTGAAGAAATTGAGAGATGGTGGCATCATTCAGCCTACTAGATACTCTTCTTGGGTTGCAAACCTTGTCCCAGTTAGAAAGAAGAATGGTGATATCAGACTTTGTGTGGATTTTAGGAATCTAAACAAAGCATCTATGAAGGACAACTATCCTTTGCCAAACATGGAGAATATGTTGCAGCTTGTAACAGGGTCAGAGATGCTTTCTACTTTGGATGGTTTCTCCGGATACAATCAAGTAGTTGTCAAAGAATCAGAAAGACTTAAGACAACCTTCACTACTCCTTGGGGGACTTATGTTTTTGTAAGGATGCCTTTTGGATTGATGAATGCTAGTGCTACTTTTCAAAGGGCAATGGATGTTGCTTTTTTGGTTATATCAATGAATTTATTGCAGTTTATCAAGATGATGTGACTATTTTTTCAAGGTGAGCAGACCATTTGCAACACCTAGAGAAGATGCTAATCAGATGTAGAGAGTATGGCATTTCACTTAATCCAAAGAAGTGTCATTTTGGTGTGCAAAAGGCCAAGTTTTGGGACATATTGTGTCTAAAGAAGGTGTTATGATAGACCCTGAGAGAGTGGAAGCAATCAGCAAGGTGCCTATTCCAAGAACCAAGAAAGGTATCAATCTTTCTTTGGCCAAATAAATTTCATTAGAAGGTTTGTTTCTAATTTTGCTGAGCTAACTCTCCCAATCACAAGCATGCTAAGAAAGGATCAAGTTATTAAGTGGGAAAAGGCTGCCATCCAAGCTTTTGAAGGAATAAAGGATGCACTTAAGCATGCACCTATTTTGGCAGCTCCAAACTATAAGATGCCTTTCCAAATCTTCTCTTTTGCATCTGAATTTACTATTGCTTCAGTTTTGTTACAAAAGGATGAAAATGGAGCTGAGAGGCCTATTGCTTTCTTTAGCAAGGCTTTACAAGTAGCTGAACTGAAGTACACAATTATGGAGAAACAAGCATTTGCATTAGTAAAAGCAACAAATATTTTCAGGCCCTACATTTTGAGTTCAAAGGTTGTTGCTTATGTTCCCACACCATGGTTAAAGACATCTTATCTGACATGGAGATATCAAGCAAGAGATGTAGATGGGTTAACAAATTACAAGAATATGACATGGATATTCAAACAACAAAGCTGGTAAGAGGTTTGGGTCTTGCCAAGCTCATGGCTGAGAGTAATTTGCAAAATGTAGAAGTGAATCAGCTAGGGAAGAAAGGGTAGATCTCCTTGACAAATTGATGAATTCTGAATGGTACAAGGATGTGGTCTTATTACCTCAAGCACCTATGTATGTTGTCCTAGTCACTTAAATAAAAATCAGAAAAGAGCCCTCAAGATGGCTTCTAGAAATATATCATAACGGACCTTGGGTGGCTTGGAAGAACCACGAAGGTGTCCTCTGAAATGCATAACCGAAGATGAAGCTCCCAAGTTGATTGCTGATTTCCATGGGGGAGTTTGTGGAGGAAATTTTGCTGGGAGAGTGACAGCACATAAGATTTTAAGAGCTGGTTATTGGTGGCCAACTCTTTTTAAAGATGCAAACCAGACTAGTTAGAAGATGTGATAGTTGCCAACATTTTTCAGGAAGATTGAAAGCTTCAGGCTCCCTTCCTTTGCAGCCTGTATCAATTGAAGCTCCTTTCAAACAATGGGGAATGGATTTTATTGGTGAGATTTCAGATCCTTCTAGTGCTGGTTACAAATGGATCCTTGTAGCAACTGATTATTTTACAAAATGGGTTGAGGTAATTCCATCTAGAAAGGCAACACACCAAGTGGTAATGGATTTCTTGTTGAATCATATCATATGTAGATTTGGGGTTCTAGTTAAGATTGTATCTGATAATGTTATGTGTTTTAGAGCCAAGCCTTTGATGGTAATGTGCAATGAATATGGGATAAATTGACTTATTCTTCAAACTACAATCCACAAGGTAATGGAAAAGCTAAATCAAGTAACAAGAACTTGCTCAAGATCATTAGAAGAACCTTGGAAATCAACAAGAAGAAGTGGGGAGAATAATTGAAATTTGTAGTTTGGGTTGATAGAATAACTCCAAAAAGAGCAACTAGTAAAAGTCCATTTGAATTGGTGTATGGAACTCAGGCTTTGCTGCCATTACACCTGCAATTATCCACTTTTAGTTTTCCCAGCAGTTGGAAGATCAAGAACATGGCCCATATGAATCAAGAATCAATCAGATCATTGAGTTGGATGAAGAAAGGAGAGCTTCTCATCAAAGGCATGTCAGGTTTAGGGAGAAATTGAAGAAGTTGTTTGATAAGAAGGTCACCCCTAGAGCTTTCAGTGTTGGAGATCTGGTTTTGTTGTGGGATAGTAGGCATGAAGACAAGGGAAAGCATGGAAAGTTTGATGCTCTATGGATGGGCCCTTATGCCATTGATATCAGGATTGGAGAAAATACATTTTTTCTCAAAGATTTGGATGGGGATTTCTTTGGAGCTGCCTATTAATGGCAGACATTTAAAACATTTCTTGGATTAAATCCCCATGTGAGGTATGCACAAGTTGTACATTTTGTATAGCCCTTGTTTTTGTTTTGTCTTTTCCTTGTTCTTGCTGTTGTTGGCTTGTGGTTTTCCCTTTTGTCCTTGGCAACCATTGTTGGTGTGGTTTTCTCGGTCTGCTTTTTGGTGAAAATTCTAGTTTTTGGGCTGCTCTGCATGTTTTGACTCCTTGCCCAATGGATTTTGGCACTTGGTCTACATTTTGATCTTGTGGCACTCGTTGGGAGTGCCCATCCCCAAGCAAGAGCCAATGTTGGTGCAATTTGAGGTTTGCACACTTTGCCTTAATTTCCATGCTTCATTTTTGCTCCAAGATGTCTTTTTGGCTCGAGCTGGTGATTTACAACTCATTTTTTTAGTTGGATGCTTTCAAATTTCCCTAATGTTGTTATTCTACCCTAATTGAACAAAATCCAAGTTTCCCCCATTTGTGCCCTAATTTATTCATTTTCACGGGTGTATCATTTCTCCTTTGTCAAATCGTGAATAAACTCGAAGTTGATCAAATCCGAATTTGTGAAAGTGTTTCCCAATCCCAAGGTCCAAATGATGTCAAAAGATGGTTCATTGGTTTAAAATGAAGAATTTTGCCTTCCCTATCAAAAAAATTGGTTTCTAGGGCATCCCTGTATTTTCATTTTTGATGTGCTCTCGGGTTCTACCCATCAAATTTATCATTGCAACCTTTATGCTAACGTGGTAGGCTACTATTGGTCGGGGATGTGTGGGAAAACATTATTAACTTGTCATTTTTGAAATTTTGGTGAAAGGAAAATTTTCACCGCCCTGCCTTGATGCTATGTGATGTTCCTACGTGGCATGATGTGATGGTCGATGATCGGCGGGGTGGTGGGTGGGAGTCACTTAAATTTTTTTCCATTTTTGAAAAAGTTCTCAATGTTAAATTTTTTCTCGAGGGCCACGCCCAATGGGAAGATGACACGTGGCAAAGGAAGGATAGGTGGAGAGGTGGGGACTTTGAAAATTTTGTTGTTTTTGGCTCAAAGATGTCAGGAGGAAAAATTTGGCCCATGAGCCGCGCCCAATGGTAAGTGGACATGTGTCAAGGGAGTAAAGGAGATGTGGGGTGGTACGTGTTTTTAGATGTTTTGACTTTGGAGGAAAAATTTCAAAGTAAAAATTTGAGCCAGAACTCTGCGCGAATCACAGTGTGACACGTATGCGCAGGGATGAAATGGAGGGGCAGAGGTTTGGAGAAATTTGAAGTTTTTAAACTTCACTTCACAAGGTAAAAAGAAAATTTTGGGGCCAAGCTCCCACCACCAATGAAAGGGGACACGTGTCCCGGAGGTGGTGGAGATGTGGAGCACGCGGAGAAAGTAAAAAAATTTCCAAACTTTGGTGAAAATCTTAAGGATGATCTGCATGGAAAATTTGGAGGTGTGCCCCGCATCCAATCAGGGGGTGACACATGGCATGTTTCAAAAGGAAAAGGAAGAAGCATGGGCCCACAAGGGATTTTGTGCTCATGCGGAGGAGTGAAGGAAAAAAGGAGGGGTCGGCTCCGTGGCGAATGGGAGACCGCCACGTGGCGAGAGATGGAGAGCGGGTATTCGAAGCATGAGAATTTTGAGAAAATTTTCCTTTTCTCAAAAAAGTGGTAAAATGCATCAAATTGGCCCACGGTTTTGGTGGAGGCCCACAAAGGAGGACATGGCGCATCAGGGGCTAGTGGGAAAAATTTCAAAATTTTCCCGAAAGTGAAAAGGAAAAAAAAGTTCAAAATGCATTTTTAAAGGTTGGAGGCCCGGTCCAATGGTGTTTGGACACGTGTCCTACCTCATCCAAAGGGGAAAAGAGGTATTTTCGAGGGAATATTCAAGATTGATCTGACACATGGAGGCAAGAGATTTAAAGTTGATTTTAATCAACGGTTGCTGTGCATTTTCATTTTTTGGGCACCATGGAAGCTCCAAGAAGTGTGGAATCATCATTTTTGCACCAAATCACATGAAATTTTATATGATTTCGCATCCCCTCGGCCTTTTGAGTGCAATGGCACCATTATTTTGAGCTGATTTGATGTCCTATGATGTTTTTCATGAAATATTTTCTCATCTCGTGAAAATCGTGAAAGGTAAAAAATGAAAAGTTGCAGAGTTAAAATGATGAAGGAAAAAGGTGAAAAATGATTGCAAATGCATGTTGGCATGGTGGAATGCCAAAAATGTGACCCTGGGATGGATAAGGATCCGAGTTCATGCAATATTTTAAAATATTTGTGCATCCCTGGCAATATGCGAGTTGTTTTACAGTTTTATTTCATTTTCATCAAATGGATAGAGTTTTGTAACAAATTTGATCCCTTGGCATATTCTTTGCTTGGGATGCAAGGATCCAAGCTGGAAGAGGGTATATGATGTAGTTTGGAGGCATTTTGTAAAGGTCTGTTGAGAATTTTGGGAAGAGAGAGAGAAGAATTTTCACAAGGAAAACTGGAAGAAGTCCATTTCTTTTGGAGAAACTACCTGAGAGCCATTTTTATTCTGTTTGCATCAAATGTTCATCATGTTGAGTTGGTTTCAGATGTAAAGCCATCAACAAGCTTTGATATTGTCTAAATAACATTCCCTTGCTGATATATTTGATCAAATTCTTGGATTAACTGGTTTTATCTCTTGGCAAAGCTTGCATACACTTGTATTTCAGTATGTTTTCAATTTGTGTTTCATGCTCATGTTGCAATCTTGTGTTTGGGATCTTTATTGGTCATACATGGTCTCATTTCTTGTAGAGGGTTTGAAGGCATTTGCAATCTTCCATTCAGAAGAGCATTCATTTGAGTGAAGATAAACAGATTTAAATTCATCTTACCTTCCTTGTAAATTGAGGGTGTTTGTAAACCTTTGGGTGTACCTTAGGTCATGATCTAACAAGGGGTTCTAAATGCTTCATTGATATTTTGCTTCAAGCCTTTGTGGCAGGTTATCAAAGTTTGTATGGAATAGTGCAGATTTGGGCATCCATATGTGCACACATCTTGGTTGAAAGAGCACTTCAAATTCATTGAAACATCTCTGTTGTTTAGGTGTTGTAATTCATTTGCAAAGTTTCCCAAAGAAGGTGATGACTTCTAACTACTCTTGTCCCAACATATCTCATCAGAATTTCATTTTAAAATAACTCATCCTACCTACAATACCCCTACATCTGCATTGTGTGTCCACAAAAGAATTCAATCCTTTCACTAAAATGCACAAAGTTGATCAGGGTTTTATCATGTCTTTAGCAGCTCTAGCTTTGTTTTGAGAACATTTCCATCATTTAGTAGTGACAACTCCTTTGAGTTTGGATAATGGATACTTGATCATGTTTTCACAAAGCCTCTTCCATATCATATGTAAAACACAAGGATATCTCCATCTCCTTACCATATAGGGGCTGCAATATAGGTTCTCTTGCCTTGGTTGATAGGCACAACCTAAAATAGTGAGGGTTAGATCAAAACCCTCTTGAAGGTGTTATCCACTCCCTCAATTCTTGAATGCAAACAAGTAGATAGGTGTGCTTCCTCGGCTACAAACGACATATAAAACATCTATCTATCCTTGAGTGTCTTGTGCAAGTTCATGATGTCAGTTCAAGTTGTGAAGGAGAGTAAATCTGGATACCAACACTCATCACTTATAATACTACTCCAATAAAGTTTCAAGGATGAAATCACTCAACTAGCGGGATGATGACAAAACTTGGGAAACCTAGAGGATGAAATCACTTGGACAAACTTGGGAAAGAAGTGGCTTGGCCTTGATCAAGAACTTTTATTTACATGCCTAATGTAATCTTCTTGATCGTTGTCATAGCCTTCTGTCTTTGATTGAAGATTCAAATCAACATATTCTTGAAAGTTGGGCAATCTTAAGAGGTCATCACAAGAACCTTCGTCCAAATTCAAGTATGGTTTCTCTTGCTTGATTTCTCACTGAGTGGGAAGCTGAGTCATAATTGGAAGCGCAGGCAAGAATGAACTCGGGGCATTGAGAAGACATTGGGAGTCATGTTGCAAGAGGGAGGCCACTACCGCTATTGACTTCATCCAAGGACTTTGAGAAGAATCCTTGATTCTGTTCCAAAAGTCTTCCATGTCTATATTACCAAAATCTATGTCCCGAATATCGTAATTGCAATCTATGTAGGAAGGGGACTCCATCTTTTCATACTTGTACTTCATCTTTCCTAACCTATCTGACTTATCCTTAGATTGTCTAGGATCCGACATGAGAAGTCTTGAAGAAAGAATGCCTAGATGACTTCTGTTTGAACAATCAAGCTTGAAATCTTGCTGAGCAACCCTACAGACCCGCCACACTAACCGGAATTTGGGACTTGCAAAGCACTTTGTGAAACCCGACACACTACAATGTATATCAGAAATTAGGTCGTGTCGAACACTTTGTGAAACCCGACACAAAGGCGAACTCAGGGGATGTTAAGAACTTCACAAAACCCGATACAAGTAGAGCCAAAGGATTTTGAGCACTTGGAGAAACCCGATAAGCTGTGGAGCCAGAGGATGTTGAGCACTTGGAGAAACCCGATACACTGCGGAAGCCGAATGATGTCGGACACCCTGTAAAACTTGAAACAAAGGCGTCGGGTTTCTGGGATGTTAGAACATGTAAAATTCCTGCCAAGTTTGTAAGTTAGGATTTTTAGATTCTTCTCAAAAATCAAAAGAGTATATCCCATGGGAAAAATAAGAAAACACCCAAAGGGTGAATTCCAAATAAGAGGTTTCATGGGAATACAACAGGAAATGAAGAAAACAACCCAAAACCCTAAACCTAGAGGAAAGAAAAAGAAAAGAGGGAAAACACCAAATGAACACCTCAAAAACAACCCCAAAGACCTCAAAGTGGTAAGAAGAGAAAAATACCTTCAATAAATTTGAAAAATGGTCGAAGATGGATCATAAAATCGATCAAGAAGTTCAGTCGGGTTTGGAGGTCGAAGGAACATGCACGAAAAATCCACACAGTGAAAATATACCAGGTAAAAATGACGTGTAAAATCAAACTATTTATAAATCCCTAACATTAATTACACCTCATCCGACACATGTGCCAACTACCAGACAACTCGACATTAATGCCATGTCATCATGCTCGGAGTGTCGAAAACCCGATACAAAGGTTTTGCTATCAAATCGGGTTTTGGGAAACAACTATCATGAAGCATGAGATGTTTGGATGTTATCAAGTTCGAAAACCCGACACAAAGGATCATTTCGGGTTTCAGGTTTCAGAAACAAGTGACATGGAGCATGCTTTTTACAAGGTATTTTCGATGCTTCTGAGTTCTAAAAACTCGATATCTTGGATTGTAATAGGGTTTGAGTTTCGGGAAACAATTGACATGAAGCATGCAAAGGATATGTTTCCATGCGATGGAAACCGAAAGCTGAAAATCTCCTTCAAAGGGCATTTTAAGGAGATTTTGTCAAAAATTTCTATGGTTATCTCAATTTTAGCTGAAATCACTAAAAACGAGATAACAGTGAATCTGAATCAAAGGATAGAATCCCCCTTGTGGCCTGGGATAGGGTCACTCTGTACCTAAGAATGTGGGAGGCTTGGGTTTGAAGGAATTAAAGAGTATGAATATGGCTCTTATGGCTAAGGTAGGGTGGAGACTTCAACAGGAGGATGGATTGTGGGCTAAGATTCTTAAAGCTAAATACATGTATGCTGAGTAGATCTCTTTTATTTCAAATGATATCATTCCTAAAGGCTCTTGTTTTTGGAATGGTTTGGTAAAGTGTAGGGGTTTTTTGATGAAAGGGAGTAAATGGGAAATTGGTGATGGTAACAAGATCAAATTTTGGCAGGATTGGTGGATTGATGAAGGACCTCTATTAAACCAGCCGTTGTGGAGAAATGTTGCTAATCATTTCATTTCTACAATTGGTAGCCTTTTGAGAGTCTATTGGATTAGAATAGATTGGGGTTGGTCTTGGAGATCTCTTCATTGGGATGGTGAAGATGAGAATATCAAGGAGGCTCTTCAAAATCTCAATACTAATCTGGGTGGTGTTTATATTTCATCAAGACCTAAACCAGATGTTCTTATATGGGCAGGGACAAAGGATGGTGAGTACTCTGTGAGAACTGGATATTGTATTGCTCGTAATGGTCCTCAACCAAACCCATGGTGGAAATCTCTCTGGGACAATACTCTTATTCCCAAGGTGAATTTATTTTTGTGGCATGCCATTCAAAATAAAATTCTTACAGTTGATAACTTGTAGGCTAAAGGTATGTTGATTCCAAATAGGTGCATTTTGTGTAAATATGATAATGAAACAATTCAACATTTGTTCCTCCAAAATTATGAGATTATTTCAGGTCTCGTGGGTTTATCCAAAAACTTTTCTTTGATTGGTATGAACAATGGAATTGTTCCTTTTTTCTAGGTGTTTTTCAAAATCCTAGAAGTTGGTGTTACCCCATTTCATATGGGGAATATGGCTTGAAATAAATCATAGGATTTTTAGGGAAAAACAAAAAAATTTTGATAGAGTGGGGAATATGATTATGGGAGATTTGATTAGTAATCTTTCCATTATTAGATTCAAGGAAGAAAAAAGTGTTCCTAATTGTGAAAGGGAAATCATTCAAGCTCTAGGAGTTGGTAAAAGCATTCAAAGAAAGCTCGCTATGGAAGAAGAATATCAAGGATAATGTGAAGTGGGAAAAACCTATGGTTGGATGGATGAAACTTAATTTTGATGGTGCTGCCAAAAGCAGTTTGGGTTTAGTTGGTGTGGGTGGTATTATTAGAAGGGAAAATGGTTCTTTCTTTATAGCCTATGCTATGCCTATAGGCAATAAAACCAATAATTATGCGGAGGCCTATGCAGTTTTGTATGGTTTAAAGTGGGCTAATCATTATCAAATTAGGAAAATTTATGTGGAAGGGGACTCTATGTACATTATTAATGCAATGAAGGGTAAATCAAAATATCATGTTAATTTGAATGCTATTATGGATGATATTAGGACTTTATTATTGAATTTTGAGGAGATTCAAATTGAACATGTTATTCGGGAAGAGAATGCTTGTGCGAGACACATTGGCAAGTTATGGTGTACGGGCTCATCATAATCATATATGGCAAGATGAGGTGGATTTGCCACCATCAACTAGGGTTGTCCTTCATGCGGAGTGACATTTATGTCAAGTGTGGGATTTGGATTTGTGTAATCCTTTCTCTCATTATCATATGTGTGGGCCCAAATTTCTATTATTTTACTCCCAGTTTGGTTTTATGTGGGCAATTTTTTGTTTGTTCTAGTTTTTTTAAGGTGTTGTATAATTCTTCCATCATGGGTGGTAATAGAGTGAGGGTGGAGCCTTCGTCCTATTTGGCTATGGAAAGGGATATGACTATCTGGGATATTTTTAAAAATGGGGAGTTACTCATTTCTTTTAGAAGCTTCAGGGTTATGATGAGAATGTTTGAAGGAGTTTACGTAGGTTTGGGATAAAGGGGTTGTGACTATGCATGGTGTGAGTCTGCTGGTTTTAGAGGAATTGATTGGTAAGGTTACTGATATGGATTGTAATGGATGTAAGGTTTTTAAGGACAAAAAGTAGTTTCAAGAGGAATTTTTCAATTTCCTTGATATTGATGAGAAGATTGTTCATATGGATGATGGTATAGCCCGAAACTCTCTTTTTGGCGTTGGTCATTTGAGGTTTGTTTTATTATTATGAAGTATTTCACTCTTGATGGGAAGTTTAGGAAGCTCCATACCCAACATTTCATGTTGTTAAATCACTTCCATAGAAATAGGAAGGTGAGCATTCCTTTCTATTTGTTTAATTCCCTGTAAGCTTCAGTGAAATATTTTGAAGAAAATCTGTGGATGTTTCGTTGCACCAAGGGTTAATTATTCTACTGCTCAAAGTTGGTACTCGATTCTGAAACCAAAAGTGTTGGAATTAGGTATGGTGAAGATTGGGAAGAACATTTGACTCTGGCTGATAGATGCAGGCTCAATGTTTTGAAAGAGAAGGCTAAGAAGGAACTGGATGTGGTGTCTGCTCTTTAATTTCTTGCAGGGAAGAATTCCAGATACGAATACTTCAGAGGGTTAGAGTGAGGGAAATGTTTTCATAAATTTCCTTGCTAGTAAAATTGAAAGCCTTGAAGATATGGTTACTCGCTTGAAAGTTGAGAATAAGAGTTTAATCAGAGGAGCTCAACATTATGGTGTAGAGCTTCAAATGCTTAGCAATAGGGTGGATATCCTTCAGGAGATGGTATTGGTGAGAAGGGGAAGAAAAGGATGTTGGAGGTTAGTATCTCTAAGGATGATGATGATTGTGCCAACAAGGGTGGGGTAGCTAGACCAAGTTTGAGGATGCTGGGAAAAAAGTACCTGAGGGGTCGTTTGTGGCCTTGTTGCTAACCTTTTTGGGTCTTTTTGTTTTTTGGGTTTGTTGCTAGTTTGGGTGGTCTTGGTTTCTTGTTGTGTTGCTCATGTAGAGTCAAACCCTTCTTGACTCGAGCAGGGTTTCTTTTTTGGATGGGTTTTGATAGATATTTTTGTTGGATTTGAGCTCACGTTGTAATATCTTTCTATATATTGCCCTTGGAGCCTTTCCAAACTTTATCTATCATACACACACACACACACACACACACACACACACACACACACACACACACACACACACACACACACACACACACACACACACACACACATATGTGTGTGTGTGTGTATATATATATATATGTATATATATGTATATATATATATATATATATATATGTATATATATACATATACATAGATATACATATACATAGATATACATATATATATATATATATATATATGATTAGGATTAATTAAATGGGATTAAGGGGTGAGTTAGGGGAATAAAATAAATTATGGGGTAATATAGGAAAGTGGGAAATTTGAATAAATGGGATTTAGGAGGGAAAGGGGAATTTAAATTGGAAGAAAGGTATGTATGTAAATAAAGATGATAAAAGAGAGCGGACACGAGATGATGGACTAGCGATACCAAAAATTGGTGTCTACACCATTGTAGATGGTATGTCCTATGTTTAGTTATGTGTTGTTCCATATTTATTCTCGTATTTAAAAAGAGATAGTAGGAGATTGCATGCATGTTGTATTATGAAGCCAACACCTAATCTTGTGAAACTTCTCTATGAACTTCTATGAACTATTCTGATATGAGAAAGTAACTATAATTGCCTCTTGGTCACGGAGCTCCTAGGAAATTTTAGGAGCTCCCTGGACACTAGTGTCTGTATCTACGAACTAGTGTTTGTGCTTTAAGCGAGGACCCAAGTTAGATTTTGGGTCATTTATGTAACTATAGACTCTTTTTTCATGTATTGTGCATGTCACATCTTGAAGATCTCGAGCTGTTTTATGGGGTGACTGATTCACCTAATGTGTACCCCCTCATTTAGGGCACATGTGACACTGATAGGAGCATGTGGTCCAAAGGAGAGGACTGAAACTGATCCAAAACTAATACCATGTAGGGTAAGGGATGTGTATGGTAGAAACCAAGGCACATGAAGATAAAGTGGCTAGATGCATGTTTTAGTAGAAAAATAGCAAGCATATATTAGAAAAGTAGTGAAACAAGAAAATGTGCTTACATGATGGACCACGAAAAGTGGGTTTCAAACATGGGACATCACTCATAATTTTACAAGACAATCAAGGCCAAAGTGGCCAAAAGCATATAAGAAATGATCAAACAATACATAGGGCATAACCCACAAACAATGACATACAAGTAGAAAACAATGATAAACAATGTCAAACAATATGTAAGAGACAACCATGGTGGAAAATAGTCTTGAAAAACAAATGTTACATATGAAGCACCCGTTAGCATGTTATAAAGATAAAAATTATGTCAAAGTGTATATAGATCAATGGAAAGTAGTTTTCTAGTAATAATAGGAAGTAATATAAAATAAAACAATAACACTTGCGTGTGTGAGAGATTATATGCCTTTAAGCGCCTCGGTGACTGGTAAGAGTACAGTGCCAAGAATCATTGCATCGTGTAAGAATATGTAAGAATTATGCATTCACAACTAGAGAACAAGTGAATGTGCATGTGTATATGATAAAGATAATGACATACTAAGTATCTATATAGCATGGGAAACAAAGTGTACATGTAAGTATAAGTAAGCAAGAATAAAAGTAACCAAGATATGCAGTATGATGTGAATGAGTGAGATGGAATGATATGTAATGTGAATGTGATAGGAGTAGTGTGCCCCCAAGTGGATGTGGATGAGCATGAGATGAGGTTCATTTATAGAAGACCCCTAAACAATCAATAATGAACCATAAAACAAGATTACATCATCGGGAAATGGTTTGAAAGAGACATGTTGGAAAGATGTATTATGAAGCACTGAGAGCATGAAGAGTGGATGAGGTGAGGTTCATTTTAGATTTAGACCCTTAGTAGTCAAGTATGAACCATAGTACAAGAGTGTGTCATAGGGTAATGACAATACAAGAGGTGTGTATCAAGTTGTGTAAGATTGATGCTTAGAAATAGGAATTATGAATCACGGAGTAGAATAGTAGAAATGAGAGACACCGAGATGTTAGGGGAGAAAGCATGATGCCCCCCAAGTGTATGATGATGAATAAGCTATCCAACGAAAGTGAAGGGTAAGGGTCCTCCACCGATGTCTAAGGAGATAAAGGTGTCGACCATGCTCTGAGATCGGTGGTGTATGAGACTAACGATGTATGTGTGAAGGAAGCCTAGGAGGTGAAAAACACCTATGTGAAGGAGACCAAGGAGGTGATGAACACCTATATGAATGAGACCGAGGAGGTGGGGAACACCTATGTGAGTGAGTTTGAGGAGGTGAGGAACACCTATGTGAATGAGACCGAGGAGGTCGTAAACACCTATGTGAAATGGCTACCCAAGTAGGGGACTTAGGATGAGAAGATGGACTAGCAAACCGATGAGGATGAGTAGGTTGTGTATGAATAGGTGAGCTAAGTGCATAAGATGCCTTATATTTGAGAGGTCCATGGGGCCTAGATCCTCAAGTGAGTGCAATGGTAACTTCAACGGGAGGCTAAGGCCACATAGTGCATGGTGGAACACCTTTAATAGTGATGAATTGCTTCTTTTGAAATAATTTTAGAAATAAGTGACTCATGGAAATGATAGCTTTAGCGGCATGGAGCTAAGGAAGACCTAAGAGAATGTCAAAAATTAAATTAAAGGTGCTACAATGAATGACACAAACATGGTGAGAGGACCAAATATAACTGGAAGCTTGATGTAACCATAAGATTTAGGAACTGGATATGAAATATGAGAGAGTGGATAGTTGATAGCGACAAGAAGTGCAATAGAGAACACACCCATATGAATCGATAGATCAATCAGTATATTATTGATAGCACGAAGTACAATAGAAGCATTAATATGTAATGTATTAGAAGATAATGTAGCATGATAATGTAATGAATGGTGGGGGTGCATCAACATTATCAACTAAAAAATCAAGATGCCTCAATGAAGGAGGGGCATAGGGCGATACATATGATTAGCTAAAGAGTCAATAGCTTTCTTTCCATACTTAGGGAGAGGATCATTAAATATTTTGAGATTTTTGTTTCATTGATGTGGAATAAATTTCAAAGGCTTAGGGAGCTCAGTTGCATTGTTTTCAATAAGATCTTGAATGTGATGTCAGAGTTTGAAACATCGATCGGTAGAATACCCAATACATTGATGATAGTCACATCTAGTATTTTTGTTATAATTCCATCATTTAGGGTGAGATGGGTCTTGACTAAGTGTAAGAGGAAGCGTAATAAGATTTCTCTCAATACATTGTGAAAATAAAATATGAGGAGCACAAGGAAATTTGGTGAATGTATGCTTTAGAGGCTGTCATTGAATCTTTTCAAGAGTTGAGACAACATTAAAAATAGATTTTTCTTCAGTGGGCTTAGGAAATGACTTGAAATTTGATTTTCTTTGAAATCAATTAGAAGATGATGAATCTTGATCATGGTACTTGATTTTTCCCATAGAGATAAGTTTACCTTCACGTAATTTAAGAGTATGACATAGATGATCAAATGAAGGAGATGTCTCAAAGATGACACTCTCTTATAGAGGTGGTAAGAGACTTTGGAAAAATAGATCTTGAATTTTCAAGTATGTGAAAAATGGCCCTCCTCGCTAGTTTATTCTTATATTGTAAAACATAGTCCACTAGATGCTCATTAGATCCTTGTTTAATTTGTGTAAGTTGAGCATATGATATCTTAGAACCGATATTTATTGAAAAATGAGCAAGAAAAGCATTAGCTAAATGCATAAATGATGTTACCAAATGAATAGGTAGATCATAAAACCAACGCATAGCATAATCTTGGAGACTTCTAGGAAAGAGCTTTACTAGTAAAGTATGATCATCTGCATAATTGAGACATGCCACATGAAAAGATCTAAGATGATCTTGAGGGTCACCATGGCCATTGAAGGTGGGAAACTTAGGGGTGACAAAATTCGGAGGAAGTGGATGACTGGAATGGCGGGTGTGAAAGGAGTGTGAAGGAGTAAAGTGGAGTCAAGAGATGGAGATGCAAGAGAGGTAGTTTGCTGAATTTTCTAGATTTGAACTTTGAGATCTTAATATAGAGAGGCTAGGTCTTGAGTGCTATCAGAAGAGACTTTTCACGTGTAAGAAATAAGAGGTGGAGTGAAGTGATTGGTGGGAGTCAAAACATATAAATGAAAAATATAAGTATGAGGAAGGGTGGAACTAGGAGGTTGAGTAGTAATAGCGATGGAAGTGGTAGTAGAAGTAGGAACACTAAGCTTAGCTAGATTGGTGGCCTCCTCATGAGAATCAAATAAGAGTAGAAAAAGATATTGTGGATGTTCTACTAAATAATCATTGAGATCTTGAAGGTGGGATTTAGTAAAGGGTTCATAAGATTGAGCCATGATAAAAAGATAAAAAAATACCTAGAAGAAAGGTTGGGTTCGAGTGACGGGTTCACAAAATGATTTAACAAATATAGAATTTATAAACCCCGATTGCAAAGTCATGTATAGTAAATAAATTCTAAGAAACAAGTGGAATATAGATGACACAAGCAACAAGAAAGTAAAAGTAAGAAACCCTTAGTGAAAAAGAGGGAAAGAAAGACTTAGCTGATTCACACTATCCCTGTGGTGATCCGGATTGGAATTTTGATGAACATGAAGGGTGGACTATCACAATTGTGCTTGATAAATTCTGAACTGTTGGATAAGTCGGGACTAGGGCACTTAGGACCGGGGCAAGGGTGCCTAGGAGCTAGATACCTCTACTAAGCGCATGTGACTACATAGGAGCTCAGATCCTAGTTTTTCTTATGTCACAAGGTGGTCGCTGATAGTAGATGTTGATCACCTTTATGTCACACTATGATTACATATTTCTCCTGTAACACGCAAAGAGAAGATGAATTGCAAAATCCTCAAACCACATCAAATTCCAAAAATGAAACATGTAATATGGGGATTCAAACTAACCCAACGGTCACCCGACTGAGTGAACTTATGACAAATCACTGCACTACACCTCAAACCTCATGTAGTTCTTATGCGTGTGTGATAGAATCATTCCCTAGGAAGCCCTTGTGCAAGTTCACATGATAGCGGACAATAGCTAGATGTAATAATGTAAATCGATGTGTGGATGTCAAAATGAACTTCCTCTCCTATGTGTGTGTGTGCAAAAATGTAGTCCTTTATCCCTTGAATGAAAGCTAGATGAATGCTTTTGATGCTCTTATATTCCTTTGGATGCTGACCTTTGATGATGATAATAGATGTTTAGCGCTTGGTCCTTTATTTTGGTCATATAGCTTTGTATTTATATGATTCCATTGTTTGAATTTAAGTAATTGATAATTAGAAGGTTGACCCACAAGAATAAAAGATGCACAAAAGATAAAAGAGGCCCAAAAAGAGTGAGTAAAGTGAAAAGAGGTTGGGGGCACCCAGAGGGGACGAGGGCGCACAGGCGCTGGCATCTGGTGTTCAGAAGACATAAAGGATAAACAAGTAAAGTACTTGAATAGGATGTGGGGTATGAAAGACCAAATAGAAAGCAATAAACAAAGACAAAAGGTGAAAGACAATAGTCAATTACTAGTTTTATTGCTTAGGAATCATATGAATGCAAGTATGTGTTTATGGACCTAAAAATGTACCCAAGTGCATGATTTTGTGTCTACAAAAACAAATATTAGCTAAGTCACTCTCATCCTCTTGTTGTTTGTACTTGTTTATCATCATATGTTTGTATTTTTTATTTATGATATACGATTGATCACTAATTCTTTTATTAAGATTTAATTTCTGTTAAATCACATATTTTTCACTTCAACTTTCAATATTAAATGTAATTTTGTTTTGACATCGAGATATAATGGTTACTAGTATCCAAACTTTCATGGGTAAAAATAAGTTAGTATCTGAGACTAAAACTATTAGAATTATCCATTTCTCTGAACTATGTAAGGGTGAGATGGATGGGAATTTTGTGAGAATGCAAATAATTTTTAGTGAAGGTATTGAACATAACAATTTTGTGTCGAAGATGTAAAAATGGAGGATTAAGAAACTATATAGAAAGAATGGTGGGTTCATTTTGTGAAGGCTTAGAGGAACAATAAGGTTATGATGATCATTTTAACCATGGAATTCTATGAAGAATGTATAGTTAGAGTGATTGGTATGGTTACGAAGGAGTTCAATATTTCTAAGGATAAGAGGTGGAAAAAATAGTAAATAAGGTTTTTCTTTAATCTTGATGGGAGAATTGTGGGAATTAAAGATGACATGGACTTCATTATTACCTCTCATAGTCATTGGACGAGGCTATTAAGACAATTATACTATATTTTACCCTTAAAGGTAGGTATAGAAATCTTTACTTCTATCATTTCTCAATCCATAATGATTTTAGAAGATGCGAGGAGATAACTATCTCGTTTGACCTACTTAGGTCTTTGGTTTATGATGTTTTAGATTATTAGGATGATAAATCAAACTTTATCAACCACCCTACTCTCATCCAATTGATATGGATGGAGGAAAAACCTACTATAGTTGTAGATATATTAGGAAAGATTGATAGTTCTCTGCACGAGAAGATGGATCCTCTTAGTGTTAAGTTAAGGTTGTTTATAGTGAAAATCCACATACCATTTTCCCAATTGAAACAATAAAAATCCAAACTCCAAACTAACCCCTAGATACAATATTAGAAACACATACTATGGAGGGAAATGGTAAGAAACCAATTGTTGAAGAAGAGGTTGAGGCAGAAGAAATTGAAATTGAGGAGGAATACAATGGTCCTTTGTCCTTCACTAATAATGATGAGTCAATCAAAGAGATTACTAAAGTGGACAAAGGTAAACTACAAGCTTTTAAAGTTAAAAAGGAGAATGTTGGAAAACTATCTAAAGCATTGGAGGTCCATAATAATGTTATGAAGAATGTAGCCTCGTAAATTGTATACCTAAAAATGATGTGAAAGAAATGTATGAATTATTTGAGAAAGGAAAATGAGATAGAGGTATTAATGATAAGAAGGATTATTTGGGCCTTAATGTGGAGTTATGCCTTGTTATGAATAGTCGAGTGAGGTGATGGACAAGTTCAAGGATTTGGAGGAAGAGTATGTTATCCTGAAGGGAAGATTGAAAAATTGGTGGATCAGTAGCACAATTTATATAAAAAGTGCATCAATAACATAATGGTGCATTGCGAGGATTCTTAAAGAAAAGAAAGGTCCATAAGTGTGACATTTACATGGGTGGTGGAGGCGGATACAAAAATCCAAGATAGCATTGAAGGAATTACAAGGCGTGATCAAGGCTATGAAATTTTAACTTGATAACTGAAGGAGGACTAAGTGGTATCCCTTAGCCTCAACTATATTTTAGGCCAATGATATTTCGATACAATTTCATTGACTTTGTTAGGAATATCCTAACTATTAGTGCTCCATTAATTTATTTGTGAGTAATTATTATTGCTATTATGAGTTGTTATAAATAGCTCATTAACAATAATATAATATTAGCATTATATTGTTTGTAAGGTGGTTACTACTCTCGTGAGAAATATAGTTAATGGGATATTTAGTTTCTTAAAATCTAAGGATGTAAAAACCAATATCAACGGGCTTTTATAAGCTATGTAATTATCCCAAATGAATCAATTGGAAATCTGAGTTGTAATACAATTTCCAGTGTTTAAACTTTGTGTAGCTGAACCAAATATAACATTTAATATCAGAGCAAGTGAACTTAAAAATGAGATTCATTTATTCCATGATCTGAGCATTTTTATTCTGGTATATGTGCTTTGTTTGCAAGTCTTTAAGAGCCTACGATTCTGGAAAAAAATATTGGAAACATGTTGGACATGTGGCAACAATTTAATTGATTCTATTTCAACACATGTTTTAGCACTCTCAAACTGACCACTGGATCGATCTCATTACCATTGATTTGATATCTGAAGTTATTTCGAGTTTTGTCTTGCACCAATACTTTTAGCCGTGGTGAATTTTTATTGCAAAATTAGACCTCACCCTCGATATCCTCATCTTTCTAGCGTATGGTTCTCCATTGGAGCTGACACATTTGGCGTCTCATTATATTATCACGGGTGTGTAGATCTGAATCAAAGCTGCAAGTAGATTTGTCGCTTTCATTTGTGTTTTCGTTTTCCTCTCTCTTATCATCCAACTCAAGGAATAGTTGTATCACAAGGAAAGAACCTTGTATTGTAAAGGCCAAGTATATAAGGAACGTGAAAAATAAAAAATAAATAAAAATAAAAATATCATCAAAGAGCCACGCAAGTCTGAAACCTTTGCTTGAGAGAGGCTATCATAAGTATGTCATGAAAATTTGTAAGTGCCTTACCAAGCACCCTAGTTTGGTGTTTTGGTGTGGACTTACATTTACAAGTTAATTGACCCGAGATCAAATTCCATTACTGAAACCTCCGTTTGAGAGAGGCTATCATAAGTATGTCATGAAAATTTGTAAGTGCCTTACCAAGCACCCGGTTTGGTGTTTTGGTGTGGACTTACTTGGCCTTTATAATCCAGAGGTAAATGTGTTTATAGTCAAGTTTTAGTCTATTATGTGGTGAGTCAAAGTCATTTAAAAGAAAAATAAAACATCAAATATCACTCAATTCTTTTGTGGTGTCCGACATCATTCTAATTATAATTTTGTTTACCTTTGTCAATCCAATATTTAATTAGATTTGTTATTCAAGTCTTTTTATTTTTATTGTCAAAATACTTGTAAGTGTTGTCAAAACTCAAGTCGTCATATCATCTGTATATTGTCAAAATATTGTGTTATGTAACTCTTATCTTCAAAAGAGTCAATCTTCATTATCGTCAAATTTTCCTAGTTCGTTGTCATTGTTTGTCAAGTCTAAATCAACAAAGCTATATGAGACAATTAATAGAGTCAAAAATTCTAAATTTCAAAATTATGAAGGACACATTATTGGTTGAGACTGACGTCCAATGTGTAAAGTTCCAAGACAAAATAATTCATGAAAATCTCAAAGAATGATATGAGGGAGATACCAAACCTAAGAACTCCCAACCTCAAAAACGTTGATGCTTGACAGTATGTGAATACATAAAGAGCCTCAAATCCAAGATGATTTAGTATCATTGTACTGGAGGAAAGAGACATAGGAGGTTGGAGGTTGATCGGTGACCTCTCATCAATCACCACTAACAAGACCATATACAACATTGGGGATATGTGTCTTTGCAGTGTGCTTTAAGTTGCATGTAGTGTTTTTTCATTTGCAATGTCCTTGTTTGTATGAATAAATGGAAATTTCACATTTCATGGGGAGGGGGGGACATAATACCAATGTTCCATTTCCATTTTTGTATGAGTATAATTTCCTATGTTATCCCTGAGGTTAGATATTAATGGGAGCTGATAAAAGTACTGCACATCATGATGTGGTTGTTGGTAAGCCACTTGCAAAACCATCATTTGTGGTAAACCATTTATAAAACCACCACTTTTGGTTGTTGGTAAACCATATGCAAAACCATCATCTTTTGGTTTGTGGTAAACCACTTGTAAAACCACCTTTTTGGTTGTTGGTTAGCCATATGCAAAACCATCATTGAGGTTTGTGGTTGTCTTGTGAAAATCACCAAATCATGAAAGCAGGTGTAGGTACGAGATTGAGGTTTTCCCCATGTTTGCACTAAGGGGGAATGTTAGGAATATCCTAACTATTAGTGCTCCATTATTATATTTGTGTGTAATTATTATTATTATTATTGTTATTATGAGTTTTTATAAACAACTCATTAACAATAATATAATATTAGCATTATATTGTTTGTAAGGTGGTTACTACTCACCTTACGAATATAGTTTATGAGATATTTATTTTCTTGAATTCTAGGATGTAAAAGCCTATATATGCGGGCTTGTATAAGCTATATAATTATCATGGATGAATCAATTGGAAATTTGATCTCTAATACAATTTCAAGTGTTTTAACTTTGTGCATTTGAACCAAATATAATGAGACTTTTGGTTGGCTTTTGATTGTTATTTATTCTTAGTTTTAACTATTTTATCATCTCTTTTAAGTGTCCTTTTGTTTGTTCCTCATTGGTTTTTTCTTATGTTTTAAGAGGGATAGGGTCCTTCATATAACCCCTATCTTTACCTTTTAATAAAAAAATAATAGTAGTGTTCAAAATTCACCAAAATTGGCCCATGGGATTTTAAAAACTACAATGTGAAGTAAGGAATGGGGAATGTGAAAGTAACTTCGACAAATCCAAGAATTAAAGAACATGCTAATATTAAAGTATCTAAATCAAATCATGTTCATTGATTTCTCAAAGATATCACCATATCTACAACATTATCAGGAGGTCTCTTCCTTATCAATCTCAAAGAATAATAAAGGTGAATATAAATGAAAATAGTTGGGTGAAATATTAAACATATCTCAAAAGAAAAGAGCCAAGCATATATGGTCCTCATAAGCCATGAATTTATGTAGAGAGTTGCACGAGTCTCTATAGAGGAAAAATAATCTCCCCTAATTTTATAGTAAGGAGAATATATAAATATAAAATGATCCTTGGTTTCATGTTCCAAAAACAAATATGAGAAATAAAATCTTCATAATGAATGTGGTGATTTGTCTCTATGTGGAGGTGATGTGAACAGATTCTAAATTGTGTTAAAGGAACTCACAAACTACAACATAATTTGATTTGGGTACAACTTGGAGGTTTGATGATCCCATCTTGAAAGTGAAGACATATACTATAGAAATGTTGAAGCTTTCAAGAAAGAGGCTAACGAAGATGTATCCATTTGGTTCAAAGGTACGGTCTATAAATATTATATATGATATCCCTATATATATCCCTTTTTCATGTATATTGTGCATCAAATACAAAATTATGAGGAGATATTATGTTGATGGAAATACTTACAAGGCATGGTAAAGTAGAATCCCTAGCACACCAACACTATTTTACTCTATGTTTTATTATATCAATGGAGGAATTTAATTCTTGAGGTGGGTACTTAAATAAATTAATTGAAGATTTTTCCATCTATTTAAGCGTGTATTCATATCCACCACTCAAAATATCATAATAGTGATGAGTGAAGCTCTATCAAAGTTAAAAAGAATGATGTCACAAGGGATTGGTCTCTTAGCATGGAGATGTTTGCATCACATGAAGTCAATTTTTCTTTCAATTAGTCTTCTATAATATATCCTAAAGTAATGCCCCATGTTTTAACCCCATATAAAAGAGTAGGTGTAACAAGTGACTGGAAGAGGAAAATATTTATCTAGATATCCTAGAATTGAAGTCAAAATCACTATTTTTGAGAGCGGTGAGGGAGGAATACCCTTTTCTTAATCTAGAATTAGTAGTTGGTGAAAAATTAAAGTGTTTCCTAGATAAAAGGACCTCTAGATATACATATGAAGAAAGAATCTCAACCCTTTGACTTTTATATGTAAGGAAAACGTTTTTGGCATTATGTTCGTAGTGTTAAAAACCATACCTTTCATTTTTTCCAAATTACCTAAAGACCGTCTATATCACAAAAGGATACAAAGATTTTTTTTTTCTCTAGATACCTTACTTGGAGTGGGAAATTAAAATGATGCCATTTTTAAATAGAAGACTAACAATATAAACTTTCTAAAATAAAAAAACATATGCGTCTAGATAATTTGATAATATTTCATCAAGTTCATCCATGTATATACCAAAAGGTGTAGGGTAGAGTGAAAAACCTACATAACCCCATTAGTTCTTTGTACTCCCTTTGTATCACCAACACTTGTGTTTACTTTGCCAAAAATGGACTTGTAGAATGACATAACGGTGATATCACTAGATCGGGGATACCTAAAGTCTTGCGTATCAATGAGAAAATATTGAGAAAAAAATTCAAAGGCTTTGTTAATGTCTACAAATAAATGATACACATTTCACCTTATCACCTTACCTTCCTCAAATTATATCTAGGTCTAAGTGAAAATATGAGCACTTGTGTGATGGTTCATCCTAAAACATTCATGTCCCTTAACTTTCAATTTTTGGTTTCCCTCAATCTAAATATATGATTTTTTTAAATTTGTAGCTAATACTTTTTCTAGTATATATCCAATCATGATGGTTTGATAAATATTATGATCATTTTAGTATTCATATTTATGTATTGAATCGATGATGTTGTTTTTCAAATACAAAGGAAATCCATAGGTTATAATGTAGTTTTGAAAATTAGCTAGGTAAAGAAAAAAATTATAGGTTTTTCTTGAAGTATTTCTCTTTAAGATTATATTCATCTTGATATTTAGTGGATTGAGTTTAAGAATACTATATAGAGGACAAGATGATCAATAAGTAAGTGAAAAATAATAGTAATGGGTACATTAGATATGCAATTTTTTTAGGAACATTATATAGGCTAAAATAATTATCTAACAAGTTGAAAGATCAAATTTTACACAATTTGATTTCTTAGGTAGAAAGACCCTATACAAATATTTGGGGGTGAATTATCGATGGAGAAACAATTTACCTTTGTTTTCTAGACAATTTTTTTTCTTAATTCTAACGATATTATTATATATTCTTTGCATATACTTGGATTTGTGTGGAGAATTTTACATAAGATGCCTTGTTAGCCTAAGGATATTCCCATAATTAGAGTCAAACCAAACATTACTCAGAAATGTTCAATCATAGGTTCACAAGGAATATGGGTTGAATGGGAAAAAAATGTAATATTGAGAGAAATATGGATTTGGAGATGAAACTAGAAAGCTCATCTAGGTTATGGATAGAGCACGATGAAAGGAGTGTTATTAAGAGGGTATTAGTGTATTATTCATCAAATTGATGATCAAAATGGATAGTGGTAGTTTTTAACGTTTAAAAATACTAGGAATAAGAATTTGAGAGATGAAAGATAATGTAAAATATAAGCTCATCATGTGTGACAATGTGCTAAAATTGAGTGTTAAAGTTGGGGAGAGTGTCATCAAGCTATTTTTAAAATTTGGGGACCGGAGATGCGCATAAGGTGATTTCATTAAAAGTATAGAATATATTCATAGTTTAACATGTCTTTGGGGTTACAAATCTTTACCCTTACTTTTTAGTTGAGTTCTAATTATGGGATCTTGGTCTCTTGTATTAAAATATCTAAAATGTCTTCCTAAAACGATGTGACGATTACATTATAACTAGATTTTTATCTTCCTTTCTTGTATCCACGAAAAGGGTTTTATGATGGTTTAATTTAGATTGAATTCATTACACCCCACCGATTTGATGAGTTTTGTATTGCATACTAATATTATGAAGAAGGATCAATCCACACATAATGTACCAAACCTATGATGATATGAAGAGTGTTAAAAATTATAAACAATATGGAACCCCCAATTTTACCCTCTTATTTGGCTATAGACACTTGTGACTTAGTTGTAAATATTTGATTATGATATAGGCAACAATAGAGATGTATATAGAATTTTAGTATCTTTTTGTATTACTTTTAGAAATAAGTGGTGCTTTATATACATGTTTAATGTCCTTCTTAAATTTTCATTTGATACATGATACTTATATACCCCTAAAGAGTTAGGGTTTATGTGTTTATATGGGTGATCATTGGAATGATTTCTCTTTCATCCGACCTAAAATTATCATCTAGCCCGACTAGGCTAAGTTGTGCATTTGAAAATATGATGGTTGTGAATATAAGGGACATGTCCATAACATGTGGGATAAGTTATTAATAAAACTTTTCTTGGACCCAAGAAATTGTCTAAGCATAATTTGGAGTCAATTATATGACAATTGCTAGTGTGTAAATGGCTTTATGTAAATATTCTTGAAGTGTTAAGCTATAAAATAACACTAGACTAGTGGAGTTTGAATACAAGATAGAAAATGAGGAGCTTTAAATTGTTTAATTAATAAATAAATGGAAATCATGTCGAGAAAAATTCCAAAGTGATATTTTTAAGTGCACGTGCCCAAATTTTGGATACTACAAATCTCATATTTAGTAATTGAGCTATATTATATCATAAATAATTAACATTGTACATATATAACAAGGACAGCGAATAATTTTGTGAAATAAAAACAATATCTTAGAACCTAAAATAGTGGGAAAATATGCAACCAAGGAAAGCATGGGATGTGACCCAAGCCTACTCTATAATGTGAACTCATGTATGTGGCTATTTCATTTAGGACATGCATCTATTTCATACAATACCTTATTAACATGTATGTCATCAAGAAGTGTAATATAACCTCTAAAATATATGGATAAACATAAATCATATAATGTATACTCAAAATAAACTAACAATAAAATAAATAATACAAACTATGGAATGTTTGATGTCCAAAATAAAAAATATGGTTATCAAAGATAACCAATAATATCATGAGGCCCATAAATTTTTTTATAAATTATGATTGTTGAAGTGTGAAATCTATTAGAAACATGTATAGGGTACAAGTTCAATAAAAACAAGTCATCGATGCCAAAAACATAATCAATGTCTTTCGTACATTGATATTTATTTTTACTATATTTTGAGAGGTTCTTGGAGACACATCATGTAATGTTTTTCCTTGACTTGAGTATATATGTGTTGATGCTCTAGATGCACCTTATTCTTAGGTACTCTTCAAAGGAACACAATTGTACTTTAGTTTTTCTACCATGTGGATATTTCTTATATTAGGTGATGAATACTTATTAGTAGATGGTGTATTATCACACAAAATATAGAATGTGTACCATCCACTTGAATTTCAGAATTATCAATTATACCTTCAATATTTTTCTCTAAATTAATATATTGGTTTGTTAAATTCACTTTAAGCCTATTGTAGACACCTAAAATTAGCATTGTTAATACCCGTGTCCACGTCTGCTAGCACCCCAACATTACCACATCATTATCATATTATCTATTAAACCCTTATCCAAAGTATTATTTCCCCACAACATTATTTACTTCTCGTAAATATCATTCTATAGCTATAAAATCCTTTTCTACCTCCTCTTAAAATCACTCAAACCACTTACAAACCAAAATCAAATAAAACAACATAAAATCAACAAATTAACCATTTAACAAACTCCCTAGCCTGCATAACCTCTTTCCAACACACATATTTCTTCAAAAAAACAAAAATCTCTATTTGGGAGGTAGTTTCAACCTTTTCCTTGTAAAACCCATATCGTTGACAATCCTAACGAATCACTAATGATTCTCCTTGGTTGTTAGTGATCCTATATATAAGCGAGTATTAGGCCTCCATTCAAGGTCAACTTGAAGTTTCTTAAGTATGGTCCGGGTTTCTTGCTCTTTGAGACCTTATATTGCACTTTCTTTGTTTCATAGCCTTATCACAAAGTCAAAGATCATCATACAAACATTCAAGACATCAATAATATCTTCTTCAGCCTTTCAAACATCTAGGAATCGACTCAACGATATTCTTGCATCTACAATCCTCATTTCTCAAGTAAAATCATCCTCTTGTCATCATTTATCAATATATACAAGGTATGTATCTTCATTCAGTTAATCATTATGTTTATGCATAATATCTAGGCCTAAATCAACCTTTTTAGCATCCCTTTCAAGCTTAATCTTCGTCCATTGTCGAAACTTATACATTTTCACAACAATTGCTAACGATTCCTAGAATCACCGACAATTCCCAACAATTCTTTGATGATTCCCAAAATCATGACGATTCCCAAAATCGTTGATGATCCCCAAAATCATTGGTGATTCTCCATGCTTGCTGATAGGAATCACTTGAAGATTCACCGAGAATCGCTAACGATTCCCCATAATCATTGATGATTCCCAAAATCACTAATGATTCCTATCTAAAAGGTATTTTGACCCCTAAGCTTGCTTTTTAGACATCCATATCCCATCATTTATTATCACTCTACCTTTGCACGAGCCTCTTCAATCATATCAAACTCCTTTGAGCCATATCTAGCACTCTATCAATTATCTAAATAAAACATATAATCCTACTCACCTTTGTGAATACACGATTATCTACATCTTTGCTCGTTTGAGCCATTTTTTGATCCCTAAAATCTCATTGGATCCGGTATCACCATCGAACATCATATATCCATGGACCACTTCATTCTTTTTGCCTTTACATTGTTGGTTATATTGTCTGTTTTATCATTTTATCGTATCATTATCAGATTGATTTCTTGAATGTGGATTATCATCCTTGCAAGGAAGTCTATTGACTTCCAGAGATTGTCCTTTTCTAGGAAATCCTCCATATATTTATCTAATCCTATATTTTTATGAGTTTATATGTATTACGGGTAGCATATCCCATTAGAAAGGAGAATTTTGTGCACACTTGGATCCATCGGCATCGTTCATCCATCAAGTATCAACATCCATCATCACGGGTATTGGTAAACCCCACCATCTTCCGAGGTTAGTTTATTGTTGCTATTTAATTTTATTAATTTAAATTTGAAAATAAAAAAATCTCAAAAGTACATTCGGCATGGTACCTCATCATATAATCCTACATATTTCACATCCTTATCTATCGCATATTGTTTTTGTCTCGTGGCTTACCTATACCAAATCACTCAACAAAAAGGGAAAATGTAGACACCTAAAATTAGTAATCGCTAATTCCCATGTCTCCGCATCTGCTAATGCTCCCAAAATTACCACATCATTATCATATTATCTATTAAACCCTTATGTTAAGTCTTATTTCTCCACATCATATTTACTCCTCGTAAATATCATTCTATAGCTGTAAAATCATATTCTACCTCCTCTTAAAACCACTCAAACCACTTACAAACCAAAATTAAAAAAAAAAAACAAAATCAACAACTTCTTAACCATTTAACAACCTCCCTAACCCGCATAACCTCTTTCCAACACACATATTTCATCAAAACAAATAAAATTATCGATTTGGGAGGTAGTTTTAACCTTTTCCCGTAAAACCCGGATCGTTAGCGATCCTAACAAATCACTAGTGATTATCCCTGTTTGTTAGCAATCCTATATAAAAAAGTTTTAGGCCTCTATTTAATGTTAGCTTGAGGTTTCTTAAGTCCAGTCCAAGTTGCTTGCTCTTTGAGACCTCACATTGCACTTTCTTTGTATCATAGCCTTGTCATAGAGTCAAAGATCATCATAACAACATTCAACACATCAATAATCTCTTCTTCAGCCTTTCAAACATCCAAGAATCAAATCAATGATATTCTTGCATATATAATCCTCCTTTCTCAACATAAATCAACATATATAAGGTACGAATCTTCATTCAGTTAATAATTTTATTTATGCATAATATCTAATCCTAAATCAACCTTTCTAGCATCCCTTTCAAGCTCAATCTCCATCCATTTTTAGCCTATGCATTTTCACAACAACCACCGATGATTCACATAATCGTTGATGATTCCCCAAGCTTGTTGACACGATTGCTAACTATTCATGTCTAAAAGGTCTTTTGACCCCTAAGCTTTCTTTTTAGACATCCAAATCCCATCATTTATTACCACTCTTCCTTTTCAAGTTCCTCTTTGGTCATATCAAGCTCCTTTGGGTCATCTCTAGCACTCTATCAATTTTCTAAATCAAACCTATCGTCATGCTCACCTTTTTGAGTACACAACTATCTACATCTTTTCTCCTTTGAGCCATTTTGTGATCCCTAGACTCCCATTAGTTCATGTATCACCATCAGATCATCATATAGTCGTGGACCGCGTCATTCCCTTTTCCTTTGCATTGTTGGCTATATCATCTATTTTATCATTTTATCTTATCATTATCAAATTGATTTCTTGAACATGGATTGACATCCTTGCAAGGAAGTCTATTGACTTCAAGGACTGGATTTTTCCAGAAATCCACCATATATCTATCTAATCCTATCATTTTCTAAGTGTTTGTGCATTGCAGGTATCATATCCCATTGGAAAGGAGAATTTATGTGCACTCTTGGATCCATGACGTTGTTCATCCATCAAGTATCAACGTCCATCATCGTAGGTATCGGTAAACCCCGCCATTTCTGAGGTCAGTTTGTTTTTGTTATTTCATTTTATTAATTTAAAGTTGGAAAGAAAAAACTCTACGGTAAATTTGGGCCTCAATCCCTTTTTTTTTCCTTCAAATTAATTTTTTCTTTCATTTTAAGCTTTCTACTCTTTAATCACTATCGATCCAGTTAAATCTCCATCGATTAGGGTTAATCACCAATGATTCATGTAAATCACCAAAAATTTATGTCACTTCTTCAGATTACTCAATCAATCATCGGTAAGCTAACATCATTTTCTCTTTCTGTAGTCTATTTTTTGCTAACCCTTACAGGTTTCTACTTTGGGGGATCTTTTGCATGCTATGTTAAAAAAAGCTAAAATAAAAATCTAAAAATAAAAAAGAAGCGTTTTATAGGTGTGTCATCTATATTTCTTTTTATTTTAACACATTACATTTCTATCTACTACCCTCATTCAAAACCAGTCTTTCTTTTGAGCTTAAAGTAAATATCTCATACTTCTTGATTACATAGTTTAATTAGGAGGTTAACATATTACATCCACTTAATCTACCCTCCACACAACCAAATCACATCAAACATACACTTACATTGAAACATTCCTACCCAGGTGGACCTACTTGGGATTTCATCACCCAATAGGAAATTCACCGCGGTGTTAAATATTGTGTGTTATAAACTTAGCACAGATTTGGGCCTCACGCAATACCTTGGTATATCAAGGAATTCAACCTTTAACATTACCTAAAACCAGCCTTAAAATGACCATATTATTAGGTTCCCTCTAATAATCTTCCCCACATCTAAATTTTAACCAAGATAATTAAAATTATTCTGCTTGACTTGTCTATTACATTTGTATCTCTCTTAGGGATTTGTTGTATCATTATCAATTAACTATCATTTAATATGGATCAACCCTTTACATCTGCATATCCCTTTAACCACTATGCATCATTTTTACAACCATCTTCATTGCTTCATCCACTACCTCTACATCTTTTCACCCCAATAAATTTCAAAACATCCCCTACACATGATCTAATCCTTATCAATATCATCAACCTATCATGTCCCACTCAACTTCACTTACCTCTGGCATATTCCCAAAGCTATCTAGATCACTTTTTGTTCCCTATGTAACATCTACCTTTCATCCAATATTATAACCCTACAAAAATCCCATCTAATAACCTTATTAACATCCTTTATGTTTAGATTACTTCCAAACTATCACCCCGTAGCCTATATAGCAAGTGTGTACCATCAATCAATCCTTGCCACATCTCCTCCTTCATGAAAATATCATAAAAATCTTAACATTCCCCATATTATATCTCATCAACCTACCTCGACTTCAATACCTCTCTCGATACCTCAGACATCCCAAATCCATACACACATCCCTACTCAGCCCAATCAACCCCTCTCATCCAAAAACAATAACATATCCAACATCCCTACACATCTCCCCACGTCCCTTTATCACAACCTACTTTACAAATGATACCTTCTCAAGCTACTTCCCATCAATCCCATCCACAACATAACCATCCTACTCTCCACTATCATCAATAAAATCAATCACATTCTCATCTACACTCACATATTAATTCCTTCATGCCTAATCCTACAAATGATTATAAACAAGATTTTATAAACAGGTTATCCAATTTAGAGGTCACTACCAAGGGACCCAAACACATCCTCACTTATGATCAGTAGTCCTGTAATGAACCCATCCATCCATCAATACCATATAATCCTTATCCTCTACATTGGGAATACCTGAGTTCACAATGTTCCATGGTAAGGAGGATCCTCAACAACACATACTAGCCTTTAGACACTTGTGTTATCTCACCATACACGATCAAGATCTCTTTCTTAGGACCTTTCCTATGTCACTGGAAGGATATACCTTAGATTAGTACTCCCTCCCTCAACACTCTTTATTATCTTTCATACAACTAGCCATGTTGTTTCTCTAGTACTTTTCTATAAACATTACTCGTAAAGTAAATATTTCGACATCTCTACAATCAAACAATCTAAAGTCAAATCCATTATCGACTTCATCGATAGATGACAAAGCATTATCAATCAATTGACTTTCTCACTACCTCAATCAGAACTAATCGAGTTGTTTACTCGATCATGTTCCCATCACATCTCATCTACCCTCCAAATCCACACATTTCAGAATTTTGATGAAGCCTTCACCATGTCCAGAAAATTAGAAATCTAAGCCCTTGAATAAGGCCATCTTAGTCCTCACTCTACGCATGTCCCATCCGATTCCCCTAGGTCTCCTATGAATGAGATGAGACCACCATACATGTCTTTGTTTCTTATCTTTTCGATCAAATGCCCTCAATAGATTTAGTTCATATAGATATTGTACACCCTTCGAGTCACATCATCAATACTATCACACGAGATCTCCCCCACGAGGAAACCCCTTCATCACCGACATTTCCAATAGAAGACTTAGAATCCATAGATCTTATTTTCGATAATCCTCACTCATTGATGTCACCTTCATCTACCATCCAATCACATATTAGATCCTTGTAGTCCAAAATTGGCTTGAAACCATTACAAAGAAGACACTTATAATCAAAAATATTGACATCTAACCATCTTATAAACCAATCGAATACTTGGGTAGCTCACATGAAAATAACCCACCACAATCATGTCTAGAGATAACATCTCCCCATTTGATCAGAACCAATCCTATCCATGTATCCTCACATGTCATCCAGATTGGAACCTTATCTGAATCAAACACTATAAAATCAAATCCCATCACATCCAAATTCTCACCCTCGTCATCTAACATGAGACCTTCTCCTCTATCTAAATAAAAAAATTACAAAATTGAAACCTATCACATCCATGACCTCATCCTCATCATTTGTCATAAGACCATCTTCTTTACCTAAGGATGACATTATAAAATCAAAACACACATCATCTAGGGTCTCAACTTTACCATCCATTCTAGGACCCCATCCTTTATCACAATCCAAATATATCACATCTATAGTTCCATCCTCATCATCCATTTTAGGTCCCCATCCTTTATCTCAATATCATATCACACATTCAAACCCTATCTCATCCATAAACTATTCCCCCTCGTCTATTTTAGGACCTCATCCATCATCATATTTTATCAATCCTGCATCCTATCCCTTCCTTGGGTTGCATCCTATCTCTTATCAATATCACAATGTACCTATGATGCTTCAACACCATGTGACATCCATGCATCCACCCACATCGAAAATAAGACGCGCCTACTAGAATTCTCGTAAATCAACATCAAAATTCAGTAATCCAAACCCTCCAAAAGGGACTTATGTTGACATCCTCGAAAGGCTTATACAATATTCTCTTATCACATTACCACCAACCAAAACACCCAATCCACCTATCCAAAAACTACATGGTATGACAAAAAAACCTATGCCTATAATAGAATCCCAGGTCATAACACAAAGAGTTTTAAAGTGCTTAAATCCATAATCCAGCAACTCTTCCTCATCAATGATCTTCTCTAGAAGAAGACCATCCTAAGCTAGCATCGATATCATCTACACCTCCACTCTCGTCAGTTGTCTACAAAAAAATTGTAGGACAAGGGGGACATCCTAAATATTTTATTAGCAAACCTTTACCAGACATCTCTTTAACACCTTCCATTGAAGGTCTCTCAATCTCATCAATGCCTACACCTAAGTCATTTACAGTTTCCTCACCAACATCTACGGGTAGGGGTCATTCTCAATTAGGTCTCAACAAATATTTTTCATACGTCTTTTCAACACCTTTCATCAAATTTCCTTCATCTCAAATCATTACAATTCACCCACCTAAGAAAATTAGAAATCATCATACATGAAGAAGAGGAAAGACCAAAATGTCATCATCTCCCCCTCCTCAACAATCATCCTCTCCTATCTCATATATATTTTTAATGGCTTCTTTGTTAAAGGTTACACATCCTCCTTTATTTACCATATACTCAATCAATCAACATCAAATATTCCAAAATCTTAAGCTAGAAGACATCGTTCCCTACACCACATGTTATCTCTAGCCAAAACATCACACTAGGGGGCTCTCTCTAATGAGACTTTGAATTTATTACCTTGAACACTTCCTCTAGTGAATCCTCACCAACCCTATCTCTCAATCAAATCAAAATGTCACTACTCTAGAAAGGAGTAAATGTGGAAATTTTTCCCTTAATTGGATCGTTCCATATGTCATCACTCACAAGTATGGGTTGGGAGTTTACCATTTAGTTTTCCTTGATGGTACACCTAAAAAGAAACCTATGAATGCCTTGCACTTGCTGCCTTTCTACTGTTAACATCTTAATTTTCATGACAATAGCCACATCAAATATTCTTTTTCATCATTAACCAATCATTTTATCATCGTAATGATTTGAAAGTATGTGGTTTTCCATCACTATCCAAAATCCTTAAAAATGAACACTAAGGCTTTGTTTATCAAATATTTCACATGGATAAGTTCCTCTTTAGCAAGAACCCCACAATCATTACACACATCCACCGTTTATACCAACCGAAGACATGTCTTAGGGCATACATGTGTAGTTTGTGTACACATCTCTCCCCTCCTCAAAATGGTCTAGTAGGGCCCACCCCCAGCTCAAAAAAAGTTAAAAATATTTATAGACGTGTCTTATCAAATATAATAAATTGATCCCTCGAAGGAAAACTATCAAATATCAAAATCATATTATCAAAAATAAAAGTAGACTGATCCCTCAAAGGACAACTACCCATCAAAATCATAGAATGATCCCTCGAAGGATGGCTATCAAAAATCAAAAAGTCATAAATTATAGAACACTCCCTTGAAGAATAATTACCTATGTAAAAATGCTTCTGCGCATCAATCAACCTTCAAAATTCAAATATCAAAAGCATCCTAGGAAATCTTCTGCATTGATCGACTTTCCCATCAAAAAATAAACTCCCCGCATTGATCAATTTGTGTTAACAATAAAATGTATTGTTGAGGCATCTCTCTTTGAAACCATAGGCATGAGAACCTTCTCTCCCACACAACCTACATATGTCAACCCTTCCCATGTCCTAGGAAGGTATAATTTTCACTTCCATCTTTATCCCAAATCCTATGTGTGACTACCCATTGTTAGTCATCTATTAACATCTGTTATAAGGCCAAATAGTGTAAGTGCCTTCACCATATTTATTCCCATCACATATGCATCAAATCCAATAAAAAAGCAATCACTCCACGTTTTATTCTTGACCATGGTTAAGACATACAAAAAAATCACTTTAAAATCAATATCAAATAACACATCATATCAAAAACATAACTTTAATAGTTTTCAACCCTACCACATCGACATCTATCAATATATATCATCATATAAACATCTGTTAATATCCACACAATCTTGAGCACATCTCAGCATTACACTGTTGTGTCAAAAACATCACATCCAAGTAAAAATCAACACATGAATCATAAATCAAAATCAACATCATATGGAGTCTCAAAATATCCACATATCAAAATGATGCATTGAATAAAGGGATTTACAAAGAGTCGTGAACATCAAAAACATCACATCTACTTAGTAAAATTGATGTATGTCAATTGGTTTCCTCCTCAAGTGTTACTCCTTTGATCACCATCAGGACACCTATCTAGTCCTCTATCAAGACCTTTTTTGTTGTTAAAGTCACATGTCTATAGGAAATGAACTCATTGGTTCCCCTATCACTTGAATTTAGTCCCCATAAGCCTACCTTTGTGACAGCAACAATCATTGTTCCCTTGACCTCATCAAATCCTTGCTCTACATTGGAAGCCACCCCCTCTTGTGTACTATCTGGGGCACCATCTACCTCATCAAAAATTCCACCTTCATGGCCATATACTTTGTCACATTCTATCTTGGAAACCAACTAGATCTTTATCTTGACCATATTCACAATTTAGCGCATATTTTGATGTCTTCCTTTGATTTGGTCCCACAGGCTTAGTACATCCATAGATTTGGTTCCCTTTATCCTTGTAATAGTCTTCTAACTCATGGGTCCGTAGGCCATTAACGTATCCTTCGTTAAGGTTGTGTTATGTTACCTACAAATGTGTTTCAAAGGTTATTACCATGTTTAGTTTATGTTTTCGACATGGTCATTTCAAACTCCAGGTCTTTCTTTGGGGCATCATTTTTCATTTCTCATTTCTCGTCTTCTCATATTTCATCCATATATCTCTCCCAAAATTGAGATGGATTCCCTTTTTAGTCATCAATCCCTAGTTTGAGGGGGAGCATCTCAGTATATAATCCTACATCTTTCACATCCTTATCTATCGCATCTTGTTTTTGTCTCATGGTTTTTTTACACCAAACCACTCAACAAAAAGGAGAAATTTTAGACACCTAAAATTAGCACCTTTGTTAATCCCCACGTCTGTATCCACTAGTGCCCCCCAACATTACAACATTTCAACATTATTATCATACTATCTATTAAACCCTTATCCTGAGTCTTATTTCTCCACATCATATTTACTCCTCGTAAATATCATTTTACATATGTAAAATCCTATTCTATCCTCTTAAAACCACTCAAAACCACTTATAAACAAAAAACAAATTAAAAAAAAAACAAAATTAAAAAATTCTTAACCATTTAATGACCTCTCTAACCCATATAACCTCTTTCCAACACACATCCTTTGCTAAAAAACAAAAATATTGATTTGGGATGTAGTTTCAATCTTTTTCTGTAAAACTCATATCGCTAGAGATCCTAATGAATTGCTATTGATTCTCCTTGGTTGTTAGCAATCCTATATAAAAAAATTGTAGGTCTCCATTCAATATTATCTTAATGAGTTTCTTAAGTCTAGTCCATGTGACTCACTCTTTGAGACCTCACATTGCATTTTCTTTATATTATAGCCATGTCACGAGTTAAAGATCATCATAAAAACATTCAAGACATCAATAATATCTTCTTCAACCTTTCAAACATCCAGGAATCGACTCAACAATATTCTTGCATCTACAATCCTCCTTTCTTGGGTAAAATCATCCTCTTATCATCATTTATCAACATATACAAGGTATGTATCTTCATTCAATTAATCATTGTGTTTATGCATCATATCTAGGCCTAAATCAACCTTTTTAGCATCCCTTTCAAGCTTAATCTCCATCCATTTTCGGCTTCTACATTTTCACAGCCAGAACGATGATTCCCGAATTCTTTGGTGATTCCTAGAATCACTAAAAATTCATAGAATCACTAACAATTCCCGAGCTTCTTGTGAAATGATGGTGACGATTCACTAGAATCACTTGACTATTCCTATCTAAAAGGGCTTTTAACACCTAAGCTTGCATTTTAGACATCCATATTCTATCATTTATAACCACTCTACCTTTGTAGGTGCCTCTTTGGTCACATCAAGCTCCTTTGAGCCATATCTAGCACTCTATCAATTATCTAAATCAAATCTATCATCTTGCTCACCTTTTTGAGTACACAACTATCTACATCTTTGCTCCTTTGAGCCATTTTTTTATCCCTAGACTCCCATTGGATTAGGTATCACCATCATACCATCATATATCCGTGGACCACATCAGTCCCTTTTCCTTTGCATTATTGGTTATATCGTCTATTTTATCATTTTATCTTATCATTATCAGATTAATTTCTTGAACGCGGATTGACATCCTTGTAAGGAAGTCCATTGACTTTTAGGGATTGACCTTTGCTAGGAAATCTTCCATATATATCTATTTAATCCTATATTTTTCTGAGTGTTTGTGCATTGTAGGAGCTTATCCCATTGGAAAGGAGAAGTTGTTTTCACACTTGGATCAGTCGATTTTGTTCATCCATCAAGTATCAATGTCCATCGGTGTGGGTATCAGTAAACCAAGTCGTCTACCGAGGTCAGTTTGTTTTTGTTACTACATTTTATTAAGTTAAAGTGGGAAAGTAAAAAACTCATTTTTGGTACACCTATGGAAATAAAAATATATGTTGGGATATAATAATTTAGGAAATGGTTCTTGAAATTTCAAAGTCTCTTTTTAGTGGTAAAATAATCATATGACATTCAAGAAAAAAATTCAAAACATTTTAAGGTTTATCATATAATCATGTATGTTTTCCTCACTTCATTTTCCTTCTTCTGTCAAGAAAAACCCAACTCTTTTCCTTTTGGGTATAATTTATTATAATGCGAGAGAAGGAATTTTTAACCTTTCTTTTACTTTATTTTTGGTGATCAAAACCCAAAACCCCATCTGTGTATTTTTTTGGGTTAGGTTAAAACCACACAAAGAAAACTAAAAAGAATACAGAATCCATCAATTTCCTTTTCATACTTCATCTCCAAACAATTAAATCAAAATTTGTCCACAATTTCCTTGATGGCCATTAAAAACAGAATGTGTATTTCCTCATTTTTTTACAAATAATGCAACATAGAAAGGAGAAGATATTCATGCGTGGAGTAAACCCGATATCGGTGACCTTTTACTCTTCATGTTCAACAAGTTGAATCCTTCTTTCCTCCAAAACTCACGCAGGTATTCCAGAAGGGGAGAATGAAAATAGACGAAGGAAAAATAACAAAAAAATATAATGAAAGAATTATAGTTGGGCAGCATATTGAAGAAATGCGAATAACTTGTGTGCCGTGTTGTTGTTGGGTTAACTTACTACCTTTTGTGCTTCAGTCAGATTTTTAGACATTTAAAGCATTAAAGGTTTTGGAAAATGCTCCATCAGATAGAGAATTTCTTCCCCTTTCCGAGAAAGGTAAAGAACTCTTTCTAACTCCTTTGTAGTCTTTTTGAGTTATGAAAATACTCATCAGATAGGAGTTAGAAGGGAAAATTTTCCCAAGGCGGACTTGCGGAGCTTGGGAGATTTTTTTGCCAAAGGAACTTGGACCAGTGGGGCATCGGAGGAAAAAGTGAAAAATTTCCTTTTCTTCCAAAAGGCATAAAATCAAAATGTGACCTACGGCCCCATCAAAAAGCTAATGCGGGGATGCGGGACTTCGGAGGTAAATTGGATTTTTTGACTTTTTGTCAAAAAATGTAAAATGGAAAAAGGAAGCCCCTGCCTCTCCGACCCCAATGGATGCCACATCATCAGTGGATTTGGGGAAAAGTTCAAAATTCACCCAGAAGCCAAATTTGTAGGAAACGTTAAGGAAAAACTCAAAAGGCCATATCTTTTGATCCAGAGCTCCATTTTTGACAATCTTGGTACCAATGGAAAGATCGGAGATTTTCTTCATCATGGATCTTCAATTTTGAATTTTGGTAAAGATTTGTGGGAGAAAATGCAAAAACATGTTTTGGCATGGAAAAGACAAAAAAACTAGTTTCAACCACCAAAATTAATGAAGAATGGTCTGTTCTCTCCTCGAGCTGGTAAAAATGCATTGGGGAATGGAATTTGCAGAGGATCCTTGACTTTCTCGACCAATTTTTGAATGTTGTCGGTGGTTGGAGTAGAGAATCATATTTTCTCATGTTTTCCCTATCTTTTCACATTTTTCTATATATTGTAAATAGAGGCACATTTTCAAGAAGTTAGTTAGTGGTTGTTCATTCTTCTTCTCTGCCTCCCTCTTCTTTTCTTCCCCAGGGTCGAAAATGGAGTTGGAACCTCCTCCCCTGCTCTGTAATGGCATTTTTTGCCTCTTTCCCATGAAATGGTGCATTGTGTAAATCTAGAGCAATAAAAACATGTTTTTGTGATGCATTTGTCCATCCTTTGCTCATTTTTGGTTGTTTCTTCTTGCCTCTCATTGTTGTAGGGCATCTGTGCATGTTTGAATGTCATTTGTAGGTTTTGGAGCTGTGTTTTTAGGGATTTTGGAACATTTTCTGTGTGAAGTCCATCTCTAGTCTGTGATGCACTTGTCCATCCTCTCCATTGCTCACCTCTCTTTGTTTCCATGGTAGTTTTGATAGATGATCAACATTTTCCTTCTTTGGTGTATCACCGTTTTAGTGTAGGCTCTATTTTTTTTAGTTTTCTTTCTCTCCTTGTCTCCTTGGAAGTTAGATTAGGATTAGATTAGCTTGCTTGCACTGGAATAGCTTGTGGTAGGTAGTTTAGGAAGAGGAACCAACCTTCTCTGGAGGATCATTCCCATTTGTAAGTTCCACACTTGGGAATGATCAATGTTATGCAAATCACACCAAATGACCCTGCCTTAGAAAAGCAGATCCATAACTCATTTGGGGGTGCTGTGATTTCACACTAATAGTTTTGGCATCGGTGGGACCTTAGAGGTCTCCACTTCATTGCAACAAGATTGATGTGCACTTGTTAATTTCCATCTTATTAGAAGCTTGATTTGCACACATTGGTGACTCCATCTAGTAAACAACTCATTCTCTGAGTTGCAGACCTATTTTCCATTCACTTCCATTCATCCTTCTTTCCATATTCTTTCATTCTTTCCATTCCATGAAGTTGTGCAATCATGACTTCATTTCCACCATGGAATTCACATCTACAACAGCAACAACACATTCCAACTCCAATAAGCTTTACAAATCCTTCAAATCACATTTTGAGCAAATCCAAAATCAGCATGGTTACCCCTATGAGCAGCAGTGCCAAAATCAGTTTGGCTATGGAGCTTTCCAAGAGCAGGGGTATGCAAACAATGAAGAAAATCAAATGCAAGATGTTGGTCTGTTGGAGAAGATCCAAAAAATGGAGATTGGCATGGTGCAGTCAAGAGCTACTGACTCAAATGAAGGCATTCAGAATTGGTTGCAGGGCACCCTGTCCATGGGAAGGCCCTTTTCCAAGACACTACTGACCCTCAAGAGAAGTTGGACTTCATAATTGAGATGTTGCCCCAACTTGCACAATGGACTGAGGAGATAGAAGCATATGAGCAGAGTCTGAATCAACCTTGTCAATGGGTAAGTCATTCAGCAGTTCCTTGTATTTCTTCTTCTTCATCTCAAGCTTTACCATTTCAACAATGTCAAGTTGTAAACCCAGCCAATGCTGCTCCAGTTGTGAAAACCATCCCTCCATCCCCTAGTCTCCCATCCCATCTCATCTTTTCTACCCTCTTCTCTTCCAAATCCAAATCCCCTCCACAAGAGCAAAAAGAAATACCTTCCACTCCAAGGAAACAAGAAGTTTCATCTCTTCCACCACCACAAACAAATGAAAAAATGGTTGAATCCCAACCCACTCCTTCTCTTGCCTTCCCAATTCCATGTGGAGAAGAAGAAATTTTAAAAATCAGTCATGAAGGACAAGAAGAAGAAGAAGTGAAAGAAGAAGAAATGGTTAAAATCTTAGTGAGCTTAGCTCTTAGGTTTGGGATAACAAGAGATTCCTTTTTTGGTCAAGCCTTCAGAGGAGAAGAAAGTTGAAGAGAGCAGTGGTGGCTAAGACTGAATTTGCAGCAGAGAAAGAACAAGAAAAGGAAGAAGAAAATCAGCAGTCAGTTTACTCAGAATGTAGTGTCCATGTTGGCACTTTAAGTGAAGAGAATGTTGATCCAATTCAAACTACCCAATCAGCCAAGGAAGGAGAAAACAAATCAGCTCAAAGTCCCATTGGAAAGGAGCAAGTGGATGAGACCAAATCAGAGTTTGTAGCAGTAGAAGAAGAAGACATTATTGGTGTTTTCTTGCTTTCATTTGAAGGGCTGTTTTGGTTGATGAATCCATTTTGGAGGAAAGCTCTAAAAGAAATCTTGCAGTCCCAACTTGTCCTCTAGAGCAGCAGTTTGAGGAGTTTGATATGGAAAAATTCATGCTAGAGGAAGAGTTCAATCAAGAGCAAGATGGTCTTCAAACAACAGAGGAAGGAGAAGCTGCTCCAAATCCAAAAGAAGAGGAGTACATTCCAGTTGTGGAGGAGAAAAATGTAGATCCAAAGGCTTTGAACACAAAACAGGCTATAGAAGAACCTTCAGTTCTTCCTTCCACTTCATCTTTCTCGAGCTCTAACATTGGAGAAGAGTTTGATCTTTCAAACTTCATGTTGGAGGATGAAAGAAACCATGGTGAACAAGTTGCAAACCAAAAAGACACCATGGAAGAGGTTGAACATTTGCAGCAGGACAGTAATGAAGCAGAGTACTTGTCTGATTTGGAGGATTGTTTTGATGGAGAAGAACCAGTTGAGTTTCTATTGTTTTCTCCTTCATTCACCCTTCAAATATGTGAACCTGTTGTCATGAAGGAGAGCACTCATTTGCAGCAGTTTGTACTTTATAGCAGCCTTTTGGAATCTAGTTTGGGAGACTCAAACCTTCCATGCTCTTCACAGGAGGAAGAAGAGAAACAACAAAAGAGTTCCACCATTCCTTCCATGCCATTCACCCAAAGAGGTCTACAAGAAGACTCCATTTTTGGAGTGGAAAATTAGAGAAATGGGCATATCAAATGGATCAGACCTTGCCCAATCAGGTATTTGGCTTCATTGGAGCCAAAGGAGAAGCCAAATCTGGTCATGCCCATTTCAGGGCATGAGGATGAGCTATAAAGCACCAAGGATCAGTTGTCATACCTCTTCAATCCAAATGCAGAGCAACTAAAAGAGGTATTGGTTTTGTCTTTAGTTGATACTTTGGTGATTTGGGTGGAAGATCAGCTTGTAGTTAGTTTTTCACTCATCCAACCAACCATGTTTAGTGCCAAATCAGTTGCATGGCTGCCATTTTTGAGGAAGGGAAGCTATTTCTCCCTACCAGTTGTAGGCTTTGTTTGAGCTCCCTTTTCTCTTGGTTAGAGTAGTGTAGGTAGGTTTTTTTCAGCAGAAGAAGTGCTTTTGCACACTCTGCATGTTCCATTTGGAGCATGTATGATTTTAGTTTGTACATAGTTTTTGGTGTTGTTGTATTGCTCTTGCATAGTGCATTCAGTTGGCTTTTGGTGAAGTTCAACTTCAAGTTTTAGTGGGTTTCCAAATGGCTCAGAGGTCAGATTTTCAGAGTTTAGATCAGAATAATTTTATCAGGCTTGACTCCATGCCCAATGGATGCAAAAAAGGCCACTGATCATTCATCTAGTAGGCAGATGACCCCTGTGAGTCGCCAAAGTTGTTAACCAAAATAAGCTCCCCTTATTTTTGGGTTAACTTACTACCTTTTGTGCTTCAGTCCAGATTTTAGACATTTAAAGCATTCAAAGGTTTCTAGAAAATGCTCCATCAGATAGAGAATTTCTTCCCCTTTCCAGAAAGGTAAAGAACTCTTTCTAACTCCTTGTATTTTTTGAGTTATGGCTCTGATGGAGTTAGAAGGAAAATTTTCCCAAAGGCGGACTTGTGGAGCTTGGGAGAGTTTTTGCCAAAGGAACTTGGACGGCGTGGGGCATCGGAGGAAAAAGTGAAAAATTGCCTTTTCTTCCAAAAGGCATAAAATCAAAATGTGACCCACGGCCCCATCAAAAAGCTAATGCGGGGATGCGGGACTTCGGAGGTAAATTGGATTTTTGACATTTTTGTCAAAAAATGTAAAATGGAAAAAAGGAAGCCCCTGCCTCCACTGACCCCAATGGATGCCACGTCATCATCAATAGATTTGTGGGGAAAAATTTCAAAATTCACCCGAAGCCAAATTTGTAGGAAACGTTAAGGAAAAAAAAAACTCAGAAGGCCATATCTTTTGATCAGAGCTCCATTTTTGACAATCTTGGTACCAATGGAAAGATCCGGAGATTTTCTTCATCATGGGATATTAAATTTTGAATTTTGGTAAAGATTTGTGGGAGAAAATGCAAAAACATGTTTTGGCATGGGAAAAGACAAAAAAACTAGTTTCAACCACCAAAATTAATGAAGAATGGTCATTCTCTCCTCGAGCTGGTAAAAATGCATTGGGGAATGGAATTTGCAAAGGATCCTTGACTTTCTGACCAATTTTTGAATGTTGTCGGTGGTTGGAGCAGAGAATCAGATTTTCTCATGTTTTCCCTATCTTTTCACATTTTGCTATATATTGTAAATAGAGGCACATTTTCAAGAAGTTAGTTAGTGGTTGTTCACTCTTCTTCTCTGCCTCCCTCTTCTTTTCTTCCCAGGGTCAAAAATGGAGTTGGAACCTCCTCCCTACTTCTGTAATGGCATTTTTTTGCCTCTTTCCATGAAATGGTGCACTGTGTAAATATGGAGCAATAAAAACGTGTTTTTGTGATGCATTTGTCCATCCTTTGCTCGTTTTTGGTTGTTTCTTCTTGCCTCTCATTGTTGCAGGGCATCTGTGCATGTTTGAATGTCATTTGAGGTTTTGGAGCTATGTTTTTAGGGATTTTGGAACATTTTCTATGTGAATTCCATCTCTGGTCTATGATGCACTTGTCCATCCTCTCCATTGCTCACCTCTCTTTGTTTCCATGGCAGTTTTGATAGATGATCAACATTTTCCTTCTCTGGTGTATCACCATTTTAGTGTAGGCTCTATTTTTTCTAGTTTTCTTTCTCTCCTTGTCTCCTTGGAAGTTAGATTAGGATTAGATTAGCTTGCTTGCACTAGAATAGCTTGTGGCAGGTAGTTTAGGAAGAGGAACAGCCTTCTCTGGAGGATCATTCCCATTTGCAAGTCTCTTGGGAATGATCCAATGCAAATTGGGAATGATCGATGTTTACTTTATGAAACCCATAAATTTCAATAACTAAATAAAACTTTTGGCAAATCCCACACCAAATGGATTCACTATCATTTATGAACTATTTTACCTATGATTAAGGCCTAATCATGTTTTAGGAAGGATCATCAAGGTGGGTGCGGGGTTAGGGTAAGTGCAAGAAGTTGGGGGACAAAAAGGGGTCATAGCGGGCGTCATATTGCAAATAACAACATAATATCAACTTGTAGGGATTATTAGCAATGCATACACTCAAAATTAGAAAAACTTATATGAGTATGAATCGTAGCAGACGGAATCTAGTATCTAAATGACTAATTTTTTTAAAAAATAGACAAGTTTAGCTATATTAAACACTCAAAATTCAATGACTTGGTATTTTTTAAAACGCCTATAAGATTGTAGTCTGTTTGCCCGCAATTTGGATGACCAAAAATTGATATATATATTTTTTTCCTTTGGTGAGAAGTTAGATGCCACTATATATCTTGGGATAGATTTTATTTTGTATTTTTTTGAGAAACATTTTATTTTTTATGATTTTTTCCGTGAAAGTGGTATGAAAACATAAAGAAAACAGAGAACTTTTCGTTTGCCCGCCATAACTTCATCAAAAAATATTGAAATCAAATAATTTTTTTGAACATGTATATAATTTCACCATGGTTGGGATGGTATAAGTTTTATCACATTCTAATAAGAGAAAAAAATTGAAATCTTAAACATAGACATAAAAATTCACAAGAAAAAGTGTCTTAAAGACCTACTATTAGTAAAAAATTATAAAATGATATTTATCCTATTCTATTCACTTTAAAATCAATATTTCTACAAAGCTAACAATCTCCCTTATGCGATGGTACCATTTTTATGACATATTTTTTATTTTTGGCATGGTTCAAGTCTAGAAGACTAAATTTGATGTTTTGTTGTTTTTATGTAAAATTCGGGATTTGATGTCCACTTAATTGTCCCCCAACTTGTTACACTTACCCGTTATTCGTTTCATAGTGTCATGCCCAAAGAGTGAAGTTTTGGTCATGATACGATGAACTAAATGAATTTTACACCCAATGATGATCTCGTCTAATTATGTTTAGACTTAACGGTGGTTAATTTAACTTACAAGAAATTTTGGGATGTTACGGGTTTTTATAGTTGTCCTTGACAGAGTAATCTACTTATAGTAACAAGAAAGATAGGTAGATGTCCTTTTGAGGGATTCATTTATTTGTGAGAAGTTTGACTCAAGGAGTTGGGTTTTGATTATCCCATATGTTGCTTTGATTTTATTTTTGAACTTGAAGTCATGGGCAAGACTATCAAGGAGTATAGGCCTCTTTTATGAAGGCAAGACCGTAGTAAGAAAAGGTTAGCTATGAAAGAGGGGTTTGAAGTGATGAACAACCATAGGATTCCATCCTAAAAAATATGAAAATCATTCATGAGAATCATTCCATGAGTAGAGTTGTGGTACTCATATTTAAGACAAGGTTGAATGGTGATGGATAATCACACAATTCTAGTTTAGTCGTTGGTCCTTAAAATAGGTAGATGGAGGAAAGGTTTTACTCAAGGGACGAGCATATAGGTGACATAAAGTGATGTAGTAATTTATTCAACAATAGAACGGTCAAAGATGCAAGGCATTAAGGGTCTCAAGTTTGGGTTTACCTTAAGAGAAGATAAAGCGATAAACACCTAATCCATAAGTATGGGTGACAATGTAGGGTCCAAGCCAATTAGGAGAAAACTTGCCCCGTTTTCTTTTCTCTGCTTTGGTTATGTGTTGATTTTCCTTTAGGATAAGATCTTTTACCTTTAAAGTTCAATCATGACCACATTTTCATAGGCACACTTGATACATTTTTGGTAGATTTGAAGATGGTCTATAGCATTTAAACGATGTTTGTGTAAAAGCTCAAGTTGTGCCAATCGTTCTTGACGAAAGTCATCATCATTGAGCTTATCTTTAAGTGAGATACAAAGAGAGGGAATTTGGACTTTGAGAGGCGGGATTGCCTCTATATCGTAGACTAGCATTGGTAGAGGTACGAATGCTAGTATGATAAGCCCATAAGGTGAAAGGAATGTGCGTGTGTCAATCCTTTCCAGTATCATCGATGACTTTCATAATAATTTTTTTAGGGTTTTGTTGGAAGATTCAGCTTGGCCATTGGTCTATGGGTAATAGGGTGATGAGAAACTTAGTTGAATGCCAAAGTTATCACACATTTTATGGAGGGTTTTGTTTTTGAATTTTTTTCCATTATCAGTGATGAGGCGATGAGGAACACCAAAGCGACAAATGATGTGGTGGTTGATGAATTCACATATTTTCTTATCTTTAGTTGAAATGAGAGGGATGGCTTCTACCCATTTAGTATAATATTTATTGTGGTGATGATCCATTGATGACGTTGAGAAGAATGAGGGTTAATTTCTCGACAAGATCCAAACCCCATTGAGAGAAGGGCCAAAATTCCCTAGCGACTTGTAAGGCATGACTAGGAGTATGGTGAAGGTTAGCATGTTGCTGAAATTTCACACAATGTTTGACATATTCACAACAATATTGGTTAAGGGTTGGCCAATAATAGCCAAGACAGAGGATGTGCTTGGTAACAACATGGCCACTGAAATGTCCACCACAAATCCCATCATGGATTTATTTAATGGTGTACAGAATTTTAGAACTAGTGAGGCACATGAGTAGGATATCGTTAAATCCATGTTTGTAGAGAAGACCACCCATGATGATGTAACGAGAGACCTTGTGGAGGAAGGCTCTCCGACCATTGCGAGTGAGGTCTAGAGGTAGAATTGAAAGGGAGAGGTAATCAATGAATTGCTTATACCAAATTTCACGTGGGTCAGTTTCAATACGTCCCACAAAATTAACATCGAGAATGATGTAAGAAGGCAATCTGCAATTTGTTGTACACAAAGACAAAGCTTTTGAGTCGAAAGGTGAGGCAGGTATTTGTGAGGTGAGACAAGCCATGGTATCTGTGAATTTGTTGGTGGATCATGGAGTGGTTTGAATGAGGTAATGGTCAAAGGTGGTCAAAAGTAAGTTAACATGGAACTTATACTTTTGAAGGACCTCGTTACGACATTGGTATAAACCGTTGACTTGGTTCACAACCAGTTGAGAATCACCAAAGATATTAATGGTTTTAACATCTAAGGCTATGGTAGTTTGAAGACCCAAGACAAGTGCTTCATACTCGATGATGTTATTGGTGCTAGTCAAAGTCTAATTTGAAGGATAAAGACATAAGTTTGCCATCAAGAGGAATGAGGATGACACCTGCACCATCCCCACGTTGACATTTAGAACTGTTGAAGAATAAGGTCATTTGGTAGACTATAGATTCATCAAGAAAATCATCAAGGGAAAGGGTAGCGATAGATTCATCTGGGAAATTGAAGTTGGAATATTGATGTCCAGGAAGTGGAGCATCTGCAAGTTGATTTGCGATGGTTTGTCCTTTAAAGACTTTTGATGAATGAATTTGAGGTCTAGATTGGCGAGGAGCATAAGCTAATGCGAGGTGTGTTGATGTTGGTAAGGTTTTGCATACATGTAATGAAAAGGGTCGGTGTTAGTGACGACGAAGGTTTTATGGTTAAGTAGGTAGTGGAAAAGTTTGGTGGCTATAAAGACTAAGGATATGCAAACCTTCTTAGTGTGGGTATATCTCGTCTCATAGTCTAAAAGAATATGACTTATGTAATAAATTGCTTGCTCCCTGTGTTGCTCATCGCAATGAGTGAGCATGGCACCCAAGGAATGGTTAGTGGCAGAAATGTATAGGTAGAAAGGTTTTTCATCTTTAGGTGGGATGAGCACAGGTGGTTGAAGAAGGTATTTCTTCAATGCTTCAAAGGCTTTGTGGCACTCATCATTCCAATTGAAGGAGACATCCTTTTAAGAAGATGATGAAAGGGGTGACATCAGTCAAAAAGTTGGGAAATAAATTGTCGAATAAATTGTAATTTACCTTACAAACTATGAAGCTATCGAAGGTTTGTATGTGGGGGCATATCAAGAATAGAATTGATTTTGGCGGGATCAACTTCTATGCCTCGCTAGGAGACAATGAAACCAAATATTTTTCTAGAGAGAACTATAAAGAATCACTTCTTTGGTTGAAGGTGAATGCAAAGTATTTGATGAGACAGTCAAAGATGATTTTGAGAACTAGGAGGTGTTCAGCACGACTTTTGGACTTACCGAGAAGGTTGTCAATGTAGTCTTCCAATATGTCATGCATGATGTCATGGAAGATATAGGTCATAGTACATTGATAATTGGCATCATCATTTTTCAGGCCAAAGGGCATGAATCGATAACACAAGTTCCCCAAGGGGTGATGAAGGTGGTTTTGTGTTGATCCTCCGACACGAGTAATATTTGGTTATAACCCAAGAACCGTCCATAAGAGATAACATCTCATGGCCGGCTATAAGATCAACAAGTTGGTCAATACTAGGCAAAGGAAAGTCATCTTTAGGGCAGGAAAGGTTAAGGTTGTAGAAATTCATGCAGATATGAGTCCCCCATCACTTTGGTGATAGGAATGATGTTATAAATCCATTGTGGATAGTCGATAGGTAGAATGAAAGAAACAGAAAGAAGGCATTGGAGTTCTTATTTAACAAGAAGGAAAATGCATGGATTTATTTTTTGTAGCTTCTATTTCACAGGTTTGGCATTAGGGATAGTAATGATATTGTGCACCATGATATTTGGGTCAATACCAGGCATATTGGTGTAAGACCAAGCAAAAACGTTTCTATGATCTTGGAGGAAAGAGGTGAAGGCTTCTTGTTCAGTAGAATATAAAGATTGGCCCATCTTTAGAATGTGAGGGTCTTCCTGAGTGTGAATGTTGATCTCTATGGTTGATTCATTCAGACGGTTTGTGTCTCAGAAGGTAACGACCAGGTGAATGTAAGAATCTTTCGCACCTAGATAAGTGAGAATGGAATCATCATCCTGACATTGAACAACATTGATAGAAGGCGTGTCTTCCTCCAACATGTTAGGATAAAGAAGAGGAAGGGAAGAGGGCACCTCACCATCACGATGATAGGTTAGAGGTCCCAAATAAATGGTGTTCACAAAAAAAAAGTTAGGAGGAATGGATTCTGGATCCATGGACTCGTGGGTGAAGGCGATGTACGATAGGCAAAGAAGGTGAAGAAGGTTGATCTTCCTCAACAAGGTCAATTCTTTCCCTCTTAGGACTAGGTGGTTCAAGAAAATCTAATACCACGGTGGTCCTTATGTTTGCGGGTAGTGCAAGGAATAACTGTGTGACGACCTTGTTCGTAAAGACCAAAGCCAAATCCCTCTAAGCATAGTGATGAAGAAAGGTGTGGGTGAAGCGGCGGTTGGTGAGGTAATAGAAGTCAGAGGAAAAGTTCATGTTTGAGTGGGTGGTTCGAGGGAATAATAAAAAGTATCAAGTCCCCCGAATGTCAAGTTGGTGTGAAGCTAGGAGGACCGTATAGAAAGGTTTCTCATATACGATGGTCATAATGTGGGTGCTAATGAAGGTTTCCATACTCTTGAGGAGTTTGGAAAGTGTTGATATTGTACAAGTGGTACTCCCCAGTGTAAGGCATTGAAAAACATCGTCAAAAGTTTGAAAGTTGGTACTTGAGTGGCGGGAATGGATGAGTTATTCGAAGTTTGAGAAGAAGGGTTGGTAGATGGGTTAAGTTTGGAAGTTGCGGTAGCAATGGGGATAGATGGGCTAGTTGAGGAGGATGTAGTAGTAGAAGTGGTAGAGGAAGTAGCGGGAGAAGATGAAGCAGCAGTTATAGTAGATGAGGTGGTAGTGGTAGTAGATGAGGCAGTGATAGTAGTATATGAGGTGGTGGAAGTGGTAGATGCCTTAACTGGTATAAGGACATCATTAGGTCAATATAACATGTTGCAAGTTTTGAAAGGTGAAGGGTCTTCTTGAATAGTGTAGGGGTTTCCTTCATATTCAAACTTGATGCAGCGGTGAAGAGTCAAAGGTACACATCCCATGGCACGAATCCAGGGTCATCCAAGCAACATGTTGTATTGGAATTCCCTTTGAGAACATAGAATAGTTCATGAATGGTACGAGGACCCATGCGGATGTGGAGGATGATGGTGCCGAGAGTAGAAGTCAAAGCATCGTTGAAAGAAGGTAACATAATTGGGTTATTGTGAATGCTTACACCTCCATCGATCATAACACGTCGGATGCGAGTATCCTCGATGTATGAAAAGATGAAGAGGGTAGGATTAATATCCTCTAAATGGTGAGGAGCAATCTCCGAGTCATAGAAACTGATGACAAAAACTTGGTGAGTGGTAAGGAGAAGAGAAATTTTAGGCGAAGCATTGAGAGAGGCCACATGATGAGAGGTGAATATGGTGACAACAGACAAAGGGTCTTTTGATAGAACCTCAATAGTTTGCAGGATCTTGAGGAGGGCCTGATGATGAGACTCAAAGGTTTGGATGAGGTCATACAAAGACATTTTTAGAGGATATTGATGCATTTGTTTTATCATAGTGTGATGTGTGACTCCATCAGAAATTGGATAGGCCGGTCTACATATGGTTACCTTAGGGGCAAGTGTAAATGGAATGGTAGGTGTAGGTACACTAGATGGGCTGCCAACTTTCTCTTTTCCCTTGTCTTTTTGTGATCGAGTGGATACTCAAGCCATATTGATTTTTAAGACATGAGGAGGAAAAGAGGGTTGTGGAGATGGAGGTAAAAACCGTTGAATAGATATAGGATTAGGTCATGCGGAAGTGGGTGAAGGGGGAATGAAACTTTCCTCCAAGTGGTCATCTTCATCCAAGGGGATTTCTGAATTACAAATATGAAGGAGAACATTTCTAAGGGCCTTATTATCCTCGATATCATGCCCTAGAGAGCAATTATATGCAAAAATCTTAGTATCATCAAACCCTGCCGGTTTAGCCTTGATGGGTGGTAATGTGATAGCAGAGGTTTCTAGCAACCTAGCAAGGACATTGGAATAGGATCCTACCAATGGATCACAATGTGAAGTCAGAGTGGGTTTTGGTGAAGGCACATGTGATTTTTTTTGAAGGGGTGTTGTTGGAGGTGGCGTAGGTGAGGCTACCTTTTTGGTAGGTAACGAAGGTTTTGTTTTTGTTTTTATTTAGGTTGCACCTTCTTGGGTAAAGGTGCAGGTGGGGTATGTGAGGTAGAAGGAGATGTAGAAGATGAGGGAAATCTAAAAGCCAGGGTGAAAGTGGTAGTTTTGGCTATGATATGGTGGTAGGTAACAGAGAATATGTAGGCAAGGGAGATGATGAAGGTATAGGCGTGGGTGCAGGCTGAAGAGGTGGAGAAGGTAAAGGTGTGGGAAAATGAGGTGATGAAGGTAGAGGTGTGGGTGTGGGCTGTCGCGCTTGGGATTTATTTTTGTGAAGAGGTAAAGGTGTGGGAAAATGAGGTGATGAAGGTGTGGATGTGGGTTGTTGTACCTTGGACTTTCCTTGGTGAAGTGGTTTCTTGACCAAGGTTGATGGATGTGGGCCTAAGATCGATGGAAGAGGCGAGGGAAAATAAGGCCTAGGAGATTGTGTCTTCTTCTTAGGCACGGGAGTTGACTTTGTGACGGGTGGTTGTTTAGTAGTCAGGTCTAATTTGACTGTGGGATGCAGTAGACTAGGTGTAGGATGGACCCCCAATGTAGCATTAGGTTTAGTTATAGGTGGAGGTTTAGGTGTTGATGAAGGTTTGGGTGCAAGTGAAGGTTGAGGTGAAGGCAAGGTTGATGAAGAAGATGCTAATATGACTAGTTCAAGCGTTGTGGTCTTAGTTGTTTGGAATATCTTTGGATAGATGGTGGAGGTGTTTGGGGTCAGCATTTTCATTTGAGTAGGTACTAGGAGACGCAGGCACCCCCAGAGTGTGGTGTGGTCCACATAGTTTAAACAATCAGTCAAACAAGATAAGCACATAGAGGTAGAGGAGGAGGATGACGAATTGGTGGTAATCCCGTGAAAATTCAAATCTCGTGAGACAGGGAAGTTTTTGGCTTCTAACTCTATAGGTAGAAGTGATGCAAGAAGATTAACAGGATCCTGGTAGACCTTGGGAGACGCATCACTGACAGGAAGAGAGTATGAAAGTAGATCCTCTATGGGTTGAGGAGGGAGTAAGGTAGGTAGTGTAGGCTCTTCCATCGGTAGAGGGGTGGGAAAAATAGGCTCCTCCATAGGTAGAGGAGCGCGCAAAGAATATCGTCGATAGACGAGATGAAAGGAAAGCGAGTAGAGGGGACAGTGCGTGTCAAAGATGACATGAACCTCATGAACATTAGTGTCAAAGGTCTCACCCACCTATTTGGATGAATGGGTATGGTTTGGAAAAGGTTTCTTAAAGATATGAAGGTTTTGATTGGTTAGCGCGTTGGGGTTACCCAGGACGAGATCTCCATTATCTAGCATTTCCTGGACGATGTTCTTAATTTTTTACTGGTTGACATCGCTATGGCCCCTAATGCAGTGATAGTTGCAGTAGTCTACATAAGGGTGCCACATAATATTTTCCCATGTTCTACATGTTTACGCGATACGAATGTTCTAAATAAGAATAAAAGTGGGTGAATGTGTGCATGTAAGAGACAGTAAAAACTTAGATTTAGTTGGTTCTTAACATATGACATTATCATTTTCATCTACACGACACATTTGTAATGGAGAGACATGCCGACAATGTTGTCAGTGATGAGGATGAGCTTGGTGGAAGTGGTGAGTGTGAGCATGTGTAGACAAAAATCACGCACTTTAGATATTATTTAATCCTAGTCTCATACTACTATTTAGAAGGTTCTTGAGTGAAGAAAGTACTAATTAACCCCGTCTTTTGGCCATCTTGTTTTATTTTATTTCGTCATTCCCGACCTCTTGCACCCACATGTCCAATCTATTTCAGTCATCTTATGTTATTTTAGTCTTGATTTGGGGCACCCATGGGCATCTGGTCCCCACCATGGGCACCCCCGTCCTTTTTTATCATTCTGCCACTTTTTGGGCTCTTTCTAGTCATTTTAGCTTCTTGTTTTTTTGGTGGTCGACCATTTTGGGGTTAATTAAGAAATTAGTTCAAGAGAACCCTATAAATATAAAGTTATGAGACCATAATGAAGGACCAAGACCTAGTCATTACTATCATCCATAAAGAGTTGCATCCATCTATTACATTGGAGATCACTTACATCCTGGAAATATCCATCACAAAGCACAAGGCTAGGTCATCTGCATCGCACACAACATAGGGGAGGATTCTATTCTATTCCATGCACACATTCTATTACATTTTCTACATCTAGTTATTGTTCGCTACTTCACAAAGTGCGACTGGCACAAGAGCACCTAGGGCACATTATTTACACACTCACCAGAACTACATTTAGGTCTGAAATGTAGTGCAATGCTCAATTACTAAGCCCATTGTTGTGGTAGTGAGGTCAGTCCATTAGTAAGCCCATTGCATTCTTTTATTTTTAGGGTTTTGATACTCCTCTTTGGTATTTTACAGGGCTTTTATTCATCTTAAAATATCAGTGACATCTGAAGCAGTACAACGAACTTAATGTGACATAAAGTGAGGGTTTCAGACCATCTATGAACTTGTAAAGATAAGATTCAAAGCTTTTGCAAAGACCAGTGGCACTCATTTTACAAACCGAGTTCTGTAGGCGCCCCGATCCCTCTCCATGCACTCCAGTCTAGAGAATCATCTCGAATCCATCCTTTTCAGGGATCTTGCACATTCGTTCTGCTTCCATTTTCACAGTCACATTTGCGACATAGTCCCGCGAGTATCTTCTATTCAGATGAGTTCTTTCCTCTTCTTTCTTTCACATTAGGGTTTTTATTTTCATTAGATTAGTTATTTGGGTCATCTTTACATTTATTTACTGATTGTTCATAGCTTAAATTAACTATAGTACCTCTATATTACATTTTAGTTAATCAACATGCAATTTATGTGGGTGAGTTGCGAAAAGGGTTACATCCACATAATGTAGGAGGTGTCGTTAATAAACGCATTGAAGCTGGTGGACCTTCCAATGTATGTGTAAATGAGGAGCCTAACCTCCACGAAAATGTTGAAGGAAAACAATAGAGCATAGATGAGCATGGACGTGAGTGTGAGCATAGTGCATTTGTGGAAGAGCATGCATATGTGTTTCGTTAGAAATAAATTGGAGGCATAATTTCTCAAGTCTTGTACCAATGAGTTTCTTTTCATCTAATGAAAAATGCCTTGATGAGTTATTGCTTCTATCTTCGTCAGGATTGATGAAATTATGTGAGGTTTTAGATGAGTCTTAAGATCTATTGTGTTCCCTGCATAACCAAAGAAGTGACGAAATATTCATACTATCAAAATTCTAGGATGGCTTCGTTGTATATATAGTCGACATATTTTCCCTTTTCACGATTAAACAACCCCGATTGCAATCGTGCCATAAATGTGAGAAAGAAAAGAAGCAAATCAAATGATCTTGTACATCTTTCTTCTAAATCCTCTTATTCTTATGTATCGAAAAGAAACCATCTGTTGGTGGTGGTTTACGCTCACAAATAATTAATCAAGCGGGATGAAGGAAAACAAAGCCATGTCTTTGACTAACAAACAAGCAAATAATAAGAGGAGTTTAAGGTTGTGTGTTGAAACACACGATAACATTGCTAACAATGGTAGATTCAATGAAAGAGTTGTAATTGTGAAAACCTTACAAGATAAATAAAATATGTACATAATATTAGAAAACACATTTAATGAATCAAAAGTTAGTGTATTTACTTTCAATAAATTCCTTACAAAAATTTATGAGAACACCCATACACTTGGTCCTCTCTCATATTCTTTGACCACTCCATCATACTGCAAAGCCCCATAACACAAAAATTTCAAAATAACAAATATAAGATTATACACATGACAATGCTTCAAATTTAATGAGTGTTAAGAACCTGGAATGTTGAGGAGGTGGTGTCAAATAAAAATCCACAAGGAAAACTCTTGTGGATGATATTTGTTGTTCCCTGGGAAAGCATGTAGAATGATGGCCTAAGATAATGGTCTATAAATATGGCACAAAACCACCTGACTTGCCATGTTTTGTGGCTATCAATTCGACCACCACCGGGCTTGACATGGGATGTCGAGTCTCCTCGACATGTCACTATCTCTAAAGAAGCCCTCGATGCGCACAATTGAATTCCCCTTAAAATCTCATGTTCTCTAATTATCTACAAAACACAAGGGCTAACATTGCAAAAAGAAACTATTGACATTGGGAGTATTGATTGACATGGGTTACTTTATGAGATATCTTCAAAGTAAGTTGTCTCAATGATTTATGCATCACACCCCCTCTCCTTCAAACAATTCACAAAAATGGCATGCGGTTCATACATTTCTTCTCGCAAGAAAGAAAGAGTTTTGCATACGTTCCCCAACATTTTCCCGACCCTTGTACTCCTCCCTTCTTCATCCGCCCTTCTTCATCCTACAACGATTCACTTGTTTAAATTTAAATTTAAATTTTTCAACACATCCGTATCGATATCACCATTGCACTGCGTCTATTAGCCAACTACATATCATAATGAAACAAAAATCTCAACATAGCCATGACATGTTCCTTGTTTCTAATAACCACTAGGCGCACAACACATCAACGTCAAGACTTTTTAGAGTCATAATTATTTCTAATATTTTATTATGCGCTTTTGGCATTACAACTTACAGATTTTTGGACCGAGTCTGAAAAAGTCGTCATTTATTGAAAGCCCAAATGCGCATATAACCTCGACCAAACCCCACATTATTCGGACTCAATATTTTTCGGAATCTAAAACCTCAATTATTCTTCCTAACCCAAACAATTATGCGTCTAAAATATGTTACATTATTCTCCTTTATTATTATTACTATTATTTTTAATTTAAAAAAAAAGCTTGTTAGGAATATGACGTTGCGTACTCGGATTGGCACGACGCGTCATGGAGGAGGAGTTGTTGAAGTGGAACCGCGGAGGGTGTTTCCAAAGGCGGCGCAACATGTGATCGCCGTTGAACAACCTCGCGGTTAGCGCTACCTGTTAGGCTTCCCCTGCCTTTAAAACTCCCTCACCTCCATGCACTTCACAGAAATATTTTTTCCCTTGCTATGGATGCTCCTTCTAATCCGGCCTGGAGGGCCGACTTCCAGCGGAAATATCTGAGCAGGCTTATAGCCCAGCTGCGGCGGAGGAGACTCGAACGCGGGTCGACCAGCTTTGGGGCCGTCAAATCGGCTGCCCAAGTTTCGCTGGCAATGGCGGCGCGGGGTCGAACCGCTTGGAGTCGCGCCATAATCCTTTCCCGGACCGGCAAAAATGTCAACAGATCTATCGCTGCGCGGAGAATACTTAAATACAGGCGAAATTTTCGTCTCCAAATGAAATGCTCGAGGAGATCGACTGCTACGGCCTGCAATTCCAATTCGTTTTCTTCTTCAAAGAAGAAATTTTTCCGGCGACTGCGCAGGCCGGCGGCGCGCGAGGGTAGCCCCGGTCCCATGGCGAGGAAGAGCAAGGCGTGGAGTCTCGCTTAAAGACCCTGAGGACGCTTTTGCCGGGAAGCCGCGGGCTGGACACGCCGGTTCTTCTGGAAGAAGTCGCGGATTACATAATGGCGCTGAAGTTGCAGGTTGAATCCATGCAAACCCTCGCCAACTGCCTCGAAAATTCATCTGGTAAAGATTGTTATCGCCAGACATGTCTTCCGAGCTGATAAGTTGGTCATTGTGTCGTTCTGTGTGTTGTACGCGGATCGGGAAACGCGTTAATTTAGGTCACAGAGCTTATACTGTATTATTATGCCTCTGTAGATTCCCAACTATATTATTTCTCTTGTTCATATGGTTACCACTGGACATCAATTTATCTATCAATATTCATGTTTATGTTGAAAATGTCTTCGGTGTTTTATCCAATTTGTCGTGGTTTACATGGAGTTTTGGACTGGTTCGCGTTACTTTGTTTTCTGACATTGTTGCAGTAGCGTAACACCCAATCCTGATGTCACAAAATAAAAAATAACTTTTTGTTTCTTTGTAACTTTGTAAATCAGGTGTGTACAGGGCTTACCTGTAAACATTCCCTGTACTCTGTTTTTTTCCTGCTTAATATAGGGTGGAATATTGCGTTTGAGTTTCTATGGGGGCAACCTGCTGTTAAATTTCAGGGTCGCCCTGACATCAAGGTGGTTAGTAAATATATATTAAAGCCTTCCTTTGGTCTATGATGATTAGGAGACATCCAATCCGTTAAAGTCATTTAGAGAATAATCATGACCCTATTCCTAAGTCACTTAGGAATAAGTCACTTCGATTTGTTATTAGGAAACAATCACGACCCCATCCATATATCACTTAGGGATAAGTCACTCCAATCTCTTAAAATCATTTAGGGAACAATCATGACCCTATCCGTAAGTCATGACTAAGGGACATGCAATCCATCAAAGTAACTTAGGGAACAATCATGACCTATCCGTTTAACTCTCCATGTTTAGTAGCTAGAGAGATTTGTACCCTAGTGGATGACTTAATAAGTGATCATCCTCGTCATTGGATAGCAACCCTTTCAATATTAAAGCATTCTTTGAAATTTCAACTAAAAAAATAGAATGTATATTGATGATCAATACAACTATAGCAAGGCATAAAGCGAGATGAGTTAAATTGTTAAGACTGTTTCTTGTAATGGGTGTCATGCAAAAGAATGGGTTTGTTTCTAACTACAAATTTGAAGTTGAAGGAAAAAAACTTTGAATTGAACCATGAAATAAAGAGAAGTGTTGACAATTCTTACAAAAACCAACTCTATATCAAATTGCTCTCATATAAATAAAACTACACATTTTTAACCCTTGTAATAAATAAGATCGTGTAGATAGTCTTGATTTCCTCTAAACAAGGTGAAACTTACCATGGATCTCATAATACACTCAATGCTACAAACAAAATGATTGAGAATTATGTTTTTTCCTAACTTTTGAAATAAATAATAAATATTATTAAGAACAAGTTAATAAAATGTCCATAATATGTCATATATGCTATAGTGAATAATTTGGAGTCATACACACAATGAAAAGAACTTCATCAACTTGGTGATGTCTCTATCTTTTGAGGCACCATGAGTATGTGCATCGGTAGACTCGAGATGACATACTATTCTAAAATCAAGCATGCCCATGGACTCCACATAAGCAAAATAATGATAACATTTTATTTGAAGTGTTCACTTATGCATCAACCACCCTCTATGTTCTTAATTTGTAGGATCAACACCATTTTTTTACACTTCAAGACTATGTGATTAGTTTCATTCGTTTTAGTCACATATCTTTTATGGAATCCCCACAAGTAAAATCCCCGTAACCTTTTTGTTTTAAGTGTTCACTTACACATCAATGACCCTCCATGGTCTTGATTTGTAGGATTAACACCACATATCTCTACACTTCAAGAATATACATGGTTAATTTCATTCATTTTAATCTCACATAGGTTCCACGGAATGCCCCACAAACAAAATAGTGGTAACCTTTTATTTAAAGTGTTCACTTACGCAACCACCCTCTATGGTCTTAATTTGTAGGATTAATACTACATATCTCTACACTTCAAGAATATACATGGTTAATTTCATTCATTTTAATATCATACAGGTTCCATGGATCGCCCACAAGCAAAATAGTGGTAACCTTTTATTTAAAGTGTTCACTTATGCAACCACCCTTCATGTTCATTACCACCTCATATATCTACAAGTTGCGAGAATGTGTGGATAGTTTCATTCATTTTAGTATATGAAGATTGATCTCACAAATATCAAATTATAAAGTTTCACTAAAATTTCTTTTTAAAAACTACATCTTGTCATCTCATCTATAGTCACGAGGCACTTTTAAATGGCTTGTCATTGATTAATATGATTTTACCAAGGTTTTTTATTTATTTTTTGAGTATTGGTCTAAGTTAGGTGTTATTGATGCAATTATTGGTTTTAATGGTCCTTGTTCTTCTCGGTGTTCCCTTATCTCTTTTTACATCTTAAATTTTATGCCACATATCCCAACATTTATGACACATGTCAAAAATATGCTTTATTGGGTCTCCATTAGGTTAGGATGCCCTCGATCTGCATTGAGCTCAAGAGATTGTGTGGAGGACAATTGTAAAACTATTTGAACTAGATGAATATCTCCACATTGAGCTATGCATTTTCAAACATGTAATAGAATCTAATACTAGATGCACAAGGAACCATTGCACATTCAAAGGAATGGGATTGGTTGAATAGTGCCACGTGAACTATACAAATAAAAGGATAGGATATAATGCATATACATATCATGCACAATAGGATTAAGAGAGAAGACTTCTACAAATCAAAAGGAGAATGATTGCTTAGTAATGATGTGAATGACTAGAAAGATAAGGAGAGCAAGAACATGTGACCAAAATGTTTATGACACATCTTAACTAATTTGTTTAGACTGGAAGATGACCATTCAAATGTTAGATATTGAGGGCATGTTAATATGTGAGAGAGATGGCCAAGCGATACGGGATGTGTGAAGCATGCAATTATTTAAGGATACATTTTAAGTATTGTCGATTCTAGATTGATTGATGTTTGATAGAGGATTCTTTACAGTATATGTCATTACAAGAAAGTTGTTACAATAAATGATGGTTAAATATAAGAGGATGGTTACAAGAAAAGTTCATATTCTACCTAAGTGAAAGATGGATTTCTTGTAAGTATGGCGGTTGAACTTCGAGTGCACATTATGTTGGCATGTGCTTAGATATGGCATAAGCGTGAAGAGTGTCACCTAGTATGATGTGCGGTAAATACATGTTGACACATGGATGCAGATCACAAAAGCTAATCGTAAAATTGTGAAGACATGTGGTATGCTAAAAAGCAAGATGTAAGTGTGAGAGTGATTTGTAAGACCACACTATGCTTGGAAATGTTGTAAATAATGTGAGGAAATTTATGACATAGAAGAAGTGGAGAATGTAACAACCGATTAAGTGCAATGCTAAAAGAACCACAAGTGTCGTGGTATGCTAACACAAAACTATAGAAGTTAAGGGTGTTGTAAAGCAAATGTGCAGATTACAAAAGCTATGAATATCTAGAGATGCGTGTGATGTTGCACAAAATTGTGAGAAATTGCGAGTACATAAAACACTATAACACGAGATGCATCTTTGTCTATGGAAGCATGAAAGATTGTATATGGTCTCTACAAATGCTACAAAGTGTTGATTGTCTTGTTAAGATCCGAATGAGAATTGGTACACTTCAAGGCTTGTGGAAGCATGCAAGGTTTTTGCAACTTTATGTACACACGAGTTAGATGTTATATATGACATGTGATGTTGTGGTTAAATACAAAAGTTATGCAAAAGTGCTTGAGAATGTGTGACATTGTGTGAAAGGAATAATGTGTCCTTAGTGTTTTTCCTCAACTTGGGGTTATCCAATCAAACAAAATATTTAAAACAATTAAAGTACTTTATAAATTAGGGTTTGAGATGCAATACACATGATCATGCAAATATGGAGATAACCTAGTGACATGTGGCGAAAAATAGTTCAAGTATGCGAGGCGAATCGATACTAGAGTCCACAACTTGCAGAAAATGACCACTCAGGTAAAGGTCACATGAAAATAGTCAAGAAAAATTGTAATGGTTATGAAATACATTTTTACTATGCATGTGGGAAATTGGTTTCAAAATTGTGATCGAGTCTCTGTAACCTTTAGAAACCGCGCTCATTTTTTCTATATTTTTGCAAGTAGCGAGAGAAACTGATGTCCTTATCTAAAATCCTCGTTCGACCTTTAGATGATCTACAAAATGCGAAAAGAAAATAATTTTATTTTAGGGCATGTCTTTAGAAACTAGAGAAAACATGAGCTTCATTTATATTTATCGGGCCCCTTAACTAGAAAATGAATTAACAACCAACATATAAGTATATAATACATTTATCAAGCGGCCTCGTGTATTTGAATTGTCCCAACCCTTATCTTTTCAATGCAAGAGCAAACAACTATTAGCTCGGTTATATGCTTAAAATCTACTTTTAGTATCTAAGGATGCTTAAGAAGTATATGGATTATTTCCTTAGTGCCACTATATTCTTCGTTGTCCCTATGTACCTTAAATGCACTAGTGCACCTTCACACACACACACACACACACACACACACACACACACACACACACACACACTTGAACACATTGGTGTGCAAGTTAACATACAATTTTGATTGAAAAGACTAATAAACAACACATGAAGTACTTGGATCACGAGATGAAAAAAACACACAAAATGAAAACTTCTGTAATGGTTAGAAAATCTAAAATTAAAATACGGTTTGAAAATGGTCAAAAGTATAAAATAGTGAAAAATGAGGTAAAAAGAACAAAAATAGGAAGAATTGAAGGAAAAGATTCAAATGACAATTTTGATAAAAAATAAGAATTTAAAATATCAAAAAGATGAAGAAAATAGAACAATACAAAAAGATATACATCAAAAACACATGAAGTATACTAATCCTGAAAATGAGATTTGGTGTGGTCAGCATCATCTACTCATTTAATATCTAGATATGGGGCACCCGCCATATCTCTATACAAGCCCCTATCTATATATTTGTTGGCCCTAGATAAACTAGGGTCACATTAGATCCGACATAGATATATATTTTTGCTTTGAAAAATGTCCCTATATAAATATCTAGGGCCCATATCTCTAGTATCAAGTATGCCATATATATGGATAGTTAAAATATAGAGAAAATAAATAATTTATAAAAAAACAAAATAAATCATTAAAAAAACTAAAATAACGCCATACCAAAATTTGTTGTGTACCCATAGGGACATTAAGGGCAAAATATGATGTAAATAACGTTTCGAGGTTAGAGGAAATATTTATTACAACTTGTTAAAACCTAAGTGGGGCATGTCATTATTTCAAATTTTCTTAAATGACAAAGGTTGCTTAATTTGTAGGCTGTGACATCATGAGTGAGATAGCATACAATGACTATACTGGTCTACGGTTTGCGTTTAGAATATTTTAAAAAGAAAAATAGTACTCAAGTATTTACTCAGTTAAAATAAAATAAATCATTGATAGAGAATGCACGTCTTCGACAAGGGACATTAGGTCGAATGTCGGTGGCTAAACTCCCTGATAAAATGTACCTTCTAGATACATGTTCTTAAATAACATATGCATGTTCATGTATGGTCGGATTTCACCAGCTTGTCACATCGCATGTGTCCGGCTTTGTCAATATATGAGTTTGACGATAAATGGTTGCATTTGTTTCCATGAAATTCAGTTGGTAAAAACATTCACCATATTTAGTATTAGTAACATTCAAGTAATACTAAAAACAATAACTAAATATAACACAAATATAATGAACGATACAAATCCTAGATAGAATCTCTTACATAAAAGAAGATAATATCAAATATAAATTAAAGAAAAAAAGTGAGATAAATCCTTCAATAATTTATTCTATTTAATAGAGACTTCAATCCTTATTTTGTAATCCTTTATTTTCACCTTGTAACTTGACTTCTCATTGAAAAAAACAGAGAGTACTCTACCTAGAATAATGTCAACGTGTCCTAATTTATGGCAGAAAATTTTAGTGTTGTGCATCGCCGGCAGGACAATGAACAGGGAAATAGCTGGCTTCCAATTTCCAGGGCATAAAAAGTACAGAATGAGGTGGGCCCTTGTTTCCCGTTTAACCGCCGGCATCCCTGTTTTCGCGGCGCGGGTCCCTCCAGGCTTCCATAAACGTACTTGTTACACTATAAATTTCATACGTGATCCATCGCAATCCCTCATAAAATGCTAATTAAATGCTGCTTCTTCTTCTATAACTTGTTTTTGGTAGTCTTGTGGACGTTAAAATTTCCTCAACTTCTTCTTCTCTATTTTTCATTATTCCAATTTCATGGTCTCATAAGCGGGCGCTGGTCTCATAAGATTCACGGTAGAAGTGCTGATATGACAAAGAGTCTGAAAACAGCTTAGTGTATCGGTTTCGTTTGGTCCCATAGACTCTTTAGTCTCGCGGACGTCATTAAAATCTTTCATTTCATTTTAATTTTATTCCTTTTTCATTCAATGGTGTTCATGTATGCAATGTAATTGTAGATGGGGAGAGCCTATAATCGTAGAGAGTAAAAGTTTTAAGTTAAAAGGACCATATGGAAAATAGTTAAAATGTTTGGAAAATTAGAGAATTAGAGTACTTAGTTTGTCATAAATTTGAAGACAATTGTATGTGATGAACAAAAAATAAGATAGATCTAAATAGTGAGGTAAATTAAAATGGAAAATTAATTGTACAATTAATGTATATAGTTTTGTATGAGTGTGAAAATTGTTGTGTTGCAATCGTACCTGAATGCATAAAATGGTTCCCTCATTGAAGAGTGAATCTAATTTGATGGATACAACGAATTCTAGACTTCGTAAACTTTGCTCGCTTTTCCTTGTTTCATTATGGATCACCGGGAAATCATTCTCCTTACTCCAAACCCCAATTTAATGTCAACACCTTGTAGGACCTATAAAAAAGGAGGATGATAATAGTGCCCTATGTTATCCCTCCATTAGTATAGGGCCTCACATGTCTTGAACAATTTGACAACCAACACTTGATACAAGCTAACAAACATGTTGACATATGCAATCGTATACCAGTCCTAATTTTTCAATAGATGTTAAAAAATAGTAAATGCTAGAGTGTGTTTACACCCTAAAAATATAAAAAATCCGATATGCAATAATAAAGGATGTAAGTGTTTTTTATAGGGGTTATTCTAAATTAATTAATTTGCAATTAACCATGAACAATCAAAATAATGGATTAATACTTGCATAATAATAAACGATACAATGATAACACATAAACACAAGAGGAGATGAAAACTTAGTTGTACAAAGTGGAACATAAGAGATATGAATATGCATTACGGTTAAACAAGTTGATCAATATGAATTTGAAGATGCTTCGTTTCGATACTATAATTTGAAACTATCTATGTACAATACAATACAACTCTTCCTAGAATATGGTATGATTCTAGTCTCTTATATATGGTTTTGGACCTACTTGTAATTAGGTTCTATAAATTCTCCCGCCTTTGCTTTTCGTAAATATGTGTTGATGTATGCCATTATAGCTCACACAACCTTTACACAACTTGCAATGACCTATAACAAGTGTAAACCCTAGATACTGCGCAATACCCTTCATCGAAGCATTCGATATTAAAAGGAGAAATTAGTGTGTGGGTGAGGTTGGAATACCCTTGAAGGTCAACCTTTGGTAAATCAATCCGAATGTTGCACTACATCCCCTCAAGTGGGAACAAGCCTAATGTAGTTCTCTTAGTGCTTTGTGCAAATGTGAATGCAATCTAAGTTGATCCCCCATGTGTGCCCCCATGTCTCGTAACACACAAATAATGGGCTAACAATAAAGTAGAGAATGTACACAACATGGTAGTAGTTGCGTGCTTCATTGTCTAGACTAAACCTTTTTGTCCCTTAAATAACTTTCACCATGCTTAGAGTGACTTGCTCTTGCTAAGACATGGCTCTATGACCTTTTCAAGCTTGGAAATGGAGGAAGCTAGAGTCTTTGATCTAGTTGAGTGCTTTAGACCCAATGTAGTGGCTACTCTAAATGATGTGCAATTGATTTTTGAATATTTATGAGCCTTAAGTGATTTTTTGTTGATATTTTTAATGAGATCTTATGAAAGTACCAGATGAGTTATGAAGTGATATTGACTTGCTTATAGGATTTCCTAGGTGAAATAACATACTAAGGCCAACCTTAGGAAGGATGAAATGACACATACATTATTCAAATTACAAACATAATTGTAAGATAAGAGGGTACAAGACCATACAAGTCAACCATCCTATTGTAGTCCACTATGGACCCAAGCTATACAGTTTTGGGTAGGCAAATAGTGATGTCAAATGAAGATTCTGGAATGATTTATTGAGATAAACTACTAATTTGTTTAATTAATATTTCTTGGATAAACGACACAAGAGAGTGTAGAGATAAGCAAACCACAGAGAGAGATAGACAAATGTGATGATTAAGCTTATAATATGAGCATTTGTCTTAATAAGGGAATAAAGACAAACTTGTTAAATTATCAAAGGATATGTTACCTGATTTGAGTGTTTATAGAATGTTCTCTAAATTCTTGAATTTTAAGTTTGGCATTGGGAATATCTTAGAAGCAATAAATTATGTTGAAAGTAATTGATGTCTCCCATTTTTAAATGCATTAATGTGCTCATATATTTATAGATTCTTAAATTTAAATTTATACCTCATTAATATGCAAGGTGATATTTGATGGGTGGGAAAACTTGACAAAACCACACAAACCCTAGGTAAATTCTAAAACAAGTAGCAAAGTTCCCAAAAATGTGGGATCCAGTTTCGTACAAGTAAAAAAATGGAATACAAGAACTGTATAATTATAGAAATGTAAATTACCCATATTTGCAAGGAAAACATGGAAGGAGAGAGACAATATGGGAAGAGAGAGAAATATGGACAAAAATGGAAGAATAGATAAGGATATAGAACAAGTAAGATACAAAACAATGTCACAAGGAATACACACAAGGTTGAAAACATATAAAGTCACACATTACACAAATAGAACGAGTCGAAAGTAGAACAATACAATCAACGCATGCCAACAAAATCCCAACTTAAGTAATAATCAATAAACACATGAGCAAACTAATAACATAGAAATTAACTAATTATGTGCCAAAATTCTAATTTGTACATAATGCTCCACTTGATGTGTGTGTGTACATACATATCAAAATAAAATAAACAAGAACTTATATCGATTGTTTGGTTACGGTTGTCTTGCCATCTATTAACATTTCTCAATTTTACTAAGAGAATAATAGAAAGATTAAAGTCAAAAGGAAAAAGAGATAACCTAATTTCATAGTGTGAATCTCCTAAAGTTAGCATGTGTTCACATGTCTAAAACAAGTGGGATCTAGTTCGCACAAGTACAAAATTGGTTCAAACAATAATCATATAAGTATGGAACTAGAAATTGCCCATATTTGCAAGGAAAACATGGGAGAAGAGAGAAACCAATGGAAGAGATAGAAACATGGATAAATGAGGAAGAAAATAGAAGGATAAAGAGCCAATAAGAAATAGAAAAAGTCACAATGAATCAACACAAAGAGGCATAACATATAAATTCACGCATCACAAAGGGAAAAAATCAAAAGTATAATAATACAACAAATACATGCCAACAAGATCCTAACTTGGACTAATAATCAATAAATGCATGAGTACACTAACAACATAGCAATCAACTAGTTGCATGCCAAAATTTGAATTTTGACTACATAATTCCCTACTTGTTGTTTGTTTGGCTACATATAAAAGTAAAATAAATAAGAACTTACATGAGAATGTTTTGTTAAGATCACCTTGCCATCAATTAAGATTTCTCAAAGTTACTAAGAGAATAATAGTGAGATAAAAGTCAAAAGGAAAGAGATATCACATATCACATGGTGTGAAGTTCCTAGAGTTAGCATATGTGTTTATGTGTCTACAAACATGCACTCATGCAAACATATATAAACACATGTAAGTGCATAAATATCTATAAAGATATATAATCAAGAAACTACTAAAATTTGGAAAACACAAAATAGGAATAATACACCTAGTGTAGACACAAAATCTATGCACTTGGGTATATTTCTAGATCCTAGAGCATACTAATATATACATGATTCCTAAGAAATAAAACTAGTAATTGACAATGTATTTTGAGTCTTTTTGTTTGTCTCTTATACTTTTATTGACCTTACACACCTTACAACCCTGTCGGTATTTGACTGATTTATATTTTATGGCCTCGAACACTAGTGCCTAGTTAGGACACTAGCACCTAGTTTGAACACTAGCTCCTGGTACTCCTGTCCCTCTTGGGCACTCCTAACCCTTTATATCCTTTTCTCACTCTTTTGGGTCTCTTTTATCTTTTAGGCATCTTTTACACTTTTGGGTTGGCCTTCCAATTGTCAATTACAAAATTCAAACAAGAGAATCATATATATACATAGTTATAGCTCTCAAATAAGGGGGATAAACACTAACATTATCTACTATCACCTAAGCTTGCATTCAAAGGAACAAGAGTATCACAAAGCATCCATCTAGCACATTCACTCAAGGGATAAGGGCTACATCACTCTGCATACAAAACATAGGAGGGGAAGTTTATTTTATTTCATCTCACACATTCTATATATTTGCTACATTCTAGATCTAGCCTACTATCATTGTGAAACTTGCACAAGGGCATCCTAGGAATAATTACACACACTTAGACACAAAACTACATGGATTCTGAAATGTAGTGCAATGCTTGGCACTAAGTTCACTCTTCGGGTGACCATTGGGGTCAATCCGACTCCACATACTACATCTTTATTTTTAGGATTTGATGTGGTTTGTGAGTATGTGTAGCTAGACATCTGTTTCACATGTTACATGTAAAATCAATGACATTAAAGTGAAACCAGAGCAAAAAAAAGGATCAACAGTGAAGTTCCTCTTGTACATAAAAGATCATAACCTAAGCATCTAGGTAGACACTAGCACCCGAGCGCTCCCGTCCTCCCATGGGTGCTCCTTTCTTGCAAAATTCTAAGTTACTGAGAACATGCGGTGATACCTAATGACACTCTTCTCATTCTTCTTCAAAATTTCCTCGTTTAGAACACTTCCGATCACTCGAAAATCAACTAAGTCACCCTTTCTCTCTCTTGCTTAGGGTTTCATATTATTGCATACTTGTTGCTTGTCCATTTACTTTATTTTATCATTTATATATCATTCATTCCAATAGTCACACTAAAATAAATATTTAATTCTTTATATTAAATCATTTGGCGAACCCGCTCTCTCGAACCCTACCTTTCTTCTAGGAATTGTTTTGATTCTTCTCCCATGGTTGAAACTTATGAACCATTTACCGATGAAGATCTTTATGATCTCCAAACCCATATTTTTGAACATCCTCAAGACTTAGATATTATTGATTTATGAAGCTCAATTAGTTCAAATTAGCATGCTATATTAAACTTGTAGGAAAGCATAATGAATCGACATCGATTATGGAGGGACAGACATCGAGTCACCTATGACCGACATCGGTCAAAAAAGGAGGAACTCGACATCGAGTTAGGGCTAACCGACATCGGTTACACTGTGAGGGAGTGTTTTATTTAACTCTCGGGAATTAAATCTAAATTTAGTATTAAAGCAGATCTATTGATTGTAATTGCATGGGTGAGTGCCCTAATTTTTTATATGCCTATATAAGCATGAAATATAGGGTTTAGAAGTGTGCATTAATGATTATTGTGAGAATAATTGAGAGAGAGAGAGAGAATTATTGAAAAATAAGGAGAAACTTGAGAAAAATAAAGTACTATACATCTTAGAGGTGTGGAAGATTATAGATCTTGTAGATATTCAATTGTATATCTTCTGAAATCTTTGGATAATAGATTGTCTTGTTTCTTGGTGGATGTATCCCATATTGGGTGAACCATATTAAATTTGGTGTTGATTTATATCTCTTGTTTTGTATATTTATTCGGTAGAAGATCGCTTTTATTATATGTATGCTTAAATATGATATATAATATGTACAACCTTGTGCCAACCCCAACAACTGGTATCAAAGCTTTGTTTGAGGGTTTTATGTGTTGAAAAATTTAATCACAGAGGATTTTCTAATTGAGTGAGAGCTACAACAATGGTAGAAGAAAATAAATACAAGGTAGAGAAGTATGACGATTGAAATGATCAATTATGGAAGATACAGATTGAGGATTATTTGTATTAAAGAGATTTGTACTTACTGTTGGATGAAAATTCTAGACCTACTAAGATGATTGATGAAGAATGAAAGACTCTTGACAGAAAGGATTTGGGATCTATAAGATTGATCCTAGTAGTATCCATGGCTTACAATATTACAGAAGTGACTTCTACGGTAGAGTTAATAAAATATCTTGCTAATTTATATGAAAAACCTAGTGCTTCAAATAAAGTTTATTTGATGAATAAACTATTTAGTTCTACGATGCAAGAAGATAGATTTGCATCAAGTCATTTGAATGATTTCTTATCTATTGTAAATTAGTTAAAATCAGTTGATATTCTATTTGATGATGAAGTGAAAGCACTTTTATTCTTATGTTCTTTGCATGATAGTTGGGATAACTTGGTAATGATTGTTAGTAATATAACATCTGCTAATAATATTTTGAAGTTTGATGATGTGGTTAGTATAATCTTGAATGAAGAAATTCGTAGGAAAAGTATAGAGGAATCATCATTTGGGAATGCTTTGAATGTAGAAAGAAGAGACAGTAGAAGGAGAGATCCAAGAGTAAGAATAATGGAAAATAAAAGTCAAGGGATGACAGATCTAAATCCAGAGGTAAGGGAATTACCTGTTGGAAATATGGAAAGAGAGGACATGCAAATAAATATTTTGGTCAAAGCATAAAGAAAAACAACACCCAAATAAAGAAGCAAATATTACATCAGAGGTAATGCAAGATGCTCTTATTTTTTCTTTGGATAATAGAATAGAATCATGGGTTTTAGATTCATGAGATTCTTTCCATGCAACCTCTAATAAGGGTTATTTCAGAAATTATGTCCAAGGCAATTTTGGGCATGTTTATTTGGGTGATGATAATCCTTGCAGTATTAATGGCAAAGGGAAGTTCATTTGAAACTGAGAATGAAAATACATGGATATTGAAAGATGTGAGGCACATGCCAAGCTTTAAGAGGAATATTATTTCTGTAGGGAAACTAGGTGAAGCTGGTTGCATGGTTACATTCACAACAAACTCTTGAAAAGTCACCAAGGGTGCTTTTGTTGTGATAAGAGGTAAGAAGGTAGGAATGTTATATTTATCTACTTGTGTTATTGATTCATTTTCTCGTGTTATCTACTTCAGATTCAGATGCATGCATGTGACATAATCGATTGGGCCATATGAGTCAAAAAAGAATGTAGATCTTAAAGGCTAAGGGTAAGTTATCAAATTTGAAAGATTTAGATATTGATTTCTATGTGCATTGTGTTTTGGAAAGTAAAAGAGGGTGATATTTCTCAAAGTTAGGGAAACTAAGGAGTAGAAATTGGAGCTTGTACACTCAAATGTATGGGGAATAGCCCAAGTAGATTCTCATGGAGGATACCCGTATTATGTTACTTTAATTGATGATGCTACAAGAAAGGAATGGGCTTATTTTATTAAACGTAAATCAGATGTATTTGATACTTTTAAAAGATGGAAAGCCTTTGTTGAGAATGAATCAAATTCAAAGTTAAAGTTATTTAGATCGATAATGGTGGTGAATATTGTAGCAAGACTTTCAATGATTATTGTTCAGTGAATGGAATAGATAGAGAAAGGAAGGTTCCAAGAATACAACAAGAGAATGGTGTTGCAGAAAGAATGAACATGATAATCATAGAATGTGCTAGAAGTATGAGGATACATGTTGGATTGCCCTTGTAGTTTGGCGTGAAGTAAGCAATTGATACACCAATTTATTTGATTAACCGTGGGCCTTCAAGTTCACTAGATGGAGTAATACTAGAGGAAGCTTGGTGGAAAAGAGGTAGACCGTTCTTTTCTTAAAGTTTTTGGTTGAGAAGCTTTTGTGCATATTGATAGGAAAATAGGAAAAAGTTGGATGCAAAATCCAAGAGATGCACGTTCATTGGTTATGGATATAGTGATTTGATTCCATGTTTTGGATTTAGAGAATTATTAAATGATTAGGAGTCGTGACATTGAATGAAATGAAAAGAGAATGTACATGGATCAAATTTTGGTACCCAAGGACAAACTGATTAAGAAATTTGTGAATGAAAATGAACTATTGGATTCAAAAGCAATATTGACAGGTTACACAAGAATGGTGGTGTTAGTTGACCCCCATTGACATTGGTTAGTTAAAGCGAGACCGATTCTTACAGTAAGAACCAAACTAACATCGAGTTAATAGAACTAACGTCGGCTATAGGTGATGGCGTAAATCACTATTAGAATTAGAAACAAATGTCCATGAGGTCCATAATGAGCCTCCGGTACCCCAAAGTTTTTTGATAAGTTCATAAAGGGTAAGTAAAACTCAGAAATATTTACACCTCTATCTTATTTATTATTAACTAATAACGGTGAATCGGAAAGTTTTGAAGAAGTAATGTAGGATAAGACCCATGTGCAGTATGAACATGGCATGGATGAGGACATGGAATCCTTGGAACAAAACCAGACTTGGGATTTGGTTAAGTTGCCAATAGGTAAGAGGACATTGTAGAACAAGTGGGTTTATAAGATCAAGGAAGAAGAGGGTGGACAAAAAAGATACAAGGAAAGGCTTGTAGTAAAGGGATTTACATAGAAAATAGGTATTGAATTTGGTGAAATATTTTCTCCTATTGTTAAAATGAATTCCATACGTATTGTGTTGAGTATAGTTGTAGTACATGATTTGCATTTAGAGAAACTAGATGTGAAGACAACTTTCCTTCATGGTGATTTGGATAAAGAGATATTTATGCAAAGAATTGCTTGGGTATGAAGTCACGGGTAAGGAGAAATTAGTGTGAAGGTTGAAAAAGAGTCTATATGGGCTCAAAAATCTCCAAGGAAATGGTACATGAGGTTTGAGAGTTTCATTCATAAGCATGGTTATTTGAGATGTGAAATCGACCATTGTGTTTATTTCAAGAAGCTTGAAAATGAGATTTATATTATTTTGTTATTGTATGTGGATGATATGCTTATTGTAAGATCTAGTACGTAGGACATTGGTGATCTTAAAGGAAAGCTAGCTCACACATTTGCTATGAAGGATTTGGGAGCTGTAAAAATAATCCTTGGCATGCAAATACATAGAGATAGGAAGAACAAAAATTGTATTTGTCTCAAGAGGCTTATATCAATTAGGTGTTGGAAATGTTTAATATGAAAGATTCAAAACCTGTAAGTACACCTATGGAAGGACACTTCAAATTGAGAAAAGACCAAAGTGTTCTTCATCGATGAGGAGGTCAAATACATAACATGAGTACTAGATGATTCAAAAGTTGGGAGTCTCATGTATGATATGGTTTGTACTAGACCAAAAATTGCATAGCAGTAGGAGTTGTGAGTAGATTTATGGCCAATCTAGGTAAAGAGCATTAGAAAGAAGTCCAATGGATACTCAGGTATTTGATAGGGACATCTAGCATGCAATTATGCTATGGAGGTTCGAGATATTTCTTTATGTGGCTATGTTGATTTGAGATATGGCTAGAGATCTGGATGGTAGAAGGAGCACTACTGGATATATTTTCACAATAGGTGGGACGACAGTTAGCTGGATATCGAGATTATAGAAGGTTGTGGCTTTGTCTACTATAGAGGCAAAGTATGTTGCAACTACAAAGGCTAGCAAAGAGATGATATGGATGAGCATGTTCATGGAAGAGTTTGGAAAGGAGAAAGATGATTACAAATTGTTCAGTGACAATCAAAGTGCAATTCATTTGGCAAAGAACTTAGAGTTTCATTTTAGAACAAAACACATACAGTTGAGGTATCACTTCATACGACATGTATTAGAGGATGGGAAACTGAAAATGGAGAAGATTCATATGAGTGAAAACCCTATGGATATGCTAATGAAGTAATTAGTAAAAAAAGAAAAGTTGGAGCTACACTTCACTTCTTTTGGTCTTCAAGTTTAAGAGTTGAAGAGGAAGAAACAAAGCTAAGGAAAGGATCCAAGAATGACATTATACAGGTATAGTGCAGTAATTTATCTCCAAGTGGGAGATTGTTGAGTTGTGGAGCTCAATTACTTCAAATTAGCATGTTATATTAAACTTACAGAAAGCACAGTAACCAACATCGGTTATGGAGGGACCGACATCAGTCACCTATGACTGACATCAGTCAAGAAAGGAGGAACCAACATCGGTTAGGGCTAACTGGCGTTGGTTACTGTCGTAAGGGAGTGTTTTATTTAACTCTCAGGAATTATATCTAAATTTAGTATTAAAGTAGATCTATTGATTGTAATTGCATGGCTAAGTGCCCTAAGTTTGTATATGCCTATATAAGCATGAAAGCTAGGGTTTAGAAATGTGTGTTAATGATTATTGTGAGAATAATTATGAGAGAGAGAATTTTTGAAAAATAAGAAGCTTGAGAGAAAGAAAGTACTATACATCTGAGAGGTGTGGAAGATTGTATATATTCAATTGAATATCTTCTGAAAGCTTTGGATAATAGATTGGCTTGTTTTTTGGTGGATGTAGCCCACACTGGGTGAACCATGTTAAATCTGGTGTTGATTTATATCTCTTGTTTTGTATAGTTATTTTGGTAGAATATCTGCTTTTATTGCATGTATGCTTATATATGATATATAATATCTACAACCTTGTGCTAACCCCAACAATTGGTATCAAAAATTTGTTTGGGGGTTTTATGAGTTGACATATTTACTTACAGAGGGTTTTCGATTGAGTGGGAGCTACAACAATGGTAGAATAAAACAAATACAAGGTAGAAAAGTTTAACGACCAAAATTATCAATTATGGAAGATGTAGATTGAGGATTATCTCGCATCAAAGAGATTTGTACTTACCGTTGGATGAAAAGTATAGACCTACTAAGATAAACTCAAAGAGATTTATACTTACCATTTGATCTCTTCTTATTCACCACTTGTGAGGTAGCCACTAACTAAGATGAGTTCAACCGGCTACTCTTGAATAATACTTCTCTTCCTATTATGACACAACCTCCTAATTCTACTCTTCCACCCACCTCCATTGTTCCTGTTTCTATGCCTACTCCTACCGATCATTTCACCCGCCTATTACTTCTCACACACGACAAGTCTCCTCTTCCAACACTCAAGACCTAGCTTCTTTATATCAAGATCTACAACTCCAAATCGCCAATTACAACAAGCTACTTCACATTCCTCTCCATCTTTAGATTCCTCACTACTCCTCCATATCTCTTTTGCACCCGATATATCCTCTTATCCACTTCCTCCTAAATTCATTGCACCTAAGCTCCCTATCTTCATGGCCATGGTAACCCTTATGAGAATCTTTAATATTTTCATGTGGAATGGGATGACCTTACATTACTAGCTAAATTATTTCCTAGAAGTTAACAAGATTACTTTGTGTTGGTTCTATGATCTGTAGACACCCTAAAAATACATACATATTTATACCCCTCTTCTATCCAATTAGAATTAATTCTATTTCGCCTTACAATACACCCATTTAGAATTAATTAAATTAATTCCATCATTCAAATATTCCCCTTTAGAATTAATTAAAATTAATTCTATTACCTAAGCTATATTCCTACCCTTTGGAATTAAATAATTTAATTATAACATGCCTTTGGAATTAATTAAATTAATTCCTACACCCTCTACCTAATATAATTAAACATTTATTTATTTAAATGGTTAATTATCTCCTCACAATTAAATTATTTAAATTAATTTAATTCTACCATTTTTTAGAATTAATTAAATTAATTCCTAAGACCTTCTATTAATATAATTAAACATTATTTATTTAAATGGTTAATTATCTCATCACAATTAAATACTAATTAAATTTAGTTATTTAATTCCACCTATTTGATAATAACCACTTGGACTTCACATCCTCATCTTAGTTAAGCGCACTTCTAGAATTCTCGAAAGGTGGGGGCAATTTTTTTATTGGAGGTAAAAAAGGGTTGAGGGGACCCTACCCCATAAAAAGTATTACCAGATCATTACAAAGAGGCCAAGGGATTTACCATTGAAGCCCAACCAAAATCCAAAAGCATCGTGAACCAAATAGCTAAGAGAAACAACCACAAAACCAAGAAGTAAAATAACTAACAACAGAGAGACATAAGAACTAACAACAAACAACTATTAACTAACAATAGAAAACCATTATCCCATGTTTCTTCATCATTCTTTTATCATCTCCCCCATTGTATTCATATAACCATTCCATTCTTTGACAAGGGAGGCGATAGTAGATTTCCAATACTTGTAGTTAGGCTCAGGAATCTCCACTTTGGGGCCTTTTCCTTCATTTTTCTTTTTCCTTTGCAAGTTCCATAGAATGAATCATCTCTGCTAAGAGTTTGAGGTGGTGGATGGTGCTTTTAACATTGAGGAGGTGGACATCATGAATCAGAGAATGATTTCTTTCATCTTCAACATTTCCTTTTCCATCTCCAGGCTTCTTTCATTAGCATTTTTGAGTTGTTCACTAAGAACAATAGAAGATAACTTTTCCACTTTTTTAGTTAGTTCCTCGGACCCATGGACACCATACCGATCTTATGTTTATTAATATCAGTATCTAACTGTGATTCTCAAATTCCCGCATGAAGGCATGTGATTTGACTGCAGAGTCCTGGGTGGTAAACAATTCCTTTTGGGCAGTTTTAAGAGCATGTAGGATTTCAATGGCCTCCTTCGAGTTCTTTGAACGCTTTCCCTCAGAAGTATCTGGAGCTTTCTCGCTCTCCATCTCATCACTTTTCCCCTTTAATGACTTCTTTATCCTTACTGGAATCAGAATGGGTCGGGTTTCCTTCTTGGTTCTCGCTCGAGTCTAAGATAACCTCCACTTCTTCAACCGTCTTTGGTGCCTCCTCCACCCTGATTCACTTCTTGACTCCACCTTGAATCAAGTTGGATCTAGTTCTTTTTGCCACAGGTTTACCTGGTCAGATCCCCACTAAAACTTCCCTCCTTGGGCTCTGAACATTCAGCATTTGAAGCCCCAACTTTTACATTTTTCCTAAGAGGGGGTTCCTAACCCGACAAGTGATTTGATGAGGCCTTGGTGTAATGGTAAGGTGAAGGTACCTTTTCGACCATGGTAATAGATTTCAAGAGGAATTATACAAGAAGAAGGGGAAATTATAGGGCTTAGCATTACAAACATGGTTCAGCATAGGGAAGTGATATCCATATATCAATTTGTATCTCCCTTCTAAGGTAATGTAGGACATAATCAACTGAGCAATTTCTTCAAAAGGAGGGGGAAAATTGCCTCGAGCATAATCATTATGAGAGAGATAGTCACCCCTTACCTTGCATAAAGCATTTGATCTCCAGGTTGTAGTTTGACTTAGGTTTGTATATACATCTTCCTTCTAGAGCTAAACCCGTAACTTTGGCAATAAGCTTGGGGGTAATGGTGAAGGAGAAGTTACTGACCCAAACATGGCCTTCTTTCCGGGTTTTGCCATAGCTTCACTCAACTTTTCATCAAAGCCATCAAAGATGTTGAAGAAGGGTAACATTCTCACCTTTTCAAGTAGGATCTCAGCTTCTTTGGATATCTCTTGTCTCTTGCTAGGTTCTGTTCACACTAAGTCACCCCCATTCTTCTAAACTTGTTCTTCTTTCATTCGAGAATGGTTACCTTCCCCAATCTTATCGTCCCACTTCTAGAAATCAAAAAGATATGACTTGCCCTTGCTAAGATTTGAAAGGAGATTTTGCACGAGTTCGGGAATCATGAGAAAGTGATGTCACGAACTCTGAGGAATTATTGCCTCCTCATTTATAGGTGTATTATTAGGGATACCTTCCCTTTTCATGATTTCTTTAAATTTGGCTTGCATCTTATTAAGATCCTCGACCACCTTAAGACCCCTTGTGTCCACCCCCATATTGGCCATAAAATCAGCTAGAGTGTTTCCTTCACGATACACATGTTGAAAAGGATATAACCTCAAAAGAGCATAATAAAAGCTTAGTTTTATTGATTGAAGTCAACAAAATAAATAATAGGTTGAGATTTTCCTTTCAAACCAATTGATTTGTAGGTTGGGGGCAATTGATTTACACTTACAACCACATTTCCAAATGCAACTTCTATAATTAATTCCATTACTACCCCTAAATGCCCTGGAATTGCTGCAACCTCCTCCAATGCTATTTTTATCATATGCATTAAAAATTTTTATACCAACTTCCAACCACTTTTACCTCTATAAAATGTAGGCTTGTCTTATCCCAAATCCTCCTGAATTGTTTTGCAAGTAAACTTTGTCAATTTGCATTCTAAAGCTTTCCAAATGCTCGTAGCAATCTGCATCCCAAGTTTGGAGAACATTCAAGAGTATCCACATTCATTTACAAGGTTCAAAAATAAAGTTTCTATAACCTTACTGAGGTTTGCATTGAAGAATTATAGGGAGGTTTGCATTGTGTTTGTTTATCTTTCCATTACTGTGATTTTTCCTTGCTTACATTTTAGCGCGTCCGGTGGGACACCCCACATTTCTTTATTTCATTTTAGTTAGTCATTTTTTCATATAACTCTTTCTTTATATTTATTGTTCTTATTTAACCTTGATATCAAAATTTTATCTTCTCAGGAGAAGTACATAAGTAAAAAAAAAAAAAAAAATTGTCAGGCCGTTTTTCTCATGTTCAAATTTTTCATTGAGAGTGTTACTATAACCCATCTTCTGGAAGCCATAAATTTTTCTCCCAAACTCAAAATGGATTCATTTTTTTACGGAAAGGTATTGAAAAGATCTATGCAATGGAAAAAGAAATTTTTATTTTGACTTATAGAAAATTTATGGTTTCATTTCTCCTAACACTTGTCTTTTTTTAAAAAAAAATTGTAGTTTTTTAAAACTTTAATTTGTTCTTTTTTAACATAACAACCTCACGCGTATGCTCTTTCAAAGTGATCTTGGAAATCAGAAATGTGATTATTTCTATTTGTTTTGGGAATTAACCTTTCATATGTTTTTTTAATCAAAGCTTGTTTTATGTGTATGCTCTTTCCTCGCGCTTTTTAAAGTGATCTTAGAAATCAAAATCGTAAACTTGCTTCTATTGTCTTGTCCTCTACCTACCTCAAGTGAACTTTATAATCCTCAATTTCAGAACCCACTCTCATGAAGATTGAAAAAAAAACTTAAAAACTACTAACTACAGGTTTCCAAATGGTGTACAACCAAACCACATTAAGTTCAAAGATAAGAAAAAACACCACATTCAAAACATTGTATATGCAAGTTTCAAGTAATGGCTATGAATCATCCACTTTGAACTGGGAGAAGTGCCCTTTGACATAAGCCTTAAGACAATAAGAATGATGATCCCAAGAACCCCAAAGTATTCCATGTAAGAGGGAACCTTGTGGACGAAATGGAGAAAATTTTATCCTACCTGATTAGTAAAGCCTTATGAGTTAGAGTCATGGATATCCAATAGTGACGACCCCAATGCAATTCATTATGAGCAAGATCTTTGCTCAGGGTTTCAAAGGGGGTAAATTAAAGTGACAGCATTAACAATAATGTCACTCTCACTTGGATATACTACTAACACCTAGTTGAGAGAGCTTGGGAAGCCATGTCTTGTCCAAGCAAATCTAAGGTAGAGGCCAAAACTTTCACTACATCATTTTTCATTTTTCTCACGTGTTACACACTTGTGTTTCACTTTTTCATTCATGTTTTCTCTCTCATCCACCTTGTCACTTTGTAAATGTGTCTAAGTCTTGGGTTATGGACATCCATATCCACACTCAAGAACTTTCATTTTCATCTAAGTCTTGACAACGTGATACTCACTTTATCACATCACACTCAAGCACCCTCTTGATCATCTTGGTCTTTCATTGTTGTAAGTATTAAGTTGAATGTTATCTTGTTGAGCTCTAATCCCTCTTCACTATTACATCGTTGCATTTCACATTCATTTTGTGGACTTGTCAACTTTTTCACAATCTTCCTCTCACCACATTACGTCATTGCATTACACATTCACTTTGTTGAATTGACGACATTCTTCTATCTCACTTCCATCACTCTTACGCGCGTTGCATTCCACATCCACTTTGTTGAGTTACAATGCATTCCATTTTTCTCCTATCACCTTACGTTGTCATACTTCACAATTATTTTTTTACATTTTTGACATCCTCATTATTTCTTCACTTCTCTCTTTAAAGCATCCACTTTGCTTTGATTTGAGATCACTAATTCATCACTTCCCCTTTGTCTCTTATCTCCACTTTTGTGAGATTTGGACCTTCTCATCATCATTACTTCATTCCTTGTGACGACATTCACTTTGTCATTTTTTTGTCATCACTTTCCTTTGTTGTGTGTCCTCTTTCAACATACTTTTGTTAAGAGTAACCCTCTTTCATCGTCTTCTTAAGTCTTCTCTTTTAACACACTTTTTGTTAAGAGTTGACATTTTTCATCCACTTCATAAGTCTTCCCTTTTAACATACACCTTGTTAAAAGATGAGAAACCTCATCACGTTTCCTAAATCTCTTCCCTTAACACATTTTTATTAAGAGTTGAGCGTCTTCCATTGTGTTTTAAGTCTCCTCTTGTGGCACTTACATTGTCGCAAGTTGAGCACGCTAACCTTTCATATCTTCTCTCTTTATGTTCACATTTGTAAAGTTTCGTGAAGCCATTTAATTCCTCCCTCATATTTATTAACACTGATTTTGTTAAGAATCATCTAAACTAACATTTCACTCCATCTTCCACCTTAACATCATTCATTTTGTTAAGTGTTGCAAAGTCCACCTTCTTCGTCACTCTTATCACTCATTTTGATTAGAGTTGATCGCATTTACACTTCAATCTCTCTTCCACCTTAACATCATTCCTTTTGTTAAGTGTTGCTAAGTCCCTTTTTTCGTTTATCTTAACACTCATAGTGTTAAGAGTTAACCTTTTCACATCTTGTCGTCACTCTCATCATTCATTTGTTAAGAGTTGATTGCGTCCACCTCGTCAAGTCTCTTCCTTCTTAACATTCATTTTTGTTAATGAGTAGAGCACATTTAACTTCATATAGTCCCTTTCCTCTTAACTCTCATTTTGATTAAGAGTCGGAAATCAACTAACCATCTTTGCTTCTTCCCTCTTAGCACTCATTTCACTAAGGGTCGATATTTTTCATCTTCTTCCCTCTTCCATATTAGCCAAAACTTTGCTAAAGGTTGAGTTTCCCATCACATCTTCTTCTTGTTCTTCCCCTCTTTCAAAAATGGTGGGAACACGACATCAAGACTATAGTCCTTTGCAATGGGAGGAAAGAAATCCTTTCCATATTAGCTTAGACGAAGAAGATGAAGACCAACTTAAAAATCCTTTTATAGACGCCACTTTATGGAAAAACAAAGACCGATTACTTCTTTGTCTCCTTGTAATGGGAGTGAAATTTCCATCATAATTTGATAAGGATGCATTGAAATCCTTAAAGGGACAACCTACATCCATAAAGGGTCCACAACCTGAGTCAAATAAACATGACGACAAAGGACCAAGTGAAAAAATGCCAATGATAAAGGAAAATCTATTGCTTTCCCCTCTAATGCCAATAAAGCCTTGCTTGATAAAATTAATGCAATGGTGAAACAAGTCGCTCACCTATCCTACATAGTCACTAACAATGATACCAAAGGTATCAAACACATGAAAAAAGTGATGACACATTCAAACATCATTCTAAGACCAATAATGAGAACAAAAAACATACGAATGATAAATCACCATTCATCCCACAAACTAATTCACCATTTGCTCAAGAGTGGAAAATGATGAAGGAAACCATTTTAGGTATGCAAAAATAATGTAAACAATTCAACTTTGATGAATTGTGTCCATACCCTTTCAACATGGAAATCTTATGCATACCCTTCCCACGCTCTTTCGAGATGCCCAAATTTGAAAAATACAAGGGAAAAATCGATCCTAGAGAGCATGTCAAGGAATTTTTCATGGCATGTCAAGAGGTGGCTTACAAAAATATCTTTCTTTTGCACCTCTTTCCTAAGAGTCTAGGTGGACAAGCTTTGGAATGGTTCTTGCACCTTCCAAAGGGATCTATCTCTACCTTTGCAGACCTTTAGAGAATTTTTTCAAACAATTTTATTTCAACCTTGACTCTGAAATCACCATGATGGATTTGTGAAATGTTAAACAATGAAAACGAGATATTTGCACACTTCTTACAACGTTGGCGTGGAATTGCAAGTCGGTTCCCATGTTATCTCCCTGAGAAATAAATGGTTAACATCTTCATCCCTAACCTTAACAACGAGTTATCCTTTCATATGCAGATGCACTACCTCAACAACTTTGAAGAAGTTATCAGAAAGGGAACCCAAATCAAAAAGTCCCTCATTTATAAAGGCTTGATAAAGCCTCATTATAAAGAGAATGGGCACAATCATAATCATAATAATAATAACTCTAGTCCTTCTCACGATAAATCTAGGTACATCAACCGTAACCGTATTATTGTCAATGCTAGTATCATGGATAATTATAGTATGCCCAACATACATGACCAATCAATAAAAAATCCAATCATACAACCTAGCGAAGACACTACACCATGCAAATTTAAATGTAAGTTTACACCCCTCGGAAAAAGTCTCTCTAGTGTCTTTCATCAACTCAAAGTGGCTGGGATGATAAAATATCCCCTTACAAGACCTTGGATTAAAGGATAACCTAAGCCATATTGGTATAAACCTCATGCATATTGTGATTTTCATTGCATTGATGGCCACTCAACCGATAAATGTGCACGTTTTAAGAACTATGTCCAAGACTTAATCGATGATGAAGAGATCTTTGTAGAGCTTGACAATGAAGCTCTCATAACCGACGACATGTCAATTTCCACTTCTACTAAAGAGTTGATTTTTTCCCCACTTCTGTACATACTAACATTTAACGAGATCATGACAAAATTCAATTATCTCTCCCTTCCAACCAATCTATTTCTTCTACATATTTTCTTCCTTTAGTCCAAACAAACATTGAACTTGTTTTAGACAATCTTCTAACACCTAATGAGAGATTGAATTTTCTCCAAGAGTATCTTTTAACCCTTGACAATACCGAATAGGGTCCATCATTAAGCACATTTGAGATTGATTCCATTCTTCCCGTTTTGGCGAAAACGCAACCTTCTATGTCCATTATACCTCACATGAGAAATCTTATAGGCATGTCATCAATGATGCTTCTTCTTTAAGACATCTACATGTGTACATTCTTCGAGGTGCGTATACCCAAGAATATACTTATTCAACCATTTCAAGCTTTAATTGCAAATCTTTCGTCAAATCAACTAGCTTACAACCTAGAAGGAGCAACGTTGACCATCTCCTTTCTACGACATCTAAGGAACCCTAGGTATACATCTAGAGATCCATCCTTCTTTCCTCACACTCTTTCACTCATAGGTGAATATGCATCTCAACATATTCCCCACATCGACAATATTCTTCTAACATCACATATGTCTCTTGATCTCATCGAAGACTTATCTCATCACACATCCTTTGACTTGGAATCTGTCCACCCAAGTCTTATAATTCAGGATTCATTGAATTATTTGATGTTAGGTTGTGGAGCCTATTTTCATGTGAGAAAGTGTTGAAGACTATACACTAAAGTACTCGTACACTATCCAAAGTTGTCTCCTTGGTTAAAACATGCCCGATCAATCGAGAAACATGATTTTCTCATATGGGTGGGATTTTGACCCATAGGTTTATGGGACGGTTTTGGACCATGGTTTTAATACCCACAGTTTTGTAAAACTGCTTAAGCAATTGTCTACTTATATGGTTTTATGCATATGGTATGGATAATGTAACATTACAGATGTGTTTTGAATTTGGGTGTGAATTCTGTAGAGTTTGTTGAGAATAGCTCCAAACAGATTTGGGTATTGTATTGAGAGAGTGGTGGTTTGTAATAAAATTTTAGTAAGTGATACTTGATGGACGTAGCCCAAATTGGGTGAACCACATTAAATACTCTCTTTGTGTTGTGTTATTTTATCCTGCACTTTTATTTAAGATCTGTAATATTTTCTCGCATATTAGTTTTCTACATGTTGCAATTTCGTGAGGGATTATAACGCATATTTTATCCCTTATTTCCTAACAACAATTGGTATCGAGCTTGGTTTGGTTTGCTGAAGTTTTGAATCATATGGAAAGTTTTATGTTGAGTGGGAGCTATGACAGATGATGGAAGATCTAGGGTTGATAAATTCAACGGGAAAAAATTCAGTCTTTGGAAGATGCAAATGGAAGATTACCTTTATTAGAAGGATCTTTATATTCTACTTTGTCTGAGAAGGTGAACAAACCCTCGAGTATGAAGGGTGTGGAATGGGATTTTCTAGATAGGAAGGCACTTAGGACAATCTAGCTGTGTCTTACATCTTCGGTATTATTTAATGTTTCAAAGGAAAAGAATACAAAAGAAATGATAGATGCACTAGGAAATTGTATGAAAACCCTCTGCCTCTAATAAGATATTTTTAAGGAAAAAGTTGTTTAATATGAAGATGTCTGAGAATGGTTTAGTAGCAGATCATTTAAATGATTTTAATACGGTTGTAAATATGCTAGCTTTGGTTATAATAGAATTTTATGAAGAAGTTAGGGATTTATTAGTTCGTGCTCTTTACCTAAGAGTTGGAATAGCTCAGTAATGGCGGTAAGCAACTTAGTTCCATCTAACTCAAAGTTGAATTTTTAGGATGTTGTAGGGGTGATTCTAAGTGAGGAAATGTGAAGAAAAAGATCCGGTGAATCTTCTACTTTAGGGAATGCTTTGACAAAGTGGAAACTAGAGGGAGACAAGAATAGAGGAAGCCATGGAAAATTAAAGGAACGGAAAAAGTCAAAATCCAAAAGCAAGAGATAAGTAATTGGCATTGTGAAAAGTTTGGGCATGCAAAGAAGGACTGTTGGGAGCTTTGAGACAAGAAGAAACAACATAAAGAAAACAAGGAGGCAAATGTGGCAACGAGTAATGTATGTTAGGATGTTTTGATTCTTTCTTTACACAATATTATTGAATCGTGGGTTTTAGATTCAGGGGCTTCTTTCCATGCTACTCCACATAGGCATTATTTTGTTGGTTATGTTCAAAGAGATTTTGGGCATGTTTTTCTTGGTGATGATGATCCTTGCAACATAGTTAGAAAAGGTTCTGTTTAGGTTAAGGTGTAGAATGGGAATACTTGGCTATTGAAGGATGTCAGACATGTGCCTACATTAAAGATGAAATTTGATATCGGCGGGGTAGTTGTTATATTATAGGAAGTGATGGTTATTCAATTTTATTGTCTACCCCAATATATATATTATATTTCTCACTCAATTTTTTTAATATCTTTGAAAGGAAGGTTACCAAGGGTGCTCTTGGTGGTAAGATGGTGTAAGAAGGTTGGAACCTTGTATTTACCAATTATAACACTAATGTTTGTAATCTTATGGCTCCTTTTGCAATTTTAAGTAGATACAACATTGTGGCACTATAAAAGGCTTCGCCCATATCTCTAACCTCATATGAGCCATAAGGGCATGGAGATCATAAAAAGATATTTTTCATTAAGATATATATCGGCGGGGTAGTTGGGAAGTGATGGTTATACTTGGATATTTATATCAGATTATTGAAGGTTACCAAGGGTGCTCTTGTGGGTAAGAAGTAATAGGTTTGGAGTTCTCGAAGAGGACTTGTATTTATATATGGGAAATGTTTGTAAAGCAGTAAGGTTTCTCAAGGTTGGAGCTACAAAGAAAGAGAGTAAGTTAGAGCTGGTGCACTTTATGAAAGAGATGTGTGGGCACTTTGTGCTGGCTCTGTATCATCTCTTGGGGGTTCAAGTTATTATGTTACTTTTATTGATGATACAACAAGGAAAGTTTGGGTTTATTATCTTAGAAACAAATCTGATGTATTTGACACTTTTTTAAAATGGAAAGCCTTGGTAGAGAATGAAATAAGTCTTAAGCTAAAATGTCTCAGGTCGATAATGGAGGGGAGTGTTACAACAATGAATTTGATGATTATTATTCTAAGAATGGAATCCACAGGAAAAATATGGTTCCAGGAACTCTGCAGTAGAATGGGGTGTCAGAAAGGATGAATGAAACAATAATGGAACATGTTAGGAGCATGAGGTTACATGTAGGACTGCCTCTTTCTTTTTGGGTAGAAGTGGTGGGCACATCTGTGTACTTGATAAACAGAGGACCCTCAAGTGCCTTTGATGGAGGCATAACCGAGGAGGCTTGGTATGGTAAGAAAGTTGATTATTCATTTCTTGGAGTCTTTGAATGTGAGGTGTTTGTTCATATAGACATGGATGATAGGACCAAGCTAGAGGCTAAATCAAAAATGTACTTTCATTAGTTATGGTGGTGATGAATTTGGATATAATTGTTGGAGTATTAAGGACAAGAAAATCATTCAATCTAGGGATGTGGTCTTTAATGAGAAAGTCATGTATAAACAATAAAGCGGGAAAACAAGGAAGACTCCAAGAAATAATATGTAGTGAGGATCTTCCGGATGGAAAAGTGACACATGAATCAGTTCAGAACCTCCTCAACAAGAACCCCAAACTCCTTTATTAAGGAGGCCTTCTAGGGTAAGAAGAGAACCTAATTTTTTTTCTCCTTCTCTTTATTATTTATTACTCACCGATAGTGGAGAGCCAAAGAGATTTGATAAAGCAATGCAGGTAGATGCCATGAAGAAGTGGGAGCAAGCCATAGATGAGGAACATCGGGCTCTCATGGAGAACAGGACATGGGATTTGGTGAAGCTACCCAGAGGAAAAAGAGCATTACTGAGAATAAGTGGGTGTTTAGAGTCAAAGAGGAAGAAGGAGGCAAGAAAAGATACAAGGCCCGATTGGTGGTCAAGGGGTTTACATAGAAAAAAAGTATAGATTTTGATCATATTTTTTTCTCGTAGTAAAAATGATTTCTACTAGAATTGATCTTGGAATAGTTACAACAAAAGACTTGCACTTAGAGTAGCTTGATGTAAAAATTGCATTTCTCCATGATGATTTGGAGGAGGAACTATATATGTAGCAACCAGAGGGCTATGAAGTCAAAGGTAAAGAGGAGATGGTGTGCAAACTGAAAAAGAGCTTTTATGGATTGAAACAAGCTCCACGTCAATGGTATAATAAATTTGATAGCTTCATGATGGAGTAAGGTTATATTAGATGTCATTCGAACATTGTGTGTACAAAGAAATTTGAGGATGGCAAGTTATATTATCCTATGTCTCGTATGTGGATGACATGTTGGTTGTAGGTAAAAATATGAAGGAAATAAAAGTACTCAAGAAGCAGCTAAGTGAATCCTTTGCTATGAAGGATTTGGGGGAAGCCAAATAAATCCTTGGTATGAGGATATCTTAGGATATGAAGGAAAGAAAGATGACTTTATCTTAGGAAGAATACATTAAGAAGGTCTTGGAGAGGTTTAATATGCTTTGGATGCTAAACAGGTTGGGACTCCTTTGGTGAGTGCCATTTCAAGTTAACAAAGGAGCAGTGTCCCAAGAAAGAGCAGGAGAGAAACTAGATGTCCAATGTACCTTACTCATCAGCGGTTGGTAGTTTGATGTATGCCATGGTGTGCACTAGGCCTGATATTGCCCATGCAGTGGGAGTGGTGAGTAGATTTATGAGTGATCCGGTAGAGACCACCGATAGGTAGTAAAGTAGATCCTTCGATATTTGAGAGGGACCATGGGGACATTTTTGTGCTACAAGAGATCGACACCACTTCGTGTGGTTATGTAGATTTAGATATGGCTGGAGATGTAGACATCAGGAGGAGCATGATAGGTTATGTTTACACCATAGGTGGGACAATAGTGAGTTGGATTTCACGGCTATAGAAGTTGGTGGATTTGTCAACCACAGAGGCTGAGTATGTTGTTGCCACAGAGGAAAGCAAAGAAATGATTTGGTTATAATAATTGCTTGAGGAGTTGGGGCATAATCAGGAGGAAGGAAAGCTACATAGTGATAGTCAGAGTGCTATACACCTAGCTAAGAACTCTGCTTTCCACTCTAGGACGAAGCATATACAATTAAGGTACCATTTCATCAGGACAAATTTGGAGGAAGAGAAGTTGAAGCTGGAGAAGATTCATACCAGTCAGAATCCTACAAACATGATGACCAAGGTGGTCACAAGGGAAAAACTAAAGCTGTGTTCAGCTTTGGTTGGTCTTCATAGAAACTAGTGAAGGGTTGAGAAGCTTTCTCAAAGGAAAACTAGTCTCCAAGTGGGAGATTGTTAGGTTGTAAAGCCTATTTTCATGTGAGAAAGTGTTGAAGATTATACACTAAGAGTACTGTACACTTTCCACTGTTGTCTCTCGATTTTTTTCGGCCTTAAAACGCGTGCATGATCAATCATGAAATGTGCTTTTCTCATATGGGCAGAATTTTTGACCCATAGGTTTATGGGACAGTTTTAGCCCATGGTTTTAATACCCATGGTTTTGTAAAACTGCTTAAGAAAATGTCTACTTATATGGTTTTATGCATATGGTAGGGATAATGTAACATTACAGATGTGTTTTGAATTCGGGTGTGAATTCTATAGAGTTTGTTGAGAATAGCTTCAAACAGATCTAGGTATTGTATTGAGAGAGCAATGGCTTGTAATAAAATATGAGCAAGTGATTTTTGGTGGACATAGCCCAAATTGGGTGAACCACATTAAATATTGTCTCTTTGTGTTGTGTTATTTGATTCGCACTTTTATGTAAGATTTGTAATATTTTCTACATATTAGTTTCTCTTGTTGTGATTCGTGAGGGATTATTCCACATATTTTATCCCTTATTTCCTAACATTTGATTCACTCCTTTGAATTGGACCTTTTTTGCGTAAGTCTCGTATTGCAGGACTTATCAAATCTTTGGATTTCCTCCTTTGACTTGGACTTTGTCCACCCAAGTATCATATTTTTGGACTTATCAAATCTTTCGATTCCCTCTCTTGACTTGGATTTCATCCGCACAAGTCTCGTATTTTAGGACCCTTAAAATTAAATAATCATGGAACTTTTTCTTAATGAGTCCAGTTCCAAACCTCATCCACCGAAATTCTAGAAAACTTAAAAAGCATAAAAAGAAAACAAAACTCCGTATTAAAGCATTGTTTGCCAATCGGAAATGACAAAGTGCATATAAATAATGTTAAGAATTCCATCTATTGGAAGATATTTTAATCATACCCTTATCGTATATTCGCCTTCTTCACCTATTACGACACATGTTAACCTTTTTCCTCTTGGGCATTGTGTGTCTCATTTTTGTCATGGTTCTTACCATTTTAGATCTTTTCACCTATGGTTTTGTCTTGAAGCTTACTGATGGCAACCCCTCCTTTCAAATAAACTCTTTCTTTAACTAAAATTACTAAAAATATTTACCCAGCCCTTTTTGACCGCCCATCTCAATCTACGGTGTTGAACCCTTACATCCTACTAGTCGCATGAGGCCGAGACTTCGAGGCAAAATGTTCCTTCCCAACAACCACACTATCAACATACAAGGAAAATTAAATCAATTTAAAAATACATTTTTTTTAAAATAAAATTAATACACCTTTCATCCTTCACAGTCTTTGGTGATAAGCCCATATTTCTTCTTGGCAAGATCATACTAGGAAAAAGAAATCCCTTACTCACCTACATTTTATCTTTGGTGTTGAGCCCTTTCCTTTTATTGATGGCATGGGGAAACATATAGAGGGTCCTTCACAAAAATAAAAAAATAACTAATAAAGCCTTTATGAAATCTAAATCAAAGTGCTTAATCAAAAACATCCCAAGAAGTAATTTAGTTGCTCGTGTTAAGAGACACACCAATTCCTTTACCGGATTTTTCCAATCAAGAGGCCATTAATGGATCCAAGTTGAGTCAAAACTTATAAAGTGGAATCATCTTATAATCGGTCAGATAATCTTGACTGGAGATGAGTTACATTTTTCTCACATGGATCATTGTTACACCTTGTGTCATTGCATCCATTATCTTCACTTCCATATCAATATTCACCTCATTTTCACATCCTTTTTGGCTCAAGGTGATGAGCCCTCGCATCTTCCTAGTTGTGTGGAGCCACAAGTGGAGTGAAACACTCTATCATTTTATCATCTACATTTTTCCAATGGAATGGAATTATTTTAACTATTTGCACCTTCTTCAAGTCAAGTAGTGTACCTTTTACCGAATGGTACAATTGCTATTAAATTAAAAAATGTCTCACAAAATAAAAAAACAATATAAAATTTTCCAAAACTTTAAAAATAGTTTCAAATTTTCATAATCAAAACATTCAAATAATGTTTGACCACCTTTCAATAACTAGATAACACAGTTTAACAATTTCACCATTTGATGACACTCCTCATGATCATTCTAGATCATCTTTTTACAATCATCTTTATTTCCCGTGGTGTATATCTATGCTCAAGGAAATCATTTACCCTTTCACAATATAAATTTTCTTGGGGCACATTTAGATTTTACATTTTAATCCATTACATATTAAACTTCTATAGGATTTGGCAAGAGTATCTAAGTATCACTCCACTCTTCAACATTATATTCATGTGTAAGTTGGTGTAGCTATGGGATGAAGCTTAGAACACTCAAGAAAGCTTAAAAGCTTTCCAAAATTCATCAATGAACCATCAAATTAGAGCTAAGCAAGAAAATATCTCTTCGCATGCATACATAAACTTGAAATAAACATTCAAACCCTAACATATATAGATATCTCTCTACTCCATGAAAGCTATAAAAGATGAAACTATTGAAGATGCTAATAATCAGTTATGCTTGTTTTAACATCAAGAATATTTAGAGTAGAGTCTCCCCATTGATGGCTACACAGCTAAATGGTTCTCTCTATTTGCCCAATGCTTTGAGTGAAAGATGCAATAGTAAAGAAAATAGCTAAAAGAACAATGAAAACTACTAAAATCTAGAAATGGCATAAGCTAGTCTAAAAATGGAGGAGTTTTCTTGACAAAAGGGGGAGGGGTATGCTTGTATTTATAGGTTTCCAATTCTAGGAGGAGGAAAGGGATGTTTTGGACCCATGTGGGACTAAGTTACAAAAAGGCCAAATTCAAGTGAAACTCAAATTAGAAAGGTGAAAATGACATTTGGAAAGCTAAGTCTCCTTTAGAAAGTCAACAAAGGTTTAATTATCCTCAAATAGGATAATTAATAGGATAATGACTTGTAGAAGCCATTTAGAAGGGTATTAGCATGATTTAGGGGTTTAGAAGAGGTTAGATAGGGTAATTCACTAGCATAGTGTAGTCAATTAGTAGGTATTGGGATAGTTAGTGCAATTTTAATAATAAAGTTGTGTAGACCAAATTATAGGTGTCTACATATGCCCCTCTTTGAGGTGGCATAAGTAACATCACTTAAAATAAAGTAGACAAGAAAACAACTAAAATTTTGAAGGGGTAGAAGAAAAATTAGTAAGTTGAATGGATGCCCCCTCGAGTGTCGATGGGGTGATAGAAGAACTCAATGGACAATCAAAAAGACAATGGAAGAAAGAATAGTGTGAAGAGAAGAAAGGGAATGGGAAAGGGATTGGATAGAGGAGAATAATGATAAAAAAGAGATATTGAGCTATCAAGTGAACCAATGCTTATAGTAAACAATAACATGTCATCATATTGCTAGGAATCTTCATCATTAGTCCTTATTAAAAATGTAAGCATACGACAAGGGTGTAAAATGAAAAAATAGCCATAACACGAATGGTGTCCATTGATAAACTACCAACTCCATGCATCATATGAAATTCAATGCAATACAAGAAGTAAACAACCTACCATAACAGAGAAATAAGTACACACACACATACTCAAACCAACAACATTTAATAAAGTTGCACAAATGTTTTTTATCAAGCTTTCGTTCCCAAATGTTTGTGACAAATGACAAGGGTAAATAGATATGCCTCAAGAAATGATATATGCAAGGTATTTTGATGAAGGACACGATGTCCAATGATAAATCATTATGCACAACAAAACAATACCGTGTAATTTATATGTGCCAAAATAGTACAGATGAAACAAGCAAGCTAGATTTGTTGATGGGAGGTAGATCTAAACAATCTTCAAGTCATTGTGAAGAAACAAGTGAAAACATCAACCATATATGATAAGAATACCATGGATGAGACACATATTTTAGCTACGTACCAGCGGTTTACTAATTTTTGTATTTTTTTGATGATTGTTTTGGTAAATATTATAATTTTTTGAAAATTTTGAATTTTTTCATTTTTATATTTTTTTGATCGGTTAGAAGAATTTAGAAAATAGGATATTGCCTAAAATCAAGAAAAAATGCCCCAGAGCGAAGAAACAAGCTTCGGGTAGCAAAAACATGCCTCGATGAGAAGAAAATGGGTCAAAAATGATTATTTAATAAAAATAATCATCACGACGGGTAATAGAGGAAGTTAGAATGATTATGGTGGTCAAAACATGCCCCAAGGGCATCATGGCGGGTTAAAATAGTTAAATACACCCATCCAGGGGTAAATAATCACGAATAGTTCATTTATTACCGAAGCTTTGTCGATTTTTACCGTGAATGATTTATGAGCTATGAGAGAGATGGCACGAGTTCAGAGGTGCACGAGGTGGGCTAACACCATTCGAGAGTACAACATGGAAATAAGAGGATGGGATGTTTGTGAGTACCTGATCCTTCTCAATTTTTGCATTTAATAACATTTATTAGGGTATTTAGGGAGTTGAAATCGTGTGCGTCTTCCTAGGAGCACGTGACCATTCACGGGGCATGCACATATCAAAATTATGTGTGTACACACACATATGTTAAGACATGTATGCACATGCGTAAGAATAAAAACATCATGTATACACCTTTAGCCGAGAAATGGGTGCATGCGAGCGCACACACAAAACCCCATGCTCATGCGGCATGAAGGGAAAACATGTGTAAGTCAGGTAGGTTAGTTAGGGGGGTGTGTGCAAACAAAAATATGGGTGTGCAGGTGTCCAAAATGGTGCACACACGCTAGAAAGGGTGCACATGTGCTGAAGAGAGGAATATTCATACTTAGAAGATGTTAGTTTGGTGACTAGGATAGTGTAGATGAATTTTGACTCTAATTTTTTAGAAGACAAGTAGAAGACATAAGAAAAATTAGTTTTAACAAGTGTCATGTTACTTTATAGAGATGATTATCATCACTACATGTGAGGGAGCAACATGGTCATCTACCAGCCATAGAGGTGAGCTTCCATCGATGTCATAGATAGATGATGGACATACTGCTGGAGGTGACTAGGTTAACCCACATAGCTAGGATGCAGTTGATCACTCTGGATCATGGGATACAAATTTAGTAGAGAGATGACACAGTGAGAGCCGGTGATTTCGGCCTCCCATTGGAGAAATGATAGTTACCTTGGAGGATGTTTGGTGTATTTGGCGTGTACCTATCAAGGGTAGCAACTCATTGAGTATATTAGTGTTATGGGGAGATTTTAGATTGCCTTATTGAGGTATTTGGATGTGATGATATACCTTTTGAGGTATGACAATTTATTTACACCGATGCATCACAGATCCGAGATTTCATCACATGTTGGTATATTTGATGGCTCTTATCAGTGGATTTTTACTCACTGACAAGACAAGTTCCTCATTTCCACTTGCCCTGATTGGTGTGATATGGGGTTTATTCTGAGGAAAGAGATAATTTTGGGGCTGATGCAACCTAACATTTATAATAGGACCTACATCTTATCACATACCATGGTCAGAAGACCGTGGGTCTAACCACGTTACTATAGATATGTGTGGGACCATGTAACGATTGGTTAAAGGTGTTCTTTAAGTTTGGGATCTGGAGGAGCCTTCAATCATGGGATGGGTCTCCATTAGAGATGATATCTGTGGGCATATGGCGATACTTATCATTATCGCAGGTAGTTTGATGACCTTATGTAACATATGATAGTGTGGAGGCCTTCCAACATTATCAGTGGGACGAGGATGGAGATGAGCTTAGCATAGCCATGGTTGAGAATTTTTGATTGGAAGTCGGGGCTATATTATAGATTTTACATGGTAGACCGATCGAGAGACAGTTTGGTGTAGTACAAGATGTACTCGGGTCCTAACATGTGGTATACATGTGCTGCACTCGAGAGATTTGATATGGGGCTACTATTTGATTAGATCATTAGCTTGAGCTAGTTTTGATGGGATGGTGCCATAGGTATGGGTCCCTTTGAGATAATTCATAGACCCTAGAGTTATGCGAGTATCCCCATGGTTTATTATAGTTTTACTACTTCACCTTACCATTCCACGTGGATAAATTTGGGATCAACTAAAATAGAGGTTAGGTTACCTCCGAGTAGTATAGTGATGATGAGGGTGATGGTGAAGATGATGATGGCGGGTTTGATGGCCCAAGTCATGATGTCATTTGGTGGTGGATAGGGTCCTCCACCCTTACAAGATATGACAAGGCAAGGGACAAAGGTAGATTCCTATTAAGCTCTCGGATCTGAGATTCCCCGAGTGGGCATACCAGTTGGTGTACATGTTTGTTTATAACAGTTTGGGTAGAAGTAGCACCACGGGGTCCTCCTCCGGAGGAGTACATAGTATGGGCAGTACATATCCTACCACATAGTCCAATGAGAGGTGGCGGAGGTAAATGTGATGGAGGATAGATAATTGTGTTACAACTAAGTTATAACATGTGCAGAGTTTTATTCATCTCAGGTGATGGTACGAGAGAGATTAGGCATTGTGTGTGGCATAGCCAGTAGTGTAGGTTGTCACCTTAGAGCAACACCGGGTGAGTCCTAGGTGAATCAGGGAGGTGAAGGATATGGTGCTACTTAGTTTCAATAGAACACCCTACCCCGAGCTCATGTAGATGGAATAGATTATGATCTAGCTATGCTCTGACTGTAACCTTGCCTTGGAAGCCCGTGGAGTTTGACTATTACTATAGAGAGGGACCGATTGGTGTCCAAGAGGATAGTAGGACAAGCTGATATTTCCCAAATTTTAGTAGAGGTGGCCTCATTTAGGCATCGATGGGGCCGTAGTGACACCACACATGTATCGCACCCTAGCAACAACCAATGACAGGATTCTTATTACAAGTCTCTATACTGGTGAGGCTGTCTCCTAGAGGGTTAGAGAGCACCCACTTATAGTCGAAATTGATGTATGCAAGATCAAAGCAACCATCGACACCATTTAGGTTAGTCTAGTAATGGCCAAGTCATCAGATAGGTCAAAAGGGCTCACATGGTATGGGCCCACCCTACAGCCACCTGTTCCCGATGAGGGATCAAGTCGGAGTATGACTTTTTCATGGGATGGATCTACAAATGTATGTATTTATGGTCTCTTATGAAGGCTTACTTTTTATTAGGATCATTTTTGATATCAAAAGTTCCTTAAACATCCTTAAATTTTATCCCTACAAAATATTTTTGAGATATTTCATCGATTTATGAGAATGTGACAAATGGACATTAGGAGCTTTTATGTGCAGTCAAAGGCTATATGAGAAAGTCAATATGGTCAACATGTCAATAGTGGACCAATAACACTATGATACGTGGCAAAAGGGCAATGGAAAAATTAGAGGTTGAGAGGCTTTCACCGCCGGTCTTGAGACGATCGTAAAATGGTATAGCATAAGACAATGGAAAAAGGGCTCAAATTTTTTCATGAAGGGGAGCTTGAGCCATTGTGAGGACTCATATATTGATCATCGATTGGTGGGCTCTCAAGCCACCACATGGCTTGCCATCATGATTGATTTTCCTATTAAGGATAAAAAATGAGCTATATTTTATGATTTGAGCTATTAGCCGAGTCATGTAAGGATCGAGTTATATTTTATCTTGGAAAGCTATCCACAGTGATCGAGATCAAAATTATTTTCGATGACGGTGGAGTTGAGATCATCTATATTGCATTATATTTTATGCCAACCTTTCCACATTACCTTGGCCGAAGCCACAAAGATCTCGGTTTATACATCCAACATCAACCAACTAGCTAAGTGCATACATGCCACATGTTAAGGTCAAAGTGGGTTGGCTTATCTAAGCCACAATATATGCAAGATCCACATAGTGATAAATGGCGGGGAAAACATAAAGGCCCATGTGTGGTGGATACCATGTGAAAGGAGGGTGGCTAAGGTTTTGGAAAACCTTGGCAAAACATAGGTCAATGTGGGAACTATCCTACTTAAACATGCAAGCCACCCACTATGGGAATATAATCCCATCTACATTTTTAGGTGATGACTTAGGGGATAATAGCCTTAAGATATATTATGGAGCATTATTTTAAGGGCCCTATTTTAATATAAATAGGGGCCCCCTTAATGTAAAGAGATGGTGCTTATTATTTCTTAAGCTTAATTGTGGGATTTAGTATTAGGGTAATTTTAATATAGTTTTGTGAACTATATTAAAATCCTAAAATTACTATATGCAAATATTATTTATTGGCCTATTATTTTTAGACAATAGTAGATGAAATATTTGTGATTGGGAGTATTCAAAACCAACCCAATAGGCCCATTGAGCCTGATATTTTTCACTTGTGATGCCTAGAATGGTTGAACGAGCGTGATATAGCTAGGGTTATAAGGATCTCTTTAGGGAAGCGTTGGGAAGGCCGATTTTGAAGGAGGTTGTGCAGAGAAGGTGAGAGGCATTTGAATGATCGGAAGTTCTTTGAAGGATTGGCGTATGGATAGGCAAGTGGAAATTCCATTAGGTTTTATTTTGAGAAATGTGACTTACAAATTTTTACTAGTGAAACGTTTCAAAGAAGGACGTAGGTGATTGCAAACCCATAATCAATCGTGTGTAATTTTCATTCATATTATTGTATTAATTTTTAAAATGATTACTTAAAAGGAGAAACTTGTCGGAAAATATAAAAAAGCCTATAGGGTTTGAGCTCAGTAGATAAAAACTCTCTTCATTTATTGTATCATTTTTTTGATGATGTATATTATGTATCCTCTCTTGATGAAGGAACTTCTTGATTTATACCCTTGATGACATATTTTGTATAGATGATGATGAAGGCTTTGAGAAAAATGCCCAGTGGAAGAATTGTGCCGATGATGTGTGTATATGTTTTGTATGGCTGCGTGCGCAAACATTATATGTGTGTGTGTGTGTTATTTTTTCCATGTATTTATATGACTTATGATGATGATTATGATTATGGATGATGATTATATCATTTATGTTGTATGATTTACTTGATGGATTTTGATGATGTATCATATGTTTTTATGATGTATGAGATAGCATTGTTTAGATGATATCATATGCTTTGATAAGATGTTTCACTACTTTACTTTATCATATTATTATGTATGAGGTAGTAATAGATGATAGAACTCTTTTTATGAGATACTATGTGATTGGAAACTATGTTTTTATTATGGATATTGGTGTGGGGGATAGATTTGTGATCATGCACAACCCCTCTTTCCCCATTGATGATACAATACATGATGATTAGCTTAGTATACATGCTTGATGTAAAATTATCATTTTTATTTGATATATGATGTATAGATGATGTTAGATGTGATGATATGGATGAAAGATGATAGCAAATAATGTGCATGAAACAAACAAACACAAGAAAAATTTATAAAATTGAAAAACAACTACAAAACAACACAACTATATGCAAATAATAATGAACTCATACATACTTAACAACAAATTAAATTGGTATTCAATCTTAGCAAGTGAATGAATCCTAATAAATGCATATAACCAATGACAAGAATGCCATTATTTCAAACATAAGTTTTTAAAATGAACTCAATGAAACATATTAAAAATAAAATAATATTTAATCTAAGTGAAGTAAATGAACCCATTTAAATCATACAACCCAAAAAGATAATGCAATCAAAACTCTACAAATCGATAACTAAAAGCAATCAAACCACTACCTTATTTTTTGGGACAATTTTGATTTGATTTCTAATGTTTTTGGTGTCATTCTAAAGACAATTTTCAAGGATACTTGTTCACATTGTTTTTGTGATTTTATCCCTAAAAAGGGTTTTTCAGATGTTTAGGATTTTCTAACATATTTGAATGTTTTTGTGTTTTTGCAAAGAAATTTTCCAAAGTGAGGTAAAGAAGTGTGGATGCCCCCAACATTAGATGGGAATATACAAAGGCAGAATGCCATGCATTATGTTCAGGGAAGAATATGTGAAGCTTCCCCTAACATTAGATGGGAATGTACAAAAGGAAAGTCTTCACAATGATAGATAGGAGTAGAATAAGCCAGATCAAGGCCATAATGGATAGGCTTTGAGAGGATTCCTAGACTTAAGTAAACTAGCCCTAAGAAAATCAAGTATTACTCATCCAACTATGAGAGTGATTGTAAACAAAAAATCCTCCTGAGGCACTACGAAACTAGTTTTCACCCAAGGACTTGCCCAAATGTGCCACCATTGTGTGGTTTTCACACTTGGATGACCTATTTTCTTTTTACTATTTTCTTGATTTTTTTTTTTTTCGTTTACTTTTTTTCTTTATTTTCAAGGAACTTCATATTCAAGCATAGAATCACTTGAGATGCATTGCATTCATTGGTTCCTTTAATTTCCTCACCATCTGAAGTGAGCTAGTTTGTAAGCCCGATCCATATTTCTCGGTGACCACATAAGGTCCCAACCAGTTAGCCTCAAATTTTCCCTTCTTTTCTCTGTCTTTAACAATGTTTCTTTGGTTCTCTTTCAAAATGAGATCACCTACCTCAAATTGATGAGGTATGATCTATTTTTGTATCCTTGTGAAACCTCGGTTCGATAAAATTTTAAGTGATTGAGGATATCTCATTCTTTTCTCTTCCAATAGCTTCAATTCACAGGAAAGTAACTCTGTAGTCTTCATCCTTGTCTAGATAATCTGGAGAGATATTCTTGGGAGGGAAGCTCAATTTCTAGGGGTATAATGGCCTCAGTACCATAGACTAGTGAATATGGAGTAGCACAGTAGGGGTGCGAATGGAGGTTCGATAGGCCCAGAGGGTGGGATGAATCTGGAGGTGCCATTTGGCTGTTTTACTAACCATTTTCTCCATGATTTGAACAAGGGTTTTATTTGTGGCCTCTGCTTGTCCATTACCTTGAGGGTAATAGGGAGTAGACCATTTGATCTATGGATTTGGAAGCATTGGCATAACACTTTAACCATCTTGTTCTTGAAGGATTTTCCATTGTTTATATGATAATGGCGGAGGGGATGTCGTAATGGAAAATGAGATGATTCATGATAAACTTTGAAATCTATACATAGTGACATAAGTTAGAGGTATAACCTCTACCCATTTGGTGAAGTACTCGGTGGTGGTAATGATATGGGTGTGGCCATCTAAGGAAGTTGGAGTGAGCTTCCCTATGAGATCAAGTCCCCATTTGGAAAATGGCCAAGGTGTTGTGATGGGTTGTAAAGCTTGTGTTAGTGCATGTATCAAGTTGCCATATTTTTGGAAAGTTCACATTTCTTGACATGGTTGCAACAGTCTATTTCCATAGTGGGCCAATAGTAACCTACTCTTAATTTTTTTTCAAGGGCCATTCCACTTGTGTGTGCTCCACACACACCTCATGCACTTCTTTAAGCACTTGGATTGAATCAGTCAAATCTAGGAAATGAAGTAGATTCCCATCGTAGACATGATGATAGAGGGTGCCTCCTAGGAGGGTGTATCGGGCTATATACGGTGAATAAGGGTCTTTTTCTTGGTATGGGTGATATCGGGGAAAAGTGCCATCTTGTAAATAGTTATAAATGGGGTCATACAAGGGGAGAAAGGACCAAAAACTTCACATGCCAAGCATGATTCGACATGTCATACACAGGCATTTGTAGATGTTCAAAAAAGAATGGCATCTTGTTTCCTGTGGTGGTATGCAAAGTAGAGATCCAATCGTAGCCATCACATCTATGTGATTTATTGTGAGATCTTGGTCTTTGTTCAAAAGTGATTTGGACAAAATATTCTTTAGAGTTTCCACTAACTTCTTATAGGGAATAAGCTTCTCATCTTTGACCTTGTATTCATCATTGACCTATCGATAATTAGTTGTGAATCACCAATGACTAGTAACTATCTGATATTCCATTGGATGGCCAACTTCAACCCAAAAATGAGCACCTCATATTCCATAATGTTATTTGTGTAGGGGAATCCTAGATGGAAGGCCTATGGGATTATCTCTCTAGTAGGGGTGATGAGTATCACTCCTTCTCTGAACCATGATAGGTGAATGATCCATCAAAGTGGACTTGCCACATAATATATTCTTCTATGTACATCATGGATGCATTTGAATATCCAAACACAATGGTTCCATTCTGGTAAGGGAGCTTTAGCCAGTTGATCTGCAAGCACCTGTCCCTTAAGGGATTTTGATTTACAAACTCAATGTCAAACTCACTAAGGAGGATGATCCAATTAGCCATCCATGTCTTGTCAGGGAAGGTTTAGATAAGAGGTACTTTAAAGGGTCAACCTTGGATATTAGCTTGGTTTTATTGTTTAATAAGTAGTGGTGGAGTTTCTAAAAGGTGAACACTATGGCTAGGAAAGATTTCTCAATCTGAGGGTAATTTAACTCATAGGAAATGAGCATTTCTTAAGTAATAAACCACTCATTCTTTATGGCTTAGGTCATATTGGGAAAGTAGTGCACCAATAAAAATTGAGTAGTTGAAATATATAACAACAAGGGTTCACCTAGGGTAGGAACATTAGAATAGGTGGAATTGCTAGATATTTCTTGAGTAATGCAAAGGCCTTTTGGCAATCTGATCCCCATGTAAAGGTGACATCTTTCTTTAATAGATGTGTAAAGGATGGCACTTATCCAAAGTATGATATAAATTGGTAGATTTCCTAATTTTTCCTTGTAGACTTCTTAGTTGCTTAAGGTTCGTGGGTGGAGGCATCTCTATTATAGCCACAACCTTAGCGGGATCTACCTCTATTCCTCTTTATGAGATAATGAAACCCAGTAATTTTCTTGATTGTACACAAAGACGCACTTCTTGGGATTTAACCAAACCTTATAATCTCAGAGATGTTGAAAAATATGCCTCAACACTTCAGGATGCTCTTCTCTAGTTTTTGATTTTGCTAATATATCATCCACGTAATCTTCCATGATATCATTCATCATATCATGGAAAATAACAATCATGGCTCACTGATATGTTTCCCCAAACATTCTTGAGGCCAAAAGGAATGACTTGATAGAAAAAATGTCCCTAAGGGTAATGAAAGTAGTCTTGTGTTGATCTTCCTCTGATCTTGATTTGGTTATAACCTGAGAAACCATCCATTAAAGATAGCATCTCATAACCAACAGTTGAATCGACAATCATGTCGATGTTAGGCAAGGGAAGTCATCCTTAGGACATGCTTTGTTGATGTCCTAGAAGTCGGTGCATATTCTTGATACCAATTGGTTTCTTTTGAACTAGGACTACATTAGATATCTAGTCGAATAGTCAATAGGTTTGATGAAACTTGCTACTAATAGTCTTTCAAGTTCCTCTTTGACAAGTAATGTAATTTGTGGATGCATCTTTCTAGTTTTTGTTTGATAGGTTTGGCATTTGGGTGTAAAACAAGGTTGTGTACAACCAACAATGGGTCCAAACCTATACATATCCACATATGACCATGAAAATATATCTGCATACTCTCATAATAGGGATATGAGGGTCTTTTGTTCTTGTACTGAGAGTGAAGCTCCAACTTTATCATTTTAGGCTCTTCTTGTCCCGATGTTGACACTGATTGTCTCTTCAACCAACATTTTGATGCATCCTCCATCTGTGTAGGATCAGGAGGAAGATTTAGATCCACTTCTATAGGTGGCTCAGAGAGATTATCATCTTCGAGTGGGTCAACTACTTTTCCATTGATTTTTCCAATTGTTTTTTCCACAAGTGTCCTCAAAGAGGTTTTCACTATGTGTTTTGGTATTTTTCTTTTTCCGAGGATTCTTAGTAGTATTTTTCCCTCAAGTTTGTTGATATTCAGTTGACCACACATCTCTGCCTCTTCCCAAAATATGCACATGCATCTAGATCAATGGAGAAGCCCTTTTTGTGATCACCTATTGGAATGTTATCCCTGATTCCCATGAACTCTTCAATTACCTCATCATTTTGAAGAGATTGATCGACACGTGAAGTTGTTGATCCTAATCAATTAGGTCAGGATATATTAGGGTAACTTGGGAATTGGCTTGGGGATTTGTTTCAGAAAGGGTAAGGATGGTAGAATCTAGAAATAGGTTAGTAGAGGAAAGATCCTATATAGGCTACAATGGGAATCTGCGTCATTGTTTGAATTAGATAAGTCATCCTCACATTCAGAGGAAGTGTCATTTATTTATGCAAAGAATATCTATGAGGTTGAATGCCAAGGCCATTCTTATTATACTTCCATGGGGAATTGGAATAGGTTATAATCTACCTTGTGAATCTGGGCCACATCCATCTCCTTGATACCCCATGACTTGCATCATGTGGTGTGCTTTGATAAAATGGGGAGCTTGGTGACATGAAGCCATAGTTCCTTTGGGTACCCAACTAGTAGTGTATCTAGCATCTTCTCATCTGACAAGAGACCACTAGGAGTAAACCTTTCAAAGGGCTCAGGAAACTAGCCTGAGTGCTTTTGAATTGGAAATATGGTCTACCACGTGTCTTAGGTGACACTGAAAGATCAGATATCAATAGGGCTTGTTCAAGATTGAATTTATCCTTTGGGCCATATTTCCCAAACGTTTCTTCCCATGAAGTAAAGGGATTAACCAACGTAGGAAAATTATGATTGCATGGCGTCAATGTATCCGGATCTACATGATCCTTCATAGCCTCCATTTGTAATGGAACCACAATATCTACAAAAGGACACTCATATGCTGCACGTGAGAAACTATACAATGCTCTACAATGTGTAAATGGTTTAGGGTCACCTAGAATGGTGATCGTTTGTCCTTCATGAGGAAATTTGATACACTGATGATAAGTCGAAGGAATGACCTTCATGGCATGAATCCATGGGTATCCTAAGAGCATGTTATATGGGAGGTCCAAATCAAGAACCTGAAACTTTGTATCATGATAAGTATGCCCTATCTCTATGGGTATCATTATGGTACCAGTTGTCTCATGTTCCTCATTATCATATGTTGTGATGGTGATGGTATTAGGATCAAGTTTGCTTTTGTGCGGCCAGTTTCTGAAAATATTCAAAGTGTAGATATTCAAACTGGATCCACCATCTACAAGAACTCTTTTGAATTTGTGATGAGTAAAAAATACTTCTATATATAAGGGCATATTATGACTAGGCTTGTTATGTGGTATCTCATTTTGGTCAAAGGAAATAGATGCACTAGAAGAAAGGTTTGTGACCATTGCTTAGAGATTTGCGGGATCTATATCTGTGGATATTCAAATCCCTAAAGGGTTTTATATAATATATCTTTATGAATGTTTGAGATTTTTAGAAGATCTAAGATTGAAATCTTAGTAGTGGTCTTCTCTAATTGGTCTAACAAGTCATATTGAGTTTCTTGAGGGATAGATTGAGTAGGATTTGAAATCACTAAGCACGTGTGTGTCGTGTTCCTATGGTGCAACTATCACCTACAATCCTAATGGTGTTCACTTGTTCATCAGATGATTGGATATAACCTATAAGGGAATCGAAAGGATTATCTATAGAGGTATATACATAATTTGCAACCCTATAATTATTAGATGACTCTCCTTGATCTGGATTCTTGTTCTCCTATTTCTTATGGTTAGGGAAGGGTTGTTTAAATATCCCCATTTTTACATTAGGACCTTCCCCAGATTCAGGTGAATCCACCTCAATCTTCCTTCTTCAATAAGGTCATGTATATAGTGTCGTAACCTCATACACCTGTTAGTCTTGTGTCCTTTGACATGATGAAAGTCACAGTACTCGTGCTCTTTATACCATCCTAGTTTAGGTGCATCTTTAGGGAAGGGTATTGTGGCTGGAGGATAGGTGACCATGTTCATTGTATCTAATTGTTTTAAAATTGTAGACAATGGTTTAGTTAGAGGCGTGAATGTCCATTTTGGGGCCTTGTCTTTGTCTTGATGAGGTCCTTGTGTGAGTTTAGAAGAGGACCACTCTAGAAAACCTAGACTCTTTTGGAGTCAGTGATTCCATCTCCTATGACATTCTTGTTTTGTTTAAATAATTTAGGCTTCTCTATAGGTTTTGATTCAATATGCTTATCCTTGGAGAAGGGTTTAATAGTCCCTTTTGTGATTAGAGCCTTTTCAATGTTACTTCCCTTCTCTATAACTTCTTTGAAGTTAGAGACATAGTGCATTTGTAAATGAAAGGCTATGTTTGGGTTTAAATTAGGTACAAATATGCTAACCATCTATTTTTCAAGGACATTGCAAGGAAAATGGCTAGCCAAACCACACCACCATTGTAGGAAACTGGCGAAGGATTCATTAGGTCTCTACTTTGCAGTACATAAGTCTAGCATGGTTATATCACTCTCCATGTTGAAGGAATAAGTTTCACACAAAATTTTCAGCTAATGTGGGCCATGTAGTGATTGTTCCCTTGGGTATGTGTAGGAACCATTCTAGTGCTTTGTCCACAAACTGTGAGGAAATAAATGAATAAGGTAGTTGTCACTAAATGTAACTTCCTGGAAAGCCATGTAGAAGTATTTTATATGATTCATGAGGATCACCCTTACCTTTATATTTATCAAACTTAGGTGTATCAAAGTTTTTGGGAACGACACTCGTAACATGTCTCTATCGAAAGGGTAGGGACATAGCTCCTCGTATTGATATTTCTTGCTATGGCCACATTACTTTCTTGTAGCATTGTGAGCATGTTTTTCATTGATTGTAGCTCTTGTGTAATGAGCTGGTATTTTGTTGGAGATGGTGGTCTATTCAGACTAACCTTTAATGCTTCATCATTGTGAGGGTTAGTGTGTAGTTCACTAGACTTAGATTTATGTTTCTCCTTTGTGGACCTTTGTTTGCGTCTTTAGATGCATGTAAGCTCATTAAACTTTGGCTAAGTTTAAGTATTTGTCTTTGGATGACTTCTTCTTTAGTTTGGTGATCATCTTCTATGTCATATTGAGGAGGTACCTCCTTTTTTTCATGTTCAATTTTGACCCTACGTGAGGCTCTAAAAGGTACTCTTTGAGCACCATCATTTTGTTTTAGTGCTTCATTCTTAAAGTTGTTATTTTCATGACTGGAAGTGGAAGCATATCCCACATCAAAGGGATTAGTGTGAATCATACCATGCATGTCGATAAGAGGAGGTCTTTGTGACTCTTCCTCATTCATGTTAATCATTTTAATAGACATGTCATGGTCTTGTGGTAGCTTGGCTCCTAATTCTAGGACGCACGTAAGTATTTGGTCTCTATTTAGGTATAAGAGATCGTCAAATCATGTGAGATCAAGGTTATTCTCACCTTGTGATGAATCAATGTCATTTCTACTTGGATCAACCCAAGCTTTAGTGTCTTTTACTTTGGAAAAATGAGGGTTTAGGTTAGTACCAGTAAAGGGATTGTTCCATAGAGCATTATTAACACCGAAGGGGTTCATCTCTGCTTCACGTTCCATTCTTCTAGCCACCATCCTTGTGATAGGTGGCATGGGTAATTTTTCTACATGAGGTTTATCTAGATTTGACTAAGTTATAATCAACCTAAGTGTAATGTAATTTATCTCACCTAGATGTCTCAAGGTGGTTTAGCCTCTATCTCTAAAGAATGATATGTCAAAAGAATCAAGGATCAAATGATCTATCCTAGGTACAAGTATATGCAATCTCAATCATATAAGGAACAAATCATGCAAGTATAGGTAACCAATCAATCGATCAAAGTGTTTACACCTTTTATTTTCAATGATAGTTTTGATGCTAGATAGCCAACTCTATGTCAATACTTAGGTCAATAATCCAAAAATGAACAAGGCGTAAGTATTAACAAAGTGTAAGCATGACTCCCAATCAAAGGATATCATGATTATTTTAGTAACCAACAAGGTCAAAATGTTAAAGGGTGAGGATTACAAATGTAAGTGACGTAACCATACCAATTGGACACGTTGATCAAGCTTTGTGGAGAAGTGAGATATTAGTGCCGAAATGGTATCGAAATGACACAAAAAAGTAAGGGACACTCTTCAATATTTTGACAATGTTTGAAGTCAAACTAAGTCAAAGTATACTAAGGAAGTGCTAAAATATGGGCAGCGTATTGCCACAATGTGGACACTTAGATCATGTTTATGAGAAACATGACGTAAGTATCTTAATTGTGTCTGAGACAATGCAAACAAGGTAACATGTCTAAGGGGATAAAATGATGAACCAATCCTAACTATGATGATGATCTTGAAATCAATATCAAGTGGCTATCAAGATGTAAAAATACCCAGAAAATTTAGATATTTAACAACTCAACCATAAACATGGATGAGTGTAAACAAAAAAAGTGGTGAACACAATCTATTGATAACACTCATGAAACATGCCTTCTCTTGTCCTAAATGGGCAACAAGAATGTAAAGAATATACCAAGTGATGGTGAAACAAGCTAGTATAACTTTGGTAGAGTTTCCCTTGGCCTTATCAAAGTGATGAACTAAAAAAGTGCACTGTCAATATCTTTTAAGATGAATATCACTAGACCCTAACTTTGAGGGACTCTCCCCTTGTTCGTCAAACAAGGTTTTGACTCCAAAGAAGTTAGTGTTTCATGATGGATCTTGACTTCGATGATTTGGAACTAGCATAAGTTGGCCTCTTGAAGAAATGGTTCCTAAGTATCTCTTAACTAGGTCTTACAAACACATAATGTTGATCAAGTTACCCTTAGAGTATCTCGGATTTACTTTACCCCCTTCAATACAATGAGCATAAACAAGTGTCTATTTGTATCCTCATCAAGGGAATCAAATGAAGAACTTGTGTATGTTTTATCTCTAACTCATGAAATGATATTCTAGTCAAGTGGGTGAGGCACTTTCCGTTTCATCAGAGGTTAAAAATGGTGGACTACTTAAAGGTTCTAGAACCACCCCATTGTTGTAGCTAAATGCGTTATGCCAAAGGGTTACATTCTAGTTGAAGTGGATATTGATGTACCTTTTCCAAACATGCTATATACAATGTGTTGAATGGGAAATTTTAATGCTTTTTAGACTTAGACCATGTGATGGTTTGACAACCTATATCTGAACCTGTTTTTATCTCGTTATATTTTTTGAAGAGTTTCTTTGACTGGATTTTGGGCAACTACAGAACGTTAGTATTGATTAGTAATTTTCAATTTGTCAAAACATCATATAAAGGAGATAACATGTTGTTTCTAATTTCCAAGATCATCCTAAGATGCAAGGAAAGAGCATACAACACAAAACCTCACTGTTTGTAAATGGAAATCTTAATCATGGTTTGCAAGAAGTATAATTGGCCTTTTTAAGAAATTTGAAGTTATTTCCCATTTAGAAACTTAATTGAAGTGTTTGGAAAGCATATAAAAACAAATGAAAACACCTTAAATCAAGTTAGTATAAAACAAATAATCAACAAGAACTTGCAAACCACTTTGTAAAAACCTACAAGAATGTCAGAAAAAAACTAGAATATCAAATCATGCAACCTGCAACAAAATTAAATTTAACACAGAGAATTCATGTGCACCCTTTTTTGGTATGTGCGCATAGATTTAGGTATGTGCATGCCCTTTAGGATAAGTGCATGGGTTTGTGAAAATGATAGAGAGTATTTATGCTGTGCATCCAGAATGATGTGTGCACGAGCCAATTTACGTGTGCATGCCATAGAAGATGTGTACGCATCTAGGGTAAAATGGCAAATGAAATAGAGGTTGGATTTATAGGTGCATGTCCTAGAATGATGGGTGTGTCATTTTCAATGTACTTATGTAGATTTGGTAAGTGTGTGGCTCTGGTTTAGTTGTTAGGGTCAAGAAAATTGTTTGAATGTACATGGGTAAGGGTAATGTGTATGTGCCCTTTTCAATGTGTGTGATTTCCAATGTGCAATTTTCAATAGTGTGTCCCTCTTTAATGCCTTTGCGTGGCCCTAAAAAACCACCAAACAAGACGAGAACTAGAAATCTAAAAATGCCAACAGGTCCTAATTTAGTCCTTTAAATGATTTTTAACATAAACCCATTAAATTCATAAGCCAAAGGGAGATTTAACACATATAATTTTACCAAATGCTTGGAAAAACTAGTTTTCCCTCAAAAAAACATGAAAATGGTTAGAAAAACATGTAAATGACAAAATTTAAACAACTTCTAATGGACTATGGGATTAGTCCCATTGGCGTATGCCATATGTATTCATGTGTAAGTTGGTGTAGCTATGGGATGAAGCTTAGAACACTCAAGAAAGCTTCAAATCTTTCCAAACTTCAACAATGAACCATCAGATTAGAGCTAAGCAAGAAACTATCTCTTTGCATGCATATATAAACTTGAAATAAACATTCAAACCCTAGCATATCTAGATATCTCTCTACTCCATGAAAGCTATGAAAGATGAACCTATTGAAGATCCTAGCAATCAAGTTATGCTTGTTTGATCCTCAAGAATCTTGAGAGTAGAGTCTCCCCATTAATGGCTACAAGGCCAAATGGTTCTCTCTATTTACCCAATGCTTTGAGTGAAAGATGCAATAGTAAAGCAAATAGCTCAAATAACAATGAAAACTACTAAAATCTAGAAATGGCATAAGCTAGTCTAAAAATGGAGGAGTGTTCTTAACAAAATGGGGAGGGGTATGCTTGTATTTATAGGTTTCAATTCTAGGAGGAGGAAAGGGATGTTTTGGACTCATGTGGGACTAAGTTCAAAAAGGCCAAATTCAAGTGAAACTCAAATTAGAAAGGTGAAAATGACATTTGGAAAGCTAAGTCTCCTTTTAGAAAGTCAACAAAGGTTTAATTATCCTCAAATAGGCTAATTAATAGGATAATGACTTATAGAAGCCATTTAGAAGGGTATTAACATGATTTAGGGGTTTAGAAGAGGTTAGATAGGGTAATTCACTAGCGTAGTGTAGTCAATTAGTGGGTATTGGGATAATTAGTGCAATTTTAATAATAAAGTTATGTAGACCAAATTATAGGTGATGTCATTTCGTACGTTGTGTTGTACTGTTGTGGTTTTTCAACATTGTGACGGTGCTTTTTCTTCTTTTAGTATATTATTTTTTGTTGTACTTTGTTTTCCTTTACTGTAGACCAATTGTAGGAAATTTACTTGCATCTTAGTTCACATATAACTCGGTGTTGTTCCTTCCTATTCATATTGGGTTTGTTTTCAATGCTTGTTTGTGCTTTCTTGTCGCTTGCATGTGTTGTGTTTTCCTCTTGGTTTACTTAAGCCATGGAATGTTTTCCTTTTTTATTGTGTCTTCATGTTTTTGCATTTTTATATAAAAAATTTTCAAATATGTTTCACAAAATTCAAAAAAATCAAATATTTCAAAATCTAAAAAAATCAGAAAATTTCAAAAATTTGAACAAACATTCACTTATCATAGAAATCCTACAATTGGAAAACCCTTGACATGAATCTTTAAAATTTTCAATACAATCTTGATAAACGTCATGCCTTTATCTATTACCCTAGTGATCGTGTCAATCTTACAACTATCACTTTCTTCGCCTTGCATGATATGCTAACTCTACTTGGGGCAAGTCACAAAAATTATTTTTCCTTCATGATATAACTTCACCTTGGGAAATTTCAACTCTGATCATTTGCACAATGGATCCAAAAAGAGTGTCATATGGAGTCACTTTAGCTCCACTCTTCTAGTCTGATCTTGTTCCCATTTGGAAGGATTTGCATCTACTTAATCATCATTATGGCATGTATTAGGGGCATAACTAATTGTCTTCTTTTTCAAATTTGTGTAGCATTGTTGGTGTTTGATTTTTGATTTCTTTGGTAAGTAGAGTGATCACATATTGGTTCCTTTATAACCCTAATGTTTGCACATACTTTGTATATTGGGGTTTTTTTCATTTTTATCTTTTCTTTGCTGTGTGTGTTTGTTTATGCGCATCTGGGTTAACCATCTTGATTCTTTCATAATCATGGTGACAACTCTATTTTGTAACAACAAAAATAAGGTTTCTCTAAAATTATTCTCCAAATGAATCTCATGCTACGAGCACAATCCTTTTCCCATCCTTATTCCAATCCCTTGTTTTCCTTCCTATCAAGCAATTCTCCACCACTTTATTGCATCGCCCACCCGCTTGAGGGGGAAATCCTCTACCATCCTACTTGTAGGGAATCATAATGCTTCATTGTTTGCTAGGGCATCGTAATGCTTCACAATTTTCTGCTCGCCATTTACTTTACATGCGTATACTATTTTAAAGCATTATTACTTTGCTATAGCACTTTAAAGAGGGGAAAATGTAGACGCCCTAAAAATACATACATATTTCTATCCCGCTTCTATCCAATTAGAATTAATTAAATTAATTCTATCTCGCCACAATACACCCCTTTGGAATTAATTAAATTAATTCCATCATTCAAATATTCCCTTTAGAATTAATTAAAATTAATTCTATTACATAAGCTATATTCCTACCCTTTAGAATTAAATAATTTAATTCTAACATGCCGTTGGAATTAATTAAATCAATTCCTACACCCTCCTAGCTAATATAATTAAACATTTATTTATTTAAATGGTTAATTATCTCCTCACAATTAAATTAATTAAATTAATTTAATTCTACCATTCTCTTGGAATTAATTAAATTAATTCCTAACACCTTCTAGCTAATATAATTAAACATTTATTTATTTAAATGGTTAATTATCTCCTCACAATTAAATACTAATAAAATTTAGTTATTTAATTCCACCTATGCGATTAATAGCCACTTGGCCTCCGCATCCTCATCCTAGTCAACTTCACTTCTAGAATCCTAGAAAGGTGGGGGTAATTGAACTACACGTACAACCACATTTCCAGATGTAACTTCTGCAATTAATTCTATTACTGCCCCTAAATGCCCCGGAACTGCTACAACCTCTTCCAATGCTATTTTTATCATGTGCATTCAACAATATTCAACCAAATTCAACCAGTTTTTCCTCTTTAAAATTTAGGCTTGTCTTATCCCAAATCCTCCGAATTATCAGGCAAGTAAACTTTATCAATTTTCATTCTGAAGCTTTCCAACTACATGTAACAATCTGCATCCCAAGTTTGGATAACATTCAAGAGCACCCACATTCATTTACAAGGTTCACAATCAAAGTTTTTATAACCTTATTGAGGTTTGCGTAGAATAATTATAGAGATGTTTGCATTGTGTTTGTTTATCTTTCCATTCTTGTGATTTTTCTTTGCTTACACGATCTACTGTTCATTGGTAACCTCTTTTACATGCTTGAAAATTATTTCCTTACACATTTTTCTATCAATATCGATATGAAAATATCCTACGCATAATTAGCTCAATTAAAAAAGGATCCAATGAGTGTCTAGCAGACTATGTTTTTCTCTCTAAGAACAACCTTGCTAAGATGACTAATGTACTCATTGATTCGAAATGCAAGATCTCTTTATTCAAAGTCTCTTACCTCCACTTCAAGAGAGTGTTATCTTTGATACCTCTCCCTCCTTTGATCAACTATGCCATACAATCAAATTGCGTGAAGGAAATATTTTATCCATGGGAAAATTGAAATAATATGATGCTTCTTCATCCCCATCCTCTAATAGGTTTAAAGTTAACTTTCAAACCATATCCTAATCTCATTGAAGCTAAGGCCATGCTTAATGTCATTCATACACACGACAAACTTCAATTACAACCCATGAAATGTATTTTTACTAAACTACCTTATGCACCTCAGCTCCTATTACCACAACTTATCGAAAGAAATCTTATTACTCTTCCTCCACCACTTAACCTCAATCCTTCTTGCCCTCGTGGCTGCAATTATGATGAAAATGCATGATTGAATACCACCAATACATTGGAAATTATACTAATAAATTCTTTAAGCTTAAACATCTAATTAAATATCTTATTGAAAACAATACAATGTCGAGATCCCTGAGCCATCTACTTCAAGAAAATTAAAAGCTAAAAATCTTCAATAAACCGTTACCAAAGCATGAAAAACAAGCTACAAATTCTTCTGCAAACCATACATATCATGTTGTTCCTCCTCCTTCATCAAGGATTCTTGAATTTCTTATTGCTACTCTTGACATACCACACTAGTCATTACATTCTCGAATCATGATTATCACACTACATTTTCTTTTGATTCATTGCATATCAATGCTTCTATTGGTACCTATATCATCAACAATACCATGGTCTATCCATCGACTCTTACCAATGCATGCTCCATGGCACTACAATTAACTATCAAATGTCCAATGTATCTAATCAAATTTCCAGTCCTAATTCTTATGGTCGCGTCATTCTTCTTATTCTTGTTGGATCTCTTACTATGTTTACTTCATTCATTGTTACCTCTAAAATCATTGATTGTGACATGCTCTTATGACTTCCTTAGCTCTGTGGTACACAGGTACCCCCTCCATGCATCACTTGTGTCTCAAGTTCATACATAACAAATATGTAGTCACCATTATAGGTACTCAAAGCATGTAACACCATTTCCTCAAC